>WAAB01014787.1:96543-108663 GCA_013389865.1 Piaya cayana | reverse complement strand
CTTTTCCAACCTGGTTATTCTATGATTCTATGATTCTATTTTATTCTAAGACATTGACCACAGTGTGTTAAATTCTGCTATGACTCTAAGGTGAATTTATGTGAAATTATTAATTCAACTTCCTTTTGAACACTTAATAGTATTACATCTTTCACTACAGATTGCAGTATTATTTTGGACATAATGATTTAATGGCCCTTGATCACATTGGTTGTGCCTGTGCTTCTATGAAAAAAAACACAATGTCATAGTAATCAACACTGTATTTCTTTCTCGCCTTCCAGCTGTAAAAAATGACTGCAGGTGAGTTTGGTCATAAAAGTGACTAGATAATGAATGAACAATTGGCTTATTTCAACTTGGTGCTAACTAGTTTTCTGCACGCTTGGGCACAGGGAAATCTGCATGTTCTAGAGAGAGTATTTATTTACACTTGTTTATCTACTTTTTAGTTCACTGTTTACATTCTTAGTTGGCCAGTTAATGAAGATGATCTTCGGAGACCCATACCTACTCTGCTTGAGAAGCTACAACAACTGTCAGTGTTAAACAGATATTCATTGTGTTTTCTAGTAGCCATTTCTTGACTTCTAATTTTTCAATGTAGAAGCTGTTAAACCCTCTCTGTTTCTTGATTAAAAACAAACAAAAATTGGAAGGGATGTTTCCCTTAAGGAGAGGAGAACATTCCTCTAGAAACTAGTCAGTCAACCAAGTTCAGAGGAGTGGCCTAAGGACTGTGAAACAATTCAAGACTCACAGGGTGTGATTAGACTGGAAGTTTTTGCAGTTAGGATTTCTTTAGATTTCATAACTTGCTTCTAATGTGTAAGTGTAAATATTTCATTAATAAGAAAAACTGTTGCTAAACATGTATTTGCAACCAAGGAGCTAGTGCTTCCTATAGCCCACTGGCATATGGTGAACAAAAGCTAATAATGACTGTTAGGAACTGGGAAGGTCTGGAATGAGTGGGCAATATGGGCTGTAGTGTGCTATTAGGTCAAAAACAAGGTTCACATGCCTGTGGCTGTTTAATAGACTCAGAACATTAGAAAGTTATACAGATCAAGAGGGCATTAAAACAAATGGAAATACATGGTTGGTTTCAGCCAAAACGTGTTTATTCAAGTAAGTGTAAATGGAACACCTACTGAAGGAAAGTCATGTTTATTTTTAAAGAGTTTGCTTTGATTTTCTGTGGAGTCACATAAATCCATCTCTGCAGGGATTTCACTTTTCAGTAGTTTTTGCTGTTCTAATATGATGCTCACTTCACACTTCTAACTCAAATGTTAGAAAGTGAGTGTTTGACTTTTTCTATAATACCAAGGGCGGAAGGAAATGGCTCGCTGCTATTATACAATCAATTGAATGGGTAGCTGCAGGGTGTTGACATACCACAGCTTGTGGCAATGCTGACAAAGAAACAACACACAGAGTGACTGTCTTGGAAAATGTACAAATGAGAGAAAAAGAAATGACCCAGAAGGGCATATAACATTTAATTTGTAAATAGGATCTTACAGTACAGGCTGTATTGTAAGAGACTTGTTTTCTTGTACAAGATAATATGAAGCACTGTGAAAACCTGCCCTGATATTCTTGTTCTGAACTGTTCTATTCCAGATGACAACTCTTTAGACCAAAGGTCAAAGAAGTATGTTCTGCATGTTGTTCTTATGTATCTGTACTTGCTAATGAGCACACAGGCATAACAACCATCTGGCTTTCTGCCAAAGCCCAATCAAAAGAATATTTAACTCACTAGCTGTCAAACAGTGCACCATGAGGTATATGTGAAGTGATGATTTGAAACTGGCTTCTGGCTCCTCCCTTGTCATGTCAAAACCTTTTATAGGTGTCTAGACTTTTCCTTGCAGAAAGAGATCCTGCATGACTTACACACAAGAGAAATGAGACGTGAAACAGAAAACATCTATGCCAGGTTTACATATAACCTTTTTGATTGTATTTTGTTCCCTTAAACCCAGTACTGTTGTTGCTATGAAATGGCTCAAGAACTTTCATCTTCTGGTTAATAGTCATATTACAAAGTAATAGGCAAGAAAGAAGGACAATGGAAAGAAAATTAGCACATAATTGAGTAGACTGGTTAACCTGGTAAGGTTTAAAGATATATGATAAAGAGAAGAAAGAAATGGAATGCAATAGTATAGCTCTTAAAATAATGAATACAATTTGTTTAAACTCCATTATGTTCTGTTTCCCTGAAAAGGGAGCCATGGGTGAAATGTTACATCCATCAACAGCAAGAACTCCTTTAGAAAAGAGTCATTGATGAAGATATTAAACAGTACTGGTCCCAATATAGACCCCTGAGGGACATCACTTGTCACTGAACTCCATCAGGACATGGAGTCACTGACCAGGACTGTTTAGAGGCAACCGTGCAACTACTTCCTCATCCACCAAACAGTCCACCCATCAAACCCATGTATCTCCAATTTAGAGAGCAGAATGTTGTGGAGGGTGTGTCAAAGGCTGTACAGAGCTCCAGATAGATGACATCCATAACTGTTCCCTAGTCCACTGATGTAGTCACTCCCTTATACAAGACCACTAGGTTGGTCAGGCAGGACTTGCCCTTGGTGAAACCATGCTGACTGTCTCAGATCACCTCACTATCCTCTGTGTGCCTCAGCATAGCTTCTACGAGGGTCTCTTTCATGATCTTCCTAGACACAGAGCTGAACTGACAGGCTGGTAGTTCCCAAGATCCTCCTCTCTACCTTGTTTAAAAATGGATGCAATGTTACCTTTCTTCTAGTCAGACTTTATTCAACTGCCATGACTTTTCAAACATCATGGAGAGTGGCTTGGCAACTACATGAGACATTTCTTTCAGGACTCTGGGATGCATCTCATGAGGTCACTTACACTTACATGTATTCAGGTTTCTCAGGTTGTCATGAGCCTGATCTGCTCTTACAGTGTGAGGGATTTTGCTCCCCTAGGATCTGCCTTGAGATCCATCCACATGAGGTGTGTAGGAAGAAAGAGAGGTTTCCAGTGAAGACTTGGGCAAAAATGTTATTGAGTACTTCAGCCCTCTCCTCATTCTTTGTTACCAGTTTGCTAGTTGTGTTCATTGAGGGGGTTATGCTTCATTTGACCTTCATTTTCTGGCTGACATACCCGTAGAAGCTCTCTTGAAGAGCTGGAAGTTTGCTTTCCTAAAATTCAAAGTCTGGGTTTTTTTGGTTTTTTTTTAATCTTTGCCTATTCCAGATCCCTCAGGACTGCAAACTCCACCAGTGCATAATCACTGCAGCCCAGAGTGCCTCCAGTCTTGATGTCACCAGTTAGCTCACTTGCACTGGTGACCGTCAGGCTCACTATCTCTCTCCCTCTGGTAGGACTGTCTATTGCCTGGGTTAAGAATTTATCCTTCATGCCCTTCAGGAGACTTCTGGTTTGCCTGTACCTCACTGTGCTACTATTCCAGCAGGTGTCAGGGTGGTTGAAGTCTTTCACCTGAAAAAGAACCTGAAAGCATGATGCCTCCTGCAGTTGGAGTAAGAAGGCTTTGTCAATAGTCTCCCCACAATTGAGTAGCCTGCAGTAGATACCAACCACAAGGTTCCATCTGTTGTCTTGTTCTCCAGTTCTTACTCAGCAGCTTTCACCCTTCTCATGGCTATTCTTCAGGGACAGCTCTTCATACTGCATCCTTTTCTTGATGTAGAGGCCAAAGCCCCTGCCCTGCTGAACAGCTTGTAGCCATAGATGGCTGCAGTCTAGTCACAGGATTCGTCCCACCACGTTTCAGTAATGACAACTATATTATCACTCAAAATAAGTGAGTAGTTGTAGCTCAATACCAAAGAAAATCACCCTGGTACAAATATACTTTCAGAGTATGTAGATTGAAAATTCATTGGGAGGCAGTATTTTTCCTGTATTTTTATTAACTGAATATTGTTCTATATTCTTAGAATACAAGTAAATTCTTGAGAATGAAACTAACCAATCAAGAGAGGTGACTGAGAACATATTTGTTTACCTCCTTCTCCCAAATGTTCTCCAGAGGAATGTAAGACACTTTATTGATTGTGTAGACTAGCAAGAACTCCCCTAACAAAAGACTATTTCCTTTCTTGACACTCTAAAGTTTGTCATTCCATTGAGATTTATGCCCAATAAACTATCACATTGTTACTCAATTTTTTTCAGGTCGCTGTGTGGCTACTTCAGCTACTTTGGCACATATCAGAGAAGAAACATTAGGAGCAGTTCATTTTATAGTCAACAGAGAGCACTAGACACTGCTTGGGGCCAGCTCAGAATGCTTAAAATTAATTGAACTGGTATTCAACTAGTCACTATAATCAATGGAGACAAGGGCACAGGTTTTATCATGCCTTCTTTAACACTGGTGATTTCAAATGGGAACTAAATATTCTTTCTGTTGACTACAAAGGTAGCCCACCTGTGACTAGATCAGATATTGCGGACATTTAAACTTAGATATAATGGACTTCTACACCTTTCCTCAGCTGAGACAAGCCATGTTCAATACATTAGCTCCTGAATTTACAGCCAGGGGAGGCTGCATTAATATATCCAGGTTTGACTACATGGATCAGTGTAGGTGACAGCTTTGATCTCTCTGTAGCTGCTCTCCCCGCTAAGTAGTTTTAATTTCTTCAGCAAAGGCTTTGATTGCTGTAAGGCTGCTCAGCACACATTCTGCTAGTTATTTAACACAGAGCCACAGTGAGAGTTAGGAAAGAGTCCACGAAGAGCAGAAATAATATCTGTCTCATTTCTAACTGCTCAGAAACTTACTCCTTTCCTGGCACAATTTGCAGAATTCAGCTATTGGTCCATAGCAATAGCTGAAAAACCACTTAGACCTTGGATTTAATTAATACCTTTTAATAAATTTAAAAGCTTTCTTGGGAGTGAAAAATGGAATTAGTACTCATGTCAGTAGAACATATAAGAAATTATTGCCCTCAAAACCTTAATTCATCTTTTGTCTCTTTTTGCGGGACTTACCAAGTCCAAACCCCATATATAGTTCCTAGTGAAGTACCAACAGTAGCTGCATTCCTGTTTGCAACTACTAACCATGAAAAGAAAACTAAAAAGCTTCTATCATGTTGTCATGTTTTCCTGAGGTGATTCAAAAAATAGTTCCATGTACATTTTGATAACTTTATTTCCACTGGACAAACATTCCAGAATCTCAAGTGAATTGAATTTTCAATCACAATAAATATATGGCAAGCCTATGTCTAACTGTTTATACCTAAGGAGTTTAAAAGGCTGGTTTTCCTTCTTGTAAAACTGTCTCATCTCGGCCTTAAATGAGCCATGTTTATATACAATGCCATTTCAACTGCATCTCTAGAATGCTTTGCCAGTTGAGATCACAGTGGTGTGAAATATTGTTAATTTTTATTTCCATTAATTATGATCCTATTTATAGACCTGTGGTATATTTAGAGAATTTGTTAATAATTTGTTAATTAATTTGTTAATAAAAAGCCATTATTGACTGTACTGTACTTTAAATCTTGAACTTCGTTGTTATCAGAAAGCAAAAATGTTGGAAGTGATGTTCAAAACTGAGATAGATTAGTTTGGAATACAAGAGAAATTATCTAATCAAGGAAGGCATATATGAACTAGAATAAAACTGAAAAAGAAATAACTCTTACTTGCTGCAAGTCAAATCAAGTCATTACAGACATCTTCCTGTTCTAGTGCTAAGTTTCATAAGGCTGCTATCCAGTTTCTCTACAAAGTCAATGTTGTTTTAAGTGCCACTTAAGAAGGTTTACCTTTTTACACACACACTTACCATGCTCCTGCCTGCTCTGCTGATACATACAAGAGTGAGTTGATGTAACATACAGGCCAATGAGACATGAAGTCTGAGTTAAGTATGTGGAACGTAGCACACCCACACTCCAGTTTGTGAAAAAAAAAGGGATTTGAGGTCTGACCTGTCTTGTAAAGCACCTTGAAATTTATATGATGCTAGCTTTTGTATGGTACTTGGATCTGCTGAAGATGAGACAACCACATCCTTTATTAATGTCTATTGAGAGGAGGCAAAAATACAGTTCCTTGTCCTTTACTGATTTTTTGTTATTGCATGCAATCAATATAATTGGAGTTGAGAACACTGTTATGAGTTGTTTGAAATCTTTGCTTTGAGAACTTTGCTTTTGTGGAGAAAGGAGGAACACAAACTCTTGTAAGATTAGTAACTGCATGCATATATTACATCAGAGTGCTGCAAGAGCTGTTTGCTGCCTGGAGCCAGGTGCCAGGAGACACAGGTGATCTTCACCGGTCTCACCAGCCCAGGCATGTTCACCAGTCCCAAGCCAGGGAGCAGGGCAGGCCAGGAGGGTAGCTGAGGGCAACCCCAGACACCATCAGGCACCTCTGTGGGAAAGGCAATATCAGCCTGTGGGTTGGGCTGGTTCAGCAGGGCTAAGGCCAGGCTGTAGTGGACCTGGAGAGCCATATTCCCAAACCATCACTGGGTCACAGGCTGACAGATCTGGGCTGAGCTGAAATGGGGTCCTGGGCCATGGAACAGAGGTAGGGAGAGGCCCCGGGGGAGGCTGGATAGGTTCACTGAAGGCCTTGACATTTAATGATCTGTATGTAAAACATAAAAGGTCAGTTTGTCGTAATCAGAAAGAATGGTTACATGATTCTTGATCTTCTAGGCTGATGACCTTTCTTTTCACATTGTTTCCACAATGGTAAAAGAAACTGACAAGGGAAAATAAAGAAACATTAATCTGAGGAGCCACTTTTCGATGTTTCCTACCTATACTAAGAAAAAAAAAAGGATGAAAATGTCCTCTGTCATTGATTGTTTTTTTAAAAAATAAAAAAGTTAACTTCGAAATAGAATACTATAAATCCTGGTAATTTCAAAAATAAGAATGTTGAATTCTAACATATCTCTTGTTGTTCAAGAATAAAATAATCCCCCCTAATTATTTAACGTGGAGATGTGTTGCTCCTGGATTGTATTGCAGATTGTTTGTGCTTTCTTTCAGAAGTTCATTGCTATACAAACGCACCTTTTTCTTATCAGCAATAGGGTATCAAAGTGTCAAGGGTGATCTATATATGTGACTTATTAGAGCGTATCTTTAAAATCTCAGTAATAAAACTCATTCTCTTAAGCTATTCATGGCATTAGTTGTTCACAAATATAATAAATCAGTATTTTTCATTTACCTGTCTACAAGGCTTTTTCATTTATGATTTAATTTCACAGCTGCATAAACATAACATCAAAAATCAACACATTTAAAACACTCAGATAAAATAAGGGACAACTTACTACCATGAAATGACAAAGTGTATGAAAAGAGATAAATTTGAATTGTGAACTGAGCAGTAAAAGAACCTCTCTTAATAAGGAATTACATATCTTTGGAGTTTAATTACAATAGGGCCTGTCACTATAAGATTAATGACGAGCAGTTTTTCACATCAAACGACTGAAATTCAATAAAGATAGTACCATTATTCTTCAAGAGATAAGGTCAAGCAAATGAGGCAAAAGTGGGGAAAAAAATGGAAACCCAAACTGTACTGAAATAAGAGAACATTCTGCAATAAGTCAGGACCTTAAAATGCCTGACAACTCTTATATTTACAGATTTTACAAAATACTATGTAAAATATTGAAGTAAGATGATAAAATACGGAGAATTTTTGTATTCTTATATGTTAATCATGCAACACTGTGGAATCTAGTGCCATTTTTAGAACTTTGAATCAGAAATAATTTGTACATTTACATCTCTCCATTCTGGAAATACGAAAAACTTTTCTAGAACACATGTATTACTTTCTCAGATGTCAGAAACTGGCACTTATGTGCAGGGAGGACATTTGACTGCATAGTAGGGATAAATTCTGAATTGTTGATTGTGAGGTTATTTTTTTAATGCACAGGGTAGTTTGGTCTCAGTAGTCACTCTGGTTTGTCCTTACAAAGGCAGCCCTTTTTGTTAGGGAAGAGATATTTAAAGAAACAAAATCTCAAAGGATTGTTATTACCTCTTCTCTTATCCTAGCACCTGAGAAGAGGAAGTAAGTACTTCAATGTTCATTTGCAACCTTTCTTTTCTAGAGTCTTTACATTTGAGCAAGAAGATTCTCAAAATTATTGTAATTTTATTTGAATCAAGACCCGTAGTTTTCACATACTATAACATAAACTCTTGGTCATAAAATTAAACCACCTAAGGGTGCAAGTGGAAGTTGAATGCTTTATCAGCTAACCCCCCTCATGAAAACCCCTCCATTATGTGTAGAACAGTTTATTTCAGATTTGTTTTCAAATTCTTTATTAAATGTTGAAATGCAACTTAATAAAGCCACAATAAAGGTTTAAGGGACCCTTATTTGTAATCACATTTCTTTTAAATATAATTTATGTGTCAGTTTTCTGTGTTTGATATCATTAAAGTCATCAGAGTTCATCATCTCCTAGTCTTCTTACTAGTCCTAGTCTTTCCTTTTATTTTTTTTCCCTTGGTATTATAATATCTAAAACATGCATATTTCTCTTTGATTTGTGTGGAATTCATGTCATTTTTTGGCAATTATCCCTGACCTCTTTTGATAACTTTGAAGGTCTCTGTTATCTTTAACAGTAAATATTTATTCAACATCTTATATAAAATGTGGTGAAACATGGCACAATTCTTCTTTTAGAAATCACATTAAAGATTAGATATTTTGAGAAGAAATCAGCTCTTCTTCATCTCATGAGGATAACTCAAAGGATAATAAGGTAGAAATTATGATAAATATACATAAATGTATTTTCTGTCTTTATTCTTATCTCTTTCTAAGAGACAATATCTATGGAGAGAGGAGAATCTGGCTTATACTTGGCTCTAGCTGTTTCCACAATCAAGCATAGGTAATGTTTTGGAAATTTACCTTGTTACATCTCTTAATTCAGCACATAATCTCACCTTGCTTTCAGCCTATGAACTAAAGAAGCTACTCGATCTTCTTGATAGCTGACAGAATAAATTAATTAATAAGCATTATTTTAGGTTTTAATTAAATTAATATAACTTGCTGTAATCTGTAAGAGAATAACAGGGCTAGTTTTTCAGCCCACTTTGTTAATAAATCAGTTTGTCTAAGAGCTGGTACTTATTGTGAGCTCTTCCAAGTGTAAATCACTTATACAAACATTTAAAACAGAATCATCCTTCAAACTCTCATTACTTGGGAATAGCTGTTTCTCAGTCTTGTTTAAAATAATACATACATCTTTTTTACATGCAACTGCATATCAAGAAAATACAAACAAACCCTTCTTGTTTGTTAACATAAACTCCAAGTAAAAACTGTATCTCTCAGCAAGTGTTATGTAAAATATATTTCCTTTTACATTAAAAAACCACCTAAACTTTGAGTGATAATGAGCTGAACACTGAATCTCAGAGAATACTTAATTCTGAAGATATTATAGACTCAATGGGCAGTGCCAAGGTAGCTCAAAGAACAGCTCTAGGTTCTAGTAAATAGACTAATAACTATATAGAATAATCAATGCTTCTATATAGACCCATAAGCATTTCCAATATGATCCAGTGATGTAAGAATCCAAGTAGGAATTTCATAATATAAACTGCATAAAATGTTGCAGAGTTAAATTTGGGATTATTGCTTTTGAGACTGATCCATTGTGTGACAACATAATTGGGAGTCCTTTATAAATTGCTACAGTTTGGGTTTGCTGAAAGTACTTCCAATTTATATCTTTTCTTGTTATTATGATGGAGTACAACAGGTTCTGAAAGGCAGTTTCAGAAAACCTTCTTATTAACAGCCAGGCTCGATATTTAATAATTACTCTTACTGTTAAAATATTATCAGTTATAATAATTTGACACTGTCAAATGTGATGTCAAATATATCAAAGCTTCTGTAGAAAGCTGATAATGTGACAAGAACTGTAATGTTGTCAGCACATACATGCAGTTGCTCAATTGTGTGCTATATGATGGGACATGTTGCAAGTCCATGTAGAGGCATAAGAGTTGAAATTAAACTGAGAAAATTAACTTGGAAGGGATGTCCAAGATCTGTTAGTCTTTAGTTAGCTCAGGTTATATGAAATAAGGAAAATATCTCTCACAGGAGGCTGTCCACAATAATGTGGTCCTATTGTGGGGATGAGGGGAGAACTGAAGTTGCCAGATATAAAGCAGTTTTAAATGTAGACGTAACAGAAGCTTAAGAAAGAGTTTTTCCGTTAGAATCACTCAAAACAAATACATGACTTCACAGAAAGAATAACTATATGATCAAAGGAGCCCTGGAGTCAATAGCAGAAAGCCAAAGATGTGGCAGCACTTTCTGTGTTCTTTGTTTATGAGGATGTACACACTTTGTTTCTTCTGTTCATTTATACCTTTTCTTATCAGGACCTCATGCAATTGTTTAGGGTTTTTTCTGATAAGTTGGTCAATTTTTCCTCTCTCCACTGACTGTTCATGTTACACATTAATCTGTGATGTGAAACATTGTTAAATATTTCCATAAACCTAATTTATACCTACTATTCTTCAGAAGGCTGATCTTTACTGTTTGTTACCTGCACAGAATTACTGTTGGTAATGGTATGATGTCCTCTTTCCAATTTTTTTTCCTTTGACTCTTGGAGACATATCTGATACTTTTTCCCCAAAAATAAACATAAAAAAATCTTTCATTAATGTTTAGATATGTTTAAATATAATTTATGTGGCATCTGGGCTGGATTTGGTTTTTGCTGTAAAGTTTCCTAAATCATTCTTCTGTAGAACCTCTCAGATTAAGTTTCATTCATGTGTGTAATTTCCACATGCACATTTTTCAAAAATTATAATTACTTTATAACATCAGTTTGAACATTTTTCAAAGGAACAGTTAAGATTTACATTGTCGATAGCTACAGTTTTTACTAGCAACCTCATAATGTAGCATTTTTATTTTCTGGCATAAGATAAGCCACAATTGTGTACTTAATAAACTGTGTAAGGATATGTGTAAAATTAATTTTAGTGATGCTGCATCCATTCATTTCTGTAATATGCTGAGATAAATTGTGCATTCAAGACTTCCTACTGTGCCAGGTAGAGGATCTTTAATAGCTGAAGGCAACAGTTATTTCACAGATTCACAGCTTTTTCTTTGTTTTAGGGTTTTTGTGGCATTAAATCTCCAATACCAAAGAATTGAATAAGAGGACTGATAAATAAAATGTAAGTGACCTTCTATGGCCTTCTATGTTCTTGTAGATCATGAGGTGTACAAAGGTTACTCCCATTATGCCAAGGGAGTTGAAGAGACCAGCTTCACCATGGGGCTGGCATACTCTCTCCTACACTAGTACATGGAGGGAGATAAAGAGCGTCAGTAGGAAAGAGGCTAGTGAAACCACCTATTTCTGATGCATAGGAGCAGCTAAGGCAATGCAAAGAGCCAGAATATACTCTTGATATAATAGAACCATAGAATCACCAGGTTGGAAGAGACCCACTGGATCACTGAGTCCAACCATTCCCACCAATCTCTAAACCATACCCCTCAGTACCTCATCCACCCACACATTAAATACCTCCAGGGAAGGCTAGACAACCACCTCACTGGGCAGACCATTCCATTGCCTAATGACACTTTCAGTGAAGAATTTTTTCCTTATATCGAGCCTGAACCTCCCCTGGCACAGCTTGAGGCCATTTCCTCTTATCCTGTCCCCTGTCACCTGGGAGAAGAGGCCATCACCCTCCTCTCCACAACCTCCCTTCAGGTAGGTGTAGAGAACAATAAGGTCTCCTCTCAGCCTTCTCTTCTCCAGGCTAAACAACCCCAGCTCTCTCAGTCGTTCCTTCTAAGACTTGTTCTCCAGCACCCCTCACCAACTTCGTTGCTCTTCTCTGGACTCACTCTAGAGCCTCAACATCCTTCTTGTGGTGAGGGGCCCAGAACTGAACACAGTATTCGAGGTGTGGTCTCACCAGTGCAGACTACAGAGGGAGAATAACATTTTGGGTTTTCAGATATTTAATCAGCAAAATCTGAATCATCTGGGTTACACAT
>WAAB01014787.1:77057-96208 GCA_013389865.1 Piaya cayana | reverse complement strand
GTCAGGTTAGTTTGGCAAGACCTGCCTTTCGTGAACCCATGTTGACTGGGCCTGATCACCTGGTTATCTTGCAACTGCTTCATGATAGCACTCAAGATCACCTGTTCCATGACTTTCCCTGGCACTGAGGTCAGACTGACAGGCCTGTAGTTCCCCGGATCCTCCCTGCAACCCTTCTTGTAGATGGGCACAACATCAGCCAGCCTCCAGTCCAGTGGAACTTCTCCAGTCTTCCAGGACTGTTGGAAGATGATGGAAAAGGGTCTGGCCAGCACATCCGCCAGTACTGTCAAAACTCTTGGGTGGACTCCATCTGACCCCATAGACTTGTGGACATCTAGCCGGGCAAGCAAGTCTTTAACCACCTCCTCTTGGATCATGGGAACCTCGTTCTGCTCTTCCAGCCCCTGGGGTTGTGCACAGAGGGAACAACTTTCCTTAATATTAAGGAGGAATAGTAAGTAATTTCCTTACTATTAAGGATAAGGAGTACAAGTTCTTAGCACAAATTTAATCTGCTCAAGGAAAGTGTGAACCAATGACTGTTTTTCTCTCCTAGAACATAGCTTCTAGTCAGCTCTTGTAGTATACCTAGTTTAGTGCAAATATATTAGTTTATAATATATATCAATTTATATGATATATTAGTTTGTAATATATATTAGTTCACTAATATACTTAAAAATACACATCTTTTGCCTATTGCATACTATCTTGAAAACAAATATTTTTATTGTAAAATTAACAATAAGTAATAGGTTAATTAAAGGCCATCAGAATAGCCTCATGAAGATCACTTGAAACAAATAAACCTTCAAATGCTCTGCAACACAAGTGTTTGGTGGGAGAATTGGCCTGTACATAAGTGGGAAATTATAATGTTCATAATTAAATATCACACCATATATATTTTTTCTTTAAAAAATTATTTTTTTTTGTGAGAACTATACAGTCTAAACTGTTCCTACTGTGAAATGAAAAAATGAAGTTCACTATTTAGGGCAGAACACAGAAATCTGAATTCTCATCTCAGTGAGACTTTGTACCCTACAAGACAAATAATCATCAGCATAGCTACTTGGCACAAGAAACCCTCCAGCTCTTTTGGCTGATGAAGTCAAAGTCTAGACAGCACCTAGACAATGCTACTGAAGACACCACAGTTCTAACCTGTGTGGTTACAGATCATCTGTGTAAGATGTGGTATTCCTGTCTTCTTCAGAAAGGCTGAGGTATGTTTATGTTTAGATGATATTTGAAATAGATATCTTTTGTACATATTGCTGCCTTTCTAAAAATGGCCTTACATGCTCATTTTATTTATATTATTTTGAGGAAACAAATACCCATCCAAAAAAAACCCCCCAGTATCCCTGTCCTTTCTATGCAATGAACAATAATAATAGGACATAATAGGTGACCAAAACCTGTTATGAAGACAGTGCTAATCACAGTATCTTGAAAGAAAATTGAGAAAAAACCAAAAGTGCAACAGAATATTGTTTATAAATCAGGAAACTTCATTTATTAAATTATCTTGAAATATTCTTACTACATACATTGCTTTGCTAATGCATAGAAACCATATATTTTCTTTTCCTGCTGTAGTTCAAAGCTCTGATGACAACAAATCTGGATATACAGGTAATACTACTCTGTTTAACCCATAAATTTAGTAAATAGCAGAATTTCCAAAAATATATGTTGTAGATATAGAACTCCCTCCAGACAGAAAAGCAATATAGTAAAAATGAAGTTCTCCTTTTGCACAGTCCTTTTATGAGAAAGTATATAACTCCTCTCATTCAATATATTCAAAACTGTGTCTTTCACTCTAAATCATCTGACATGGTATAAGCTGTATGAATTATATTATTTTGAGATTATATTAAATAAAATACAAACCATAAGATTACCATTACTTTAATATCACTTAGTTTTTCAGAAGCAAATAAAAGCAGTTTGGAAATTCAATCTCCAGTTTGAGAATCTGTACTGTGTAAATTGTAATTTGTAAATTTATTAAAAAAATGTAAAATGTCCAAATTTAAATAATTTTGTAAAAAATTCCCTAAAAGATGAATATACACCATACATAGGAAATTTTCAGTATTTTTTTTGTCCATGTAATACAATTGATGTAAAATGTCCTCTGAATTCAATATGCCCAAATACGGTACTTTTCCCTGTCCTAGCCCAAGTCAAAACTGTTAAACAATCCAAACACAAAATAGAGACAATTTTGATGAATTACACTTTTTTTCTCTATGAAATAATATCTATGTTAGATAGACTGTATATTTAATCTTTTTTACTCCATCCAGCCCCTCTTACTTTCTTTTTAAAGGAAGTAGTCTTGGAAGTAGCCCTTGGAAGTAGGCTAATAATATACCAAATGACCTTTTACAGTTGTGTATATTCATTGGTTCATTACAGCTCATATTGGAGATCAGTATATGGTCCATCTTTCACATGCGTTGTGCTTCTTTAGCTCCAAGCAGTGGAAAAATTTGTCCAGAGATTAGGCAGTCTCTTTCCATATTTGGAGGTTTTCAAGATCTAATTAGATAAAACCCTGAAAAACTTGGTCTGATCTCAGAGCTGACCCTGCTTTGAGTAAGACATTGAACTACAGGTCCCTTCTAGCCTGAGTTCTCCCATGCTACTATGATTCTGAGTGAAGTTTGGAAGTTCTTCTGGAGCAAATTAACATATACAAATGCTATACCCCATGCAAAAACACAAGAGTCTTATCTTTGTACTACTATATTGTGCCAAGTATGTATGCCATAATGTGCCACTTTTGAGGATATTTGAACTGTTATTTTTTTTAAGCTAATAAGAAATGACTTCATATTTTCTGAATGAAGGCTATGATTTTGACTGTCCTCTTCAAAAAGGCTTGGTGCACTCAGAACTTGATGCTGGTCATGAAAAAGTGCATTCATTTCTTATGTAAGTAACACTACATTAACCATTTCCGTGGCTGAAGGAGCTACTCTAAAACCCAGAGGTGAAACCTGGATGGGTGGATGGATGGAATAAGTTTTTATATAAACATTCCAGTGCTAAATTTTTCACTTACTGCTTTGGCTTAGATTACTTTAATAATTTATTGCTCAAATTGCAATGCTAGTAATTTTGTATTTCACAGAAGACTTTATTAAGTGAAAAACAATCTTCTTTTACTCCTGTGTCTCTTAATGGCCTTTACTCATTCCACCATTTTCCAGCTTCTCATCTTCTTTTTGTGTCCACTGAAGCAGTGCCTTTGGCTATATTCCATCGCCATTCTTCATGCATAACTAAAAAGGGATTTTTTTTATTTCTACTGATATTAATAATTTCTTTGTTTCATTTTTATTTAGCTCATGACCACATTGTTAAAGGAATTGCAGTAAACTCCTCTGCTTCCTAATTAAAAATGTGATTATTTCAGTTTATAGATACAATTCAACAGGGGTGAAAAAGACCTTGACTAATCTCCTTTTGTTGACGTTACTGTTGTTGCCCCAATAATTTTCTGAACTACCAAACAGTATTCGCAGTAGTTTTCAATGACCAAACCAAGGTGAAAAATCTGTTGTCAAATTATATGCATAGAGGTTATCCATTTTACCTCTAAATAGTGACTATTTTTTAACTGAAAGTCGTATGCTAGTCTAGAGTACCGTGATAGTGGTATGGTCTGTCTTCCCATGCTGTTTCCCATGTTAAATTGAAACTATCTTTTCACTGGCTTCTTTTCTCTCATCTTGAACTTTATTCTTGCCAGAATTTGCAAGTAAAACAGGATTGAATTCAGTAGTCTTCCTATGAAAGCCTAAGCTGCTGTACTGTATGGCATTGGTAATTCCAGGAATACTATTTCTGTTTTTAACTCATTACTGAAGCAATGCGGCAAGAGGTGATAACCTACTTTTCATAGTGGAATTCTTTTCTTGCAGGAAAAGGATAAAAAAGCCAGGCTTCTGATTACCCAAGACCACTGAGAGTTACTTTAAAAATACAGCCTCCACAAAGCAAATGTTTTATCTGAAAGGAATTTTTTAAAGTTTAGTGTAAGCGATTGTATACAGTGTTAAAATTTACATAGACAATTTCCGTTTGAATATGTAAATTTAGAGTTGATATAAGCTATATATCAGATGTAGCGTGTCAGAAAAAACGACATTTTTTTCAGAAGATGGACTGAATAAAGAAAATCACCAAAGCTTTCAAAAAGCTGCAGGTTTCTAGAGCAAGCTTCTCAAGTCAGTGGAAATAACTGCCACTGTGGAGCTCAAATTAGCTAAAGGTAGTGTGTAATCTATTAAAAAGACATCCTGCATTTAACCAACTAGGACTAGTCTAAGTAAATACAAGCCTTAGCTTTCATTACATGACCCTATCCATTTAAATTCCAATCAAAAAGTATTGTCTCGCCTACTTTACTTTCCTTATAGCACTGTGATTTCTAAATGCGATCTAACCATAGTACTTCAGGGTTTTTTTTTTCTCCTGTCTCTTTTCCTGTAAATGCATGCTATGGGTCTAATTTCAGCTAAATATTTGACACTGCTTGCAGAAATGAGCTTGCACATGCCAGTATCTACATGAGTGTCCTGCCATTGCATTTGTAGATAAACTTTTTCTTTTTTATAGTTTTAACTGATCTTAACTGCATTGTTAACTCTAGGTTTCTAGGAAGACACTCCTTGAAGCTTGATAGGAACAGAAGGATGAGGTGCAGTTTTTATTTCCATCTCAGTGAGTACTACGCTTCTTTACTCTCAATTCAATGACCCCAATTCTTGCCCAGTAAAAATTGTCCAGTGCTGATTTCTTACCATGAATTCTGCTATGATCATGTATAAATATTAGGCTTCAAGCCCAGCCTTAAATATTTACAAAGCTTGCTTGATTATATTTTTATACTTTTTTCTCTTTGAGCTTTTCATTATTTGTATTATTTAATTTTTAATACTGAAAGTTTGTGTCCTTGTTACAGTTTCTTTGAAAGAGCTTATTCTTATGAAATGCTTCCTGATAGTTTCTGACTTATAATTCTATGGAGGCCTAAGAATAAGATCTCAAAGTCTCTAGAAGAACCAAGTGGACAAGATGTGTTAACTTCTTCAACAGAAGTCTAAAACTTAAAGATGAATATCAAGGGATTGCACCTAGCTCTGTGAACATATAAATCCTTCTTTCATTGTGTATTTATCTGTTCACTAAGAAGTGGAAAAGCCATGGATACTAAGGGCAGTTTAACATGTTGTCAATTCCCACTTTGAAACCAGACACATTTTCTAAACAACAAACACATGTCGTAAAGTATATTTCAATATTAATCTTTTAGCCATCTTGAACTTAAATCCATGAAGGCTTAAGATAGAAATAGAGAGAAGATACATAGATGAGACAGACTGAAGACTAGATCAGATTTTAAAAAGCCTCTTTATTCAGGTTCCAAAACTGGTTCTGGAATAATAAGCCAGAATAATTTGAAAAAGAAAAGGGTTTGAGTTTTTTCATCACTGATGGAGATTATAACTAATAGGATTGCCTGTATGTTGGTTTTTATTTAATTAATATACTGACAATATAAACTAGTAGCAGAAGGGCTATAAAGGAAATGGATCCCTGAAACAGCAGGAAGCCCTTTCTCACAATATCCAGTGCTAGAGTCCGCACTGTGGCCATGGGTGCTACATAAGCCCTTGGGACATCAGCAGAGGACATTTTATCTTCTGGCTTCCTATCAGTCTTATGTTCAAGCTATACTATACTGCTAGGACACTGACAGTTATATTTTTATTAATTTTTGAGTGACTGTTTGAGGGGTTATTTTTCTACCAGGATTTACCCCTCCCATCAAAATAAATCCATCATTTCTTCAGCCACAACCAGCTATTTCGTAAGAACTGTCACTCAGGTTTCCTGACTTCAGATAGAATAGCAATTAGGAAAATGGAGTAAAATTGCATATTACCAGACAAACCTCAGCCAAGAGCTGTAATAACTGTCCAGGTTCTAGAATTTGAATTTGACTAACTTTCTTCTTATATAATTACATTGTTACACACTGCTCAATTTGCTAATTGACTACATAATTTGTCTGACATGCATATACACATTAATCAGAAGCCTTACTATGTTTTTGTCACTGGCATATCTGCAATGTTTAGTAAAATCCTGACTTGAAAGGATATTTTGAACTGCAATTGTGCATATGCATCTGTGTATGTGTGTACGTATATCTTGTTTTCATCAAGTACAGATAATTTCTTTGAGCTGAAGGCCTTTTGTTTTCACAAACCTGTTATTGTCGGCATGACCCAACATTATTTGCACTTCTCATAGAGGATAAGTCCCAGCAACTTCCCTACTTGTTGCTGTGTGTTACTGTTATGATCATCTGGAACACATCTGCAGCACGAGATCATAGAATCATAGAATCATAGAATCATGGAATGGTTTGGGTCAGAAGAGACCTTGAAGATCATCTAGTTCCGACACGCATGTCATGAGCAGGGACACCTCCTGCTGGATCAGGTTGTTCAAAGCCTCATCCAGCCTGGCCTTGAACACCTCCAGGTATGAGGCATCCATGACTTCTCTGGGGAATCTGTTGCAGTGCCTCACCTTCCTAACAGTAATAAAATTCTTCCTAATTCCTGACTTCAATCTCCCCTCTTTCAGCTTAAAACTGTTACTCCTCATCCTGTCACAGCAGTCCTTGATAACAAGCCTCTCCCCACCTTTCCTGTAGGCTCCCCTTAAGTACTGAAAGGCTGCTATAAGGTCTCCTTGGAGCCTTCTCCTCTCTAGGCTAAACAAGCAAAACTGTCTCAGTCTGTCCTTTTATGAGAGGTGCTCCAGCCCTCTGGTCATCTTCATGGCCCTTCTCTGGACTTTATCTAATAGATCCATGCCCATCCTGTGCAGAGGACTCCAGAACTGAACACAGTATTCCAGGAGCTCTCTCATGAGAGCAGAGTAGAGGGGCAGTATCACCTCCCTTCACTTGCTGATCACACTTCCTTTGATGCAGATGTGTCCCTGAGAAACAGTTATAACCCTGAAAAATGGGAAAGTGAAATAGTAAAAGCCTTTGCATTTTATCTTTCTCCAAATGCAGAATGCAACTTTCAGAATTTGAATCACACATCTAAATGCAATCTAAATCCCTCTGTTTGCACATATTCCATGTACCGGTTGAAGCTCATAGTAAATTTAGCCAGGGACTTGTTCAGAAAATTAGAATATCAATAAATTTTCCTAAAAGTATTTTTGAAAGCAAAAAAGGAAACAGAAAAGGAAAAAGCAGGATATGACAGGAAATACGGATAAAAGGAAGTAATTTTGGAATGCTGCAATTACATGACAAAAGAAGTCCACAGGTAATAGGTGAGCATGGGGACAAAGGGTGAAGGGAGGCAGGACCAGAATGGAGACACATAACAGAGGAGAAAAGTGGCAACAGGCGTGGGGACACTGTTGCTTCATTCATTCTCAAAGCTGAAATACATGAAGGCTGCTGTTATTTTCACAGGAGCTGAATGTTTGTTTGGAAACTAGATTCTGTTTATGACTTTGCCTCTGAATTTCTCTGTATTTGATGAATCACTTCAACTATAATTTGTAAAGGTGCATGCTCATAATATACTGAATATGTTACACCTCAGTCACAGCAATATTCACTGTTCACAGATGTAATTAAAGTTGATTTGCTGTGCTATGAATATATGAAGATCCATTAATGCTAATACTATGAAAAATGAGGTCATAGGTATTCCAACCAGAAACTTTTTAATCTCAGTCCCTTGGTGTCTCAGTTCTCTCTCTCTAAAATGGTGACAGTACCTATATGTGGAATTGAATCTATTAATGTTCATGTAGCAGTAACACACTCTGGTTATAAGTGGTGTAGAAATGCTTATGGGGAAATTAGGAATTCTTTCTCCAGACCAGGCCTTCAGTCTTACGGAGAAAGTAAGGGAGAGGGCCAGGAGGGGGATGCTAAGAACTGGGCAATGAGGAGAATGCAAAATATTGAATAGATTAAATACACAGTGATCTTGTGGAGACAGGGATCCCAAGGAGAATAGATGTAATTAGATCACAAAGCATACATCACAAAGCTTATGTACAACAGAACTGAATTAAGGGTACAGTGAATACCTTTATTCTAGTAATTTTTTTCAGTGTTGGATTTTTCAGTTTAGAATGCAATAGAATGGAATAGGATAGGACAGAACAGGACAGGAAAGGATAGGGTAGGTTAGACTGTTCCAGTTCGAAAGGTCCTACAATGATCATCTAGTCTAAATGCCTGACTGAATCAGAGCTGAACACAACTTAAAGTTACTGTTAAGGGCATTGTCCAAATGCTACTGACAGGTCTGGGGGCATCGATCACCTCTCTAGGAAGGCTATCTGGTACTTTATCATCCTCTTGGTAAATAAGTGTTTCCTAATATCAAGTCTAAACCTTCCCTGGTGCAGCTTTGAAATCTTCCCATGGGTCCTATCACAGGATCCAGGGAGAAGAGATCAGCATCTCCCTTTCCACTTCCCCTCCTCAGAAAGCTGTAGAGAGCAATGAGGACAACTCTCAGTCTCCTTTTCTCAGAACTAGACGAGTCCAAAGTATTTAGCTGTTCCTTATAGGACATTTCTTCCAGCCCTGTTATCAGCTTTGTTGCCCTGCTCTGGAGGCATTCAAGGACCTCCACATTATTCTTAAATTTTGGAGACCAGAACTGCATACAGTTTTCAAGGTGAGGCTGCATCAATGCTGAATACTGAGCAATAGTCCCCTTTTTTGATCACCTGGTTATGCTGTATTTAATGCACTCAGAATGTGGTTTGCCCTCTTGACTTCTAGGGCACACTACTGACTCATTGAGATTGCTGACAACCAGCAACCATAGATCCCTTTGTGCCAAGCTACTCTCCAGATTCTCCTCTCCCAATCGATACTTTTGTCTGACTTTATTCCCCCCTAGATGTAGTAGCATTTGTTCTTGCTAGATTTCCTGCCATTGTCAATAATCCAGTGCTCCAATCTATCTACATACCTCAGCAAGACTGATTCTCCCTTGAGTGAGTCGACAGCACCTCCCAATTTCGTATCATCGGCAAACTTGCTAATGGTACATTGAAGTCCTGCATCCAGATCAATGATAAATCTATTGAACAGAACTGGTCCTAAAACTAGCCCTGAGGAAAAGCACTGGTGACTCGTCACCAGTCACTTGTAGCCTCATTCATCACTCCCATTCACCACAACCCTTGGAGGTTTGCCCTTCAGTCAGTTCTTCATCAAGCACGCTGTGTACCCATTCATCTCACGACCTGACAACTTGTCTAGAAGGATGCCATGAGAGCCAGTATCAAGTGCATTACTGAAATCCAGAAAAACTGTATCCACCATATTTGCTTAATCCATGAGGTGGATGACCTTCTTGTAGAAGGATATTAAATTAGTTAGGACTAATGAACCCATGCTGGCTGTGGCCAATGACTGCATTGTTTTTCAATAACCCAGAACAACCTTCTCCAAGATTTTACCTGGCAATGAAGTGACACTTGCAGGCCTGTGATTGTCACGGTCTTCCTTCTTACCCTTCTTGAAAACTGGTACAACATTTGCAAGCTTAAAGGCAACTGGGACCTCTTCAGACTCCCCAGACCACTGAAAAATAATGGAGAGAGGTCCCATGATGACATTGGCCATCTCTTTCAGTATCCTGGGATGAATCCCATTGTGCCTCATAGATTTATGCACATTCACTGGAGAAGCAAGTCTCAAACAAATTCAGGGTCTGCTGGGAGTTTATCATCATCCCCAGTCATGGTCTTTCAACACAGGGCTCCATAGGTCCCAGGGCCTATCATCAGTGTTGAAGAGAGCAATAAAGAAAACACTGTCTCTGCTTTGTCTTTGTCCCTGTTTGTGACCAACCTTGTCAAGCAACAGACCAATGTTATCTCTGATTCTCCTTTTGCTGTTAACACATTTTTAAAAGCCCTTTTTGTTGTCTTTCACAGGCTGTCCAGTGCTGGCCAGCTTGAACTCTAATTGAACTTTGGCTGCATGAATTGTCTCCCTACAGTGATGAACAGCATCTCTGTAGTCCTCCTGTGCTACCTGTTCTTGTTTCCAATATCTGTACAATTCCCTTGTCCAGGAAGAAAAGGATCCCTGCTTAGCCAAGACAACATTCTGCCTTGCTTGGCATGCAATATTTTGGAATTACCTGCCCTTGTGCTCTTAAAACTGTGTTGTAAGTCATGATCCTCCATTTCAGAGGACCGGACGGCCCAGGAACTATCATTACACTCCATTGTACCAGGTTCCTTTGGAGAGGTGACAGGTAATGCAGGAATTTTGGATCAATGTCTCTCTGTTCCTGACTTCTTGTTTTTCTCTGTTCCAGCATGTATTGCCCACAGTTGGAGCCACTAGAACCATAACTGCCCTGGTCACCCACAACCACCGACCCTCAGGTGTGTCCAAACCCCAGAATGAGTCACGCATGAACCACCGTCCCTCAGGTTGTGTCTGCTGTGGCATGAACTACCTCCTTCCCAGAGTGTATCTCTACCTGTATCCTCGACTATGCCTTCTTCTGCTGATTTCCTACATGTCTCCTTCACGTGTCCTCTAATTTGCTTATCTTCCAGCAACTGCCACTCCTAAACATGTTTGAATAGCAGCATTACATTCTCCTTGGACTGGCAGCAGATTGGGCAGACAATGGGCTGGTTAGGTCAGTTTCAGAGCAGCTCCTGTTTCCTTCCACAAATCAAGCCACCAAGGCCGTACCAGGTATGACAAAAAGAAAGATGCTCTTATAATCGTGTTAATTTTGAACAATTCATCTACAGAACTTGAAGTGAAAGATTATGAGAATAGTTTTCCTTACCTCCCTGGACCACCTTGTGATGTCTTTTCTGAGGAACTGGATTATTTTCATTTGATTGCAGACTGACAGGTTTGACAGCTTGTCCACACCTTCAGCTGTCGTCTTCTGCCAGGTTTCTATCTTAGTTTTTGCTAGTATTTCTGTGTTTTTCTCACTTATGCTTGTTGGAAATAAAATTGAAAATGGAAATAGTAAATTGCACATACGATGATCATTGAGGAAGTGAACAGAGGCAATAAATTAAATTTAAGCAGATGATGCAACTAGTCTGATGGATTAATATGTATGACTCTGCATCTCTAAAGTTGTCCAATATATTCTGGAATGGAAAATCAATCATCTTCAAAAATAATACAGTAGAAATTTCTACAATTATGATAAGTGTACTAAATATTTTTTTCTCGAAAATTGGTCCAGAATTTAAAAAAATGTCCTTCGTTCACATTGCAGATGGGTATGTATCATTGGTTAGGAAATGAAAATCAACTCATTATGGAGTAAGAAGGACCTGGCATATTCACAATCATCAAGCAATTCCATGTTCCCTCAAATGGAGCCCCTTTGCCCATGGTAAGGAAACACTTTGATTTCCCGAGAGAGAACCATGAAGCATTTAAGTGATTAGCCACAAGGACTAACTTGTTAGGAGTCTGTAGCAGTGCTTTGGTCTTCCATTATCAAATGTGTACTGCACAGAAATCTTTTCCAAAGCTTCAGCCTCTAGTGAACTGAAGTTTTCAGATGGCCATGAAACACCCTGCTAGATTCAGGGCTCAAACCTGACTATTTCTATCACAAAGACTGTTCTCTGTGTCTCACTTACATTGAGCTCACCTGACTAAGTTTTATCATCAAACTACAGCAATTATAATCCTAATGTTGGAGCCTGAATTAAGTACCTAAAACTTACACTGAATTAATCCAGGCCTTCACTTACTTAGTAGTAATGTGGAAATCTGCCAGCCAGACTCATTGAAAATATATTGACATAACAGGCAGCAACTATTCTCAGTGATATTTTTCAACTTTGAATAAATTCCTGAATATTTTTAGACAAATTCTTACTTCTATCATTTTATACTTAGTAGAAAAGAATTTTTAACTGATATATACAAGCTAGTCTGTGGTAATATGTACTCATATGTTAATAATTAGATTTTAAAACCCATAATCTGCAGATTTTATCACATTAAAACTTTATTTTAAAAGTATCAGTCCTCCAAGAGATGATGTGAAATTAGTATGTATATAAGATTGTTAATGGAAGAATCCACTCGAGTGGTGAATTATTGATTCGGACATCTAATTAAGAAATAAAGAAAGTTTTTTTACTGTAATTACTTTTTTTTTAGGGTTTCCATAATCAAAAGGAAAACAGGTAGTATAAATTAACAGGTTATCATATCTGAAATATCCTTACTGGCATGCTTTGCCCATATGTAGGCATGCTGTATTTCCTGAAATATCTGAGTAACTGGGCTATTACTCAGATATTTAAGAACTGGTAAAGAATAAATAAAAATATATAGAAACAGTTATAATAAGGCCTAAGTGACAAAAATATGTCTTTTCTCTGTGCTATTATGATATATAGATAGAGATGCAATAATAAAAATAATAAAATATCTGTATTGAAACATAAATTTTAAAAAGTCATATAACAGTATAATTAATATTCACTGGGAGACACTAAAAGATTGTAATCCATACTCTGCATTTTTTTCTTAGAATGAACTTTCAGACATTGTCACAGTCATTCTGTCTACTTTCAGTGTACAAAATTAAGTTTTCAGGAATTTTGTAACTGGTGATTAATACTGATGTAATTAATAAACCTGGAATCATTCATAAATAGTGAGTAAATTAGGTCAAGCTTTCCCTCATACAGCTACTTCATTCCCTCATTTTAATGCCATTTTGATCTCCTTACAATTGAGTGTCTAGAGGAATTTAAAGTTGTGATTGTCTGTGTTCCTGCAAAGACTGATGGTCCCAGCCATGCCTCTGTTATATGCCATGACATCAAAAGGTGCAAATTAAAGTTGTATAAAATTAACCATCTTGATTTTCATTTTAAATATTTTAAATCATCAAGTTGACCATCATGTTGAGAATGAGATGAAAAACAGATTTTCTGCCAAGACAGTTCAAGTAACAGCAGTGTTCATACAAACTGATAATACAGGAACGAAAGAGTGTTAACAAGCATAAACTAAAAGCACATGTCACAACAGTACTTAAACATTATCGGATTTTATTTATTTATTTTCTTTTTAAAGAACAGTACAGACTGGAAGCAGAGATCAGAGCCCACGTTTCTTCTTTCCACAGAAAGGACTGTAACTACTGGGCTGTAGAGAAAACTCTCTTTTTCAAGTCCAATAAATCTTAAATTGTTTTCTGCAAGGAAATTGCCTTCAGTGGACTAGCTGGATAATGCCACACAAACAGAGTAATTCAAGGTAACAGTTTTAGGAGTTGAAAGATATGAATGTTGATCCTTAAAAAGAAAAGAATGATACCTTGGAATTCATAGTACTAGACTAATACATTTTCAGGGAATGATTCTGCATATGCAGTATGATTTCTCCTTTTGTTTTGAATATTAATGCTTTGCCACTGCTTCTGAAGGTTGAAGTGGCTTTTTCATGGAAAACTCTGATTTCCTGGTAACTTGGTATTCTGTCTTACAGCTACAATTATGTCAGTTCATTTACTCGGTTTGGTTTCTATGGAGGCACATGATATACTAGCTGAAGTATATCATGTTATGGAATGCAAATATATAGAATTAATAGATTTTATAATTCCTAGATTGGGGTACTTGAGTAACTTCATTTAAAGTGAAAATTAGACTGTCTCATCTAAAATATTTACAAATCCATACAGCATGAGGTTTCAGAAATACTACATGTCAATATCCTGCCCTTTGAAACAGATATCTAAAGTATTGGGTTGAATTAAATATCTGTATTTTTTTCTGCTGCAATCACTAGAATGAAGATGTGAATGCTACAGGGTAAGTACCGTGAAAGTGGCAAGCAATTAACAAATTGACAAGCGAACAAATTAAGAAACAAAACCTGACAAACAAACCAATTGGTAAACTGGAAAACTTCCAAATCAACGAAGGCTGATTTGGTAAGAAAGGAGGCATGCTTGAAGTTTATTAGAAAGGCCATTTAAGATACTAGAGTTTGGGAAAATTGATTCAAGATACTTTCAAGCAGCAGGTAGTGAATGAGAAGAGGAATGTTCCTAAGACTAGGAACAGGGTTTGGACATTCTATAATCAAGTCATATGATAATGAAATATTAGACAAGAACTCAGTGATCCTTGCAGAAAAAACTACCTTACCACACATAATATTTCGATAAAGATGACTATCTCACACTTCAATATGTGAGACCTAAATGGTAGAGTGGATAACATGGGTAGCTCCTCTGTGAAGTATGCAATGGTGTTTAGTAAAAGACTGCTTTACCCAACAATGCTTGTACATCACTCAGAGGCCAAGTGGTAGGGTTTGGAGACAATGTTATTCATGTTACTTTTGCTTTTACGTTACAAGTTTTAAGTTGCTTGATTATTTGTCCATGTGGTGGGTTGACCTTGGCTTACTGCCAGAAACCACCCAGCTGCTCTCTTACTCCCTCTCCTCAAAAAGGCTGGGAAGGAAAATAAAATGGACAATGGACAACCTTAATGGACAGCTTAATGGATAGAGATAAGTAATGGGAGATCACTTTCCAGTTACAGCCACTGGCAAGAGACTTGACTTAGGAAAAAATAATTTAATTAAGAAAAAAGAAAAAGAGAGTAAGATGATGAAAAATAAAGACAAACTAAAGCCACCTTCCCCCTATATATCCCTCTTTCCAGGTTCAGCTTCAGTCCTTAATTCTACCCCTCTCTACCCTGAGCAGTGCAAGTAGTGTGGAGAACAGGAGTTGAAATTCCTCTCTACTGCTCCTTCTCCCTTACCCTTTTCTCTGCTCCACCACGGAGTTCTCCCCATGGGATACAGTCTTTCTCATACTTCTTCAAAAACACCCCTTTCAATGGGCTGCAGTCCTTCAGGAGCTGCTTCTGCATAGGTCTTTTCCATAGAGTACATTCCTTTAGGAACAGATTGCTCTAGTGTGTATGTCCTCCACAAAGTTCCTGCCAGAAAATCTGCTCCTGCACGGGGTTCTCTCCATGGGTCATGGCTCCTGTCTGGGGTCTGCTTCTGTGTGGGCTCTACATGGGTTGTAGCTTCCTTTGCAGTATCTCCAACTGCTGTGGCATGGGGTCCTCCACAGGATGCAGTGTGAGTTAATGTGCTTCAGTGTAGTCCTCCATGGGCTCGAAGGGGCCAGCCTGTGTCACCATGGTCTTCAAAGGCTGCAGAGGAAACTCTCTTGTGGCAACTCTCTTGTGGCACATAGATCTTCTTCTTCACTAACCTTGATGTCTACAAAGTTGTTTCTCTTGCATTCTTCTCATTCCCCTGTCTCTCAGCTGCCACACATTGGTTTTTTGCCCTTTATTAAATCTGCTGTCATAAAGACACCTCCAGCATCACTGATGGGCTCGGCTATGGCCAATGGCTGGTCCACTTTGTCCGAATCTGGCACTCTCTGGCATGGGGGAAGCTGCACTCCTGTAGCCCTCCTCACTACCAAAATCTTGTCATGTAAACCTGAGACAGTTGAAAGTCACCCAGCAATCCAAACATAGCTGGGAAAATACTGCATGACTCTCAATGTACTATGTCATACTATGGGCTCTGAGCTTTAACTACATTAATTATTGTGATTCTATTGACTTCAAAAGCTGTACCTCACCAGAAACAAACTGAGAAAGTTGCCTTGAAAAAAAATATGCTCTCTAAGGGAAAGATATGATATGCAGTTAATGCAGATAGCCAGGTTCAGTTTAGTAGGAGAGGGAGATTGATTATTGGAATATTTATCTAAGAAAAGGCCTTAATTACTTAAAATCATCACTTCATATATTGTTATTTCTGTTTGCAAAAATGTAATTCCAATTAGGTCTTGTCAAAATAAATAATCAAGTTTCAAAAATAAAATGAAAACATAAATGTGTAAAGAAAAGGAGTCACAAAAAGGTTACCAGAAAAAGAGGAACTGCATATTTAAATGAAGAAAACACTTCTAAAAGATTATTTTTTTCTGCCACAATTGTCTTAAAACAGTAAACCAGGAAAAAAAAGAAGCATATCAGATTTAATAAACAAGACTTTTCATTTTTTTTAAAGTTTGTTTGTAGAATCCACCTACTGTGACCCAAAGATAACTCAAGAATAATTTTAGATTAGGTCTTTCAGTTTCCCTGGAGCCTTTCTTTGGGTGTTTTAGTTCTTTACTGTGTCTAAGTTTTAGCATATTACTATTTTGCAGTTTTACTTTTTATGAAACTTAAAATAGTTGTTGGGATTTAAAGAATGAAGTTTAGTAAATCAAGAGAAGCCAAGAATCAGATATGACTAATAGTTTGTTTTCTGTTGAATACGACACAAGTACTAGGATGTGTATGATGATGTTTGACAACTGAATCATTTTCCAGGTTTCATGAGTTTGATTTTACTGTTACTTAGAACCAGGTGTTTTGAAGAGGGAGTTTGAACTGTTCTCTGTTGAACCATGCTGCCTTGTAGATTATGCGCTCTGAGGTTACCATGCTGTGTTTAAACTGTCACAGACCTTTAAGTGCTTCACAGGTCTTAGGACTATGTTCATGATGTGGTTGTGACAAGGGTATATTGTGTCATGATCTGTGTATGCATCATCCTTCTTGCAACATAGTTTACATTGGAAAACACGGATGCAGAAACACATACAATGAATTTCAACTCTTTTCCACTTTGGCACCTGTCTTTCAATAAGAGCCTAGTAACACAGAGCCAGATTCCTAGCTTATCTGGGTCAACAAAATCATTACAGACATTAAATGATCAGGAAGTTCTATGCACTGAAGAGATAGGGATTGGTGCAATTTAATAGTATCTATTTGTCTTCAAAACTGATATAAGTTTCAGTGGTATTGTTAAAACATATAAAGGTACTGTAGGTTAAAGAATTATTGCAGCTTTAAAACAGTATCAGATAAGACCTTTTCAAGTTTGCTTAGTGAGTTCTGTCTATATCAATTATGACCTCTGATTTGGCACTGCTATCCAATATCTCCCCAAAAGAGAAGGGTGAAGGGGCTGGAGAACAGGCTTTATGAGAACGGCTGAGAGAGCTGGGGTTGTTTAGCCTGGAGAAGAGGAGACTGAGAGAAGACCTCATTGCTCTCTATAACTACCTGAGACAAGGTTATAGAGAGGAGGGCGCTGGCCTCTTCTCCCAAGTGACAGGGGTGACGATAAGAGGGAATGACCTCAAGCTCCACCAGGGGAGATTTAGGCTAGACATTAGAAAAAAATTTTCCACAGAAAGGGTCATTGGGCACTGGAACAGGCTGCCCAGGGAGGTGGTTGAGTCACTTTGCCTGGAGGTGTTTAAGGCACGAGTGGTGGATGAGGTGCTGAGGGGCATGGTTTAGTGTTCGATAGGAATGGTTGGACTCAATGATCTGGTGGGCCTCTTCCATCCTGGTGATTCTATGATTCTATGAAAAGCATATGTATTTGAAATAAATTTAGACTAGAGTAGAATACACTGTTCAAATCAAGCACATTATCGCCCAATAAGAAAATAACCTAATCACAAAGTATAAATATTCAGCTACTGAAAAATTATGACAGTTGAGAAAGGGAGGGAAACAATATGATTACTATTTCATTAGTGCATAATAGACTGCTGAAAACTGGGATTTAGTCTCTGTATGGGTGCCTGACTGTAGTATTTAAATCTTTTAAAATCATGTTTTTTGGCAACCTATCATCCTTAATAAATGTCTGTCCTGAAAGTCAGAACCTTATTTCAATTGCTCCATGAGGTATTTGTATTAATTTTACTGAAGTAAATGAGAACATTTTAAGTATTCCTTGTCTTGTTGAAGTAACAGTCTTCCCTTAGAAACAAGACATAAACAAAATCTATTATATGAGAAAGACCAAAAAATAATCTAAGTTCCCTAAGGGTTTCAATCTAAAAAACCACCACAACTAAACAAAAAAGAACTAAAAGAAAAAACCTGTATTATTAAATAAGTCTACAGAAAAAAACTTGTAGCTATGTGCATAAATGTTTAGCATAGCATTATCATAACATTAACTGCAGGTATGAACTCTTGACCTCTTCTCAGCTAGAGGAAGAGAAAAATCACAACCATATTGAAAAATTAACCACAATCATATATGTTAAACAAGACAGAGCTATCCTCTTATTGTCTTTTTACAAAGTCATATCATTCAGTGGAGAAAAAGCCATCAAATGTAGTGACCTAGCAAAAGTGCAGACAACAACATGTTAACAGAATAGTACCCTACATTTTGTCTTTGTGTAGAGTCTTCATAGCTGTTCTCTAACAAATCTTTAATGCAATTTCTATTAAAAATAGTATACTAAAAATTCTGGGTTATAACTTTGTTTTCAGCTGTACAATTACCATTCTGCTTTTCAAAAGCTCTTTATCTTTTTTGAACTGTGACAGACCATCAACAAAAATGTTCTTTCTGCAAAAGAGAAGAGTGAATACTCTTCAGATCTTTGAACAGTTTCCTTGCAAATATACTGAACAAAGCATTAACAGGACAAGATCCTTTTTGGCTTTGACGCTTCATGACAGAAAGAATCTTTTTGTCTTTAAAACAAAAAGGCATACTCTATTCTTCATACTTACTTCAAACTTCATCAACTTTATCAACATCTCTGCAATAACTGAAATAATTGGAAATTTAGTCTTTGACTTCAATGGGAGAAGGTGGCTGGTTTTGGTTACAGTGATATCTATAATTAAGTAGACACTTTGCCTTTCAGCTAAATTGTTTTCTGGGAGATGACCCAATTAAGCAAATACTCCAATGAAGTGTGCCCCATTCAAATGGAAATGGCAACACCTCATCCTTCATATAGGGTAAGAGTAACAAATGCAATACAGAATAATGTCAAAGAAATTGTTTAGTCTTCTAGATGAATATGAGAGTTTCTTTTCTTTTATTCAATTATTTTTTAATGAGGTTAATTGGTTCACAACTGAATTTATAACAAAAAATCTTTATATAAATACATTAATAATAAAAGGAGGACCAGGGAGAATATGCAGTCCCTATTGGATGCAAA
>WAAB01014787.1:55670-75836 GCA_013389865.1 Piaya cayana | reverse complement strand
ATTGAGCACTGGAACAGGCTGCCCAGGGAGGTGATTAAGTCACCATCCCTGGAAGTGTTTAAAGGACAGGTAGGTGACATGCTGAGGGGCGTGTTTTAATGTTTGATAGAAATGGTTGGACTCGGTGATCCTGTGGGTCTTTTCCAACCTAGTGATTCTGTGATATACTCCTGATAGAAGCTTGCATGTTTTCTAGTGTTTCCTTGACTGTAAGACCATGTTATTTGTCCTCTTTGCTAACTCCTTATGTTAACTGCCAAGCACTTATTGATCACTTTTTTGAAGCTGCCATTGCATGAACTGTATTGAATTGGTCTTTTGCAAGGTCATATATCAACTCAAAGATCTCTGGTTATAAGGAGTATTTAAATCTATCATTAACATACCAAGCTGACGAAGAATCATGCCCTCTGTGCTTTCCTACCTTCTGTCCTTTAGCTTGTGGGCTTTCATTATTGTCAAAAACCATAGAAAAACACATTTTGAAAAATCAAGCTTGATAACTCCTGGTAGTAGAAAAAGATGAACAGGTCACAGAAGAAAATTTACATTATTGACTGCCAGTACCTCACAAGACTCACTTTAAAACAAGCAACAGCTTTTTTTTTTTCCCAGTAGCAGTATGTACATGAGGAGGGTATTGAGGTTATGCGCTAATTTCACATCACAAGAAGTCAAATATCATTGCACTGGATGTCAGAAAGAGCAGACAGGTACAAGTTGTCCTTTTCACCTATATACAGTCCTTGAGGATTTATCATTAAAATGTCTTCAGAACTTGCCAGTTGCTACAAGAGCACATACAAGATTTTCCTTGATATGCTTTATCAACAGGAAAGTGCTAGATTTGATTATTAATTTCTTCCAGGGCTTCTCTAATTTACTAAACAGACAAAAAAAACCCCAAACAATAAAGACTTCCCAAAACTTTATCTATCAGAAAAGGCAAATGAAACCACTTTGAGAAATTTCCAATATTATTGCTTCAGCAGTGACTCAATGAACAAACTGTAGAATAATCATATTAGTATAAAGATTTTCTATTTTCTCACTTTACCTTTGACTACTCTGGGGGAAAAAAGAGGTGTCAAGTTGAGAGACATTGTGGTAGGGAAGCAATCAGAATAAGCTGAATCTCTTTAAGGATGGGAGGAAGGAAGTTTGAACTATTAGATTTCTCTTTTGAAAGAGTAGCAGACAAGAAGATGCTGGTTATTATAATGTCAATTCCTTCCCTGCTGGCCTATGTACAGTTGCCTTTCCTTTGTTACTGAAAAAGTTTGTTCTCTTTTTGCTCTCATAAGAGAATATGAGTTACAGGACTATGAATGATGGATGAAAGAAGAGGGAAGAATGGTCAGAGTATAACAGGAGGAATGATGTTTTTGATTGCTTAAAATATCCTGTTTCTTGAGACACTGTAGGACCAGATTAAAAGGACACACTGTCTAAGCACAGGCACACCATTAGAAAAAAACATTTCCATACATTGCAACTGAAAATGATGTGGTTTTCTGGCCCTAATAATTCTTTCTGTCCATCTTGGGCAGGATATATAACAAAATTCAAAATTGCCAGGACTTACTCTAGAAGCCAAGATTTTCATACCAGCCCTGTATCCAAAAGAAACATTTATCTCAAAAAACTTATTAGCAGACAAGAACATCCAGCCACTAATTTATGCTATGATTATACTATGTTAAGCTTAGTAGCTATTGTGGTCTACTTTTTATCCTGTCTATACTAGACTTTGGCAAACAACAAGTGTATTCTCAATTGATGCACCATAATGGCAATAGAATTCTTTTCACTTCTGATCATACTACAAACTTGTTCATAAGCTAGCTTGTGGACAAATTTCTTTTATTCCTGTGCATAAAGTAAAAGTATTTGCAGAGGACCAACCTGATAAAGGCAGGCATTCTTGGCCAACATAATTGCTTAGACAAAATGGAAATATCTGCCCCAAAGGAGAGCAACAATATGTTCTAAAAACATTCTGCAACCACTTGAAGCGCAGTTACATGGATGGTTCACCCAAGCACTTTCCAAGAGAAGCAGGTAATATAGCAAGAAGCAATGGCCAGGCACTGCAGCTTGGGAGGCTTATGCTAGTCACTGGAGAAAACTATTTTCACTAGGAAAGAATGCAATGCAATAAGAGGTTGCCCAAAACATTGTTAAGAGAGGTTTTGTAATCTCTACTTTTGAAGTTTTTCAAGGTCGCTATTAGAAGAATATGTGTCTGTCCTGATACAGCATTGGTCACAATTCTATTTCTAGTAAGGGTCTGGACTGTATGCTTCCTAGAGGTCCTGTCCAATGAATACTTATGTTATTTTATAAGCGTTGAGGCACAATTTAGAAAAAACCTCACAGCAGGGAATATTCTTGACAGTTCAGTTTAAACCATTCTAGGTGAGGTGCCCTATTCTTTTTTGCTTTTTCTTTTCATTTGCAAGTCAAGCTTTTTTGAGACAGATATGTGGTTTATCTGTATGTACATCAGCTGGGTCATGCCATTTCTTGGCATATTTATTTTGATTGATGACGAAGATGTAAAATGTTGAGGTCTTTCTCTTTCCACTACTTTAAGAAAAGCATTCTAATGAAGATAGATCACTATTTTTGCTACGGCAGGACAAACAAAGTCCTTTATAAATTGGTTCATGCAAAAAGTATTTTGAGGAAGGTACTACAAGTGCTCTTATGATAAATGTTTCCAGGAATATTCAGTATATAGATTTGTGATACCTCAGAGATGTCCTAGAACCTTCAGTGTAGAGCTAAATGAGCATTTCAAGCACAAGCAACCTTGAGTCATACAGTAAAGCATGTTAAGTGTAAATTATAAGATCGAGATTTATTCTCTTTCACTGCATTATCTTAACAGTGAAAAAAATCCACATCCAATTAATGTCAAGAACAAATATGAATTTTAGGGTTGTAAGCAGTGAAAATAAAATAACAGGATTCTCTTTGTGTAATTTAAATTTCTTAACTGTAATTTATTCTACTTAATTTCTAGAAACAGAAAGCAAATAAGTTAAAATGTAATTTTTAAGTAATCTTTTGAGATCTCATAAAAAGCTAAACAAGCATGGGCTAATTTTAACACCTAAGTAGGAAAACTTCAGAAAATTTATAGATATCATGGGAAATGAAGTTGATCATTTAGTGTCCTCTCACTTCAATGCAATCTAGGTAGGTTATGGATGCAGGATTACTGCTGTTTGATTTTCTTCTGATCTTATGAACCTGAATATGTGGAAAATTGGTCTTTGGTAGCAGAGTGCTCTTCAAAGAACTAGACTAAAACTAAACCAAAACTAAGTATAAAGAAGTGTATTTAAATGAGAATTAAGATGCTATTTGACAGGTTTTAACTGATGTAACAACATATGAAGGATTGCCTTTCTTGATGGCAAATTTCAAATAAGAAATGGATGTTTCTCAGTCATGATAAAACTTCAACATATTTTATTCAAACAGGGAACAAATGATAACGGCAGAAGACTGGAGGTCCATTAGGGTTTCCTGAAGATTCATAGCCTGTGACATCCCCAGAACATTTAATTAAGCACTATTAGATTGTCTATCTAAATGAGGGGAAAAGAGATGTGATTCTGTATTGGTTGGAGATCTATGAGAGTGTAACACTGAAAGTAATTTGAAATTTTGTAATATAGCCACTTCAATAAATTGTGGTATTCTTTCTGTTATTACAGAAGGATAAAGAGCATTTGCTTGATATTTGTCATACATGATTAAATATAAGGAAATATAATTATAACAATATAATAATAATAGCAAAGTTCAATTTCAAATATTTGAGTGAGAAAAAGTAATGATAATGAGAATGAATACTTTTCTGTAATAATTTAAAATTCAAAGTGAATTAATTATATATAAGAATTCTAAGATCTCTATCACTAGAGGACTTGTATTTTCCTGTTTCTTGCTATTCAGGAGATCTTGAATGTATTAGATATCTCAAAATTTATGTTTACAAAGGGGCAGAGAACCATAGTGAGGGTTTTATTTGTCCTGTGAGCCTGTGTAACATGAACAATCTCCAGATCTGAATCTCTTGGGGCATGTTAATGTAACACTTATCTTACTTGAGGGACAGCACTATCTGTTGGAAATACTAAGCCCTGTGAGGTTATATTTACATGAAAAGGTAGTACAGAATTGTAGGAGCAATTCTGTAGAGTAAAACAGGACTATGGACCTGGTGTCCATTCTGTCTGCCTTTTGCTGAGTGTTCCTTCAGTTCTACTCTTGTCCTCTGAATTTAGTGTCCATAGTCATTGGATTGCACTAATTCCACTACAGTAGTTTATCTTCTAGTTGCATTTGCTTTGAAAGAAATCCTGCTTGTATCCTTTGAATCCGTTTCATGCTGTGAAGCTGTAAATTATGTTGATCAGGAAATTAGCTTAAAAATTCATCTAAACCACTAAATGCTAACAAATTAAACTCGAATGAGTAAAAAGAAGTTATAGTTAGTATTCTAATCAATGCAGCTTTAAGACAAGTATGTACAGATTTAAGACAAGGTTGCAAAAACTAAATAGTTGCAGGACTACCTGAATCTCATTATGTAGGTGTGCACTGAGTACAGGGAGGATTTATTCTACCTGAACTACCTATACTAAAAAAAACATTCTCTGAACATTTGAATCCTGCTTGAACTGCCTTCCTCTCCTCCACTGAATAATGTTTTTCAAGAGCACTGTCTTTATGTCTAACAGTTGATAGAGGCAGATCCCCAATTGCAAAATGGTGTGAAACAAACACTGCTTCCTGAGACACCCAACTAGGGTCCTGGTACAAACATTTGAATTAAATGCGTAGTTTTTTCTGAATAGATGCTCTGTCTTGTTCTTCCCAAAGTAACCTGTGTTATTACTCATTGTGCCAGCTGAATGTACAGGACAAGTCTATTCCATTGTAGGGTTAACTTTTTATTATAAAATCAGAATTGCTCTTACCACAAGAAATAATAAAACCCTGCAGTTCCTTTTTTCTTGGTCCAGTGACTTAACTAGCTTTGAAGGTAATTACTCCTTTTTGTCCAGGTAAGTCTAGCTCCCCAATGGGGGTTTGGATTTCCAAGGACAAATCTCTTCCTCTGTGTTTAAGATAGCTTCACATCATCTCTTACTCACCGGCTTTTATTTTTAACTCAATTAATTCATTTAAAATGTAAATGATAGGGAATTTTGTCTCCCAGAAGGCTTCTTTGACACATGATCCTATTATATATGTATTTAGTATAGTTTAGTACTTTCTTCAGAGACTAGAGGCTAAATGGCCTTCTTGCCATTCACATTTTCAAGAGTGATACAGCATTTTATAAAAGCAAGACAGTCTTTCCATTCCTTCCATTCACTCTTTCCTTCTCTACTGCCCTTCATTCATTATTTTTTCTATTGTGTTTACTACAACCCAAACTCACAAAATCACCCCATATCAGACTATAACAAAGTGATTTTTTTCTGCTCATCTAAATTTTCCACTAACTCCTATGTCTACCCTCTTCTGAATAATAATTTTTAAAAGCTTTTCTGTGTGATTTTTCCTATCCCCTCTCCAAATCCAGACAGCTGGAAGTTGTGCTGCAATATGTAACTCAGCATTGTAACTGTAACTTCAGCATTGTAAAAACCAAAACTCTATAATAAAATCAAAATGGTGGAGAATGAATGTGGTCAATCTGCAAATATATATATGAAAATTTCTTACCTTTTAGATATTTAACAATTAAACTTTAAAATGCACAAAGAAGGAATCTGTAAACCAATTTAAATTAGGATTTTATTAACCTGAATTCTAGTAAATCCAATGGCAATGACAGTATTACACAACGGAAGGTTTACTCTTATTTCATTTTATTTGACCATTCAAATTAAGGCATCATCACATGACCAAATCACAAATTACTTTTAAAAGTGGGCACACATGGTTGCATTTTGCCATGACATAACTTGTTCTTTGTTATATCATTTTGTTACATAACTCGTAACACAATTTTTATGGTAAACTTTATGTCTAAGTCAACAGCTCAGATGCATATTCACAGTACCCAGACTGGTGCATCTTCAAGGTTGTTATATAAGTGCTGCAAGATTCAAAATGGGTGGTATTGTGGCTGTTGGATGTCTTAGACAATGTTTGATATGTAAAGGAAAATACTGTTTGAACTCCTCCTCCCTGTGAAGGAAAGCAATGCTGTGGTACAAAATTTCTGAATTCCATATTTGCTGTGAACAGATGTTAACAGGAATAGTCATTATATTAAGCTGCTTTAATTAAATATTGGCAGAACAACCTTAATAGATGAATTTATTAAAACAGCATGAAGTCTGATTGGCAATTAGTAGATTGAAGAATTCATGATTATTTCCATGTGACAGCAAACAATCAGATGGTTGAGTGAATATTTCCCACATTATAATTCATGTTATCCTTTCCTACCCATTTAAACTAGGAAATTTCCCATTGGATTAGCAAACTGAGTTAATGACTACCTTATAGTTTTAAAAAAATTGTATTAATTCTTACAACATTTTTTTATCACTGATTCTCTTAACCACATTTCTAACAAACAAAACCCCCCAACTTGTAATGTACTTAGAGGTAATAGTTCCAAAATGATATGTTGTGAAGAACTCTATTTCAGGGAGTGCTTTTCCTTCTGAAAGCAGTAGATAAGTTGGTCAAAGCAATAGGATATTCTTAATTTTTAGAGGAAGACATTGTTCTCTAAGTATAACAAAATTAGCACATCCATGCAGTTCTCTTTGTTTTTAATAACTTTAACATTTCACAAGAAGGTTGAGGGGTTTTTGAATAGTGCTAGCTGTGATTCTAATCAAACTAAAAGGATACTAGCTGTTTCATTCATTTAAAGAAGGTGGGTAGACTTAACATATTGCTTCTTTGAAATAAACTGTTTCTTTCATTTAAAATGTCTCTGGAAGGTGAATAATTATCTACTGTTAGTTTAAATTTATTTGAATGACTTCTAAATGTTAGAGATTGTATTATTACAATTAGGTCACAGAGAAGTACAGTATAATTGTGTGATTATGTTGTTAGGCAAAACTTTACAATACTCTTATTTTACTGCTGTGTTCATGCATATGTTCAGTTGTGCTCGTGCCTCTGTCATCTCCCACAACTGCCTGTTCAATGGCAAGTAAAGCAGTCAGTGCCTTCTGGCAACGTGTACCCAAATTGTCAAATCCACAATCTGGTGCTGTCTGCTACACATCTTCCTATTGTGGCTGCTGAAGGCATGATAAAAGTTGATATGATGCAGAGTCATCTTTTATGGTTGGTTGCATCTGAAGACCAAAATGTAAATAGCAGAACTGATAGGAATAAAGTCGATCCCTCTTCACAGTACACTGTTTCCAGTTCCCAAACCCACTATTTATTTAACTGAAGTCTCTGCTTGGTGATGATACTTTCATAGGAGTTTGTATTCAAGAATCTGGTTACAAACTTGTTTCTAGGGTAAGGCAGAGGAACAGTACATTAAAGTAGATGATGCTTAAGCCCTGCAGCTACACTGAAAGAAGTCCAAGAGTTTATTTCAGATCAATCTGGATTTATTCTGGTCTCTTACCCTGAGCATTGCTACAATGCACATGGCTTAAATGTAACTAAAGTTCCAATGAATGCTTGGCCCCTGTTTTCCCTTTAGGTGTTAAAGACCTTTTAGTGTCGACACATATGAAAACATCTGGTTCAGTTTCTACTTGGAGAAATTTAGATAGAAGACACTAAAACTTCTACTTAACTGAAGTGTTATGTCATAAATGGGGACTGGCAAGGGACTTGATAAAACTTGTGCTACTACTCCAAGCTAAATTGTCAATGTAGTTGCAGTGAAATTAGCACATATAATGCACTCTGAAGAAGCTTCTTTCCAATACTCTGTTAATCGTCATTCATTAACAGCTACCTCAGGATTTATGAGAGTCAGGAATAACTAAATGTTTCCCTGTATACTATGCAGTAGTGCAATGCAATAACTGTGGAGCTTGGAGACAAACATTCTGTGTTTAGGTCTTGGATAGACCTTTTATTTTTATAGATTTTCTGATTTATTTTAGTTTTGTTGTAGTTTTGCTGCTGCTTAAATTTGATGAGAGTTGCCATGTGGCCCCAACTCATCTTTACTGAGGTTCCCTTTGGAGAAAACTTTCTGAAACTTGTTCTATGAAAACAAACAAGTGAAAAGGTTAGCCATAAAGAGGTCTTTAAACATCATCTTTAAAGTATGTGTGTCTTCATAGAATTATAGAATGGTTTGTGTTAGAAAAGATCTTGAAAGGTCATCTGGTGCAACTCCTCTGCAATAAGCAGAGACATCTTTGACTGGATCAGGTTACTCAAAGACCTTCCACCTTAACCTCGAATTTTTCTGGGGATATAGCATCTACCACCTCTCTGGACAACCTGCTCAGTGTTTCACCACCCTCATAAAAAATTCTTCTTTATATCTGGTCTGAATCTATCTTCTTTTATTTTAAAACCATTACAGGCCCTATTTAAAAGTCTGTCCTCATCTTTCTTACAAGCTCCCTTTAGGTATTGAAAGGTCACAATAAGGTCTTACTGGAACCTTCTCTTCTCCAGGCTGAACAACCCCAACTCTCTCAGCCTTTCTTCATAGGAGAGGTGTTCCACCCCTCTGATCATCTTTGTGGCACTCCTCTTCACACTCTCCAATAGGTCTGTGCCTTTCCCATGTTGAGGGTTCCGCACCTGGATGTAGTTCTCCAGGTGGAGTCTCAGTAGAGCAGAGTAGAGGGATAGAATCATATCCCTTGACCTGATGGCCACTCTTCTTTTGATGCAGCCGAAGATATATCTGGAAGTGATGACTTCATAAAGATCAATAAAGTATTTAGCAGTTATATAAGAAGATCTTAAGATTTAGTTGATGACCTGTGACTGGAATTAAACATCTGTGTGAAATATCGTAAGTAACAAGGACTTCCAAATCTCATTTTAGATACATGAATTCTGAAGTCAGTAACTGAAGCTGGCTCACCAGATTTAGCCAGAATGGAGACACTGGGGATAGAAGTAATCTCTAATATTTTCCCAGATGTCTACTTTCAGCTGCCACAGGACATCTCCATCTACTTGGTATCCACAACATAGACAGGCTTTCATAGACTGGAGAAAATTCATTGTTTTCTGATAAAATAAAGTGAAAGGAGGAGGCTTTCTGCTTGTATAATAACCCTTTTGTATATACACATTCAGACAGAAGCCATTTCATTTCAGGCTCTTAACTGCTGAAGTAATGCAAATCCACTTCTCAAACTCTAGCAGTGCCTGTCTTCCTACATAGGCAGTGGGATGTCCTCCACTTCTCTTATTCATGCCCTGCCTACTTAAACAAGAATTCAAGACATATTGCATTTGAAAGCAATTTCAAAGCTGAGCATGAGCATGTCACCAGAAAAGGCCACTTGCTTGCTTTGAAAAGACAGAGACCTGGCATCTATGCTCCAGTGTCTTAACATTAATCAGTTATTGGAAAAAGACTTGATTACATATGAACTATGCTACAATCAGAAAATAGATACACTTCAGCTAAGTGAACATTAATGATACATTTTGCTTAGCTCTTTGAACAGCAGAGCTATACTGAGACTTGGCTAAAGTTGAACTTAATATGTCATGTTTCTTCTGTAAGTCTTTGTGGTAGTCTTTGTTCTATTACATCAGAGCCCAACATCTAATTTCCATCTCCATCTGAAATAATCTTATGAAAGTTCTTACTTGATCTATGAAATTATATTAGTACCTTTAACTGGTCACAAAAGAGCTATGAAAAGCCACAGGCATATTAATAAGTTGGCAACATTTCAAGGTGTGGAGCTCTTAGTCTTCACAATTAAAGGCTGCTGTGTCTTTATTCCTGTACAAGTTTTAAAGTCCAGTGGGCTAATGAGTATTACTTGAAAAAAAAAGAACTTTGCTTTCAGTCTCCTTTTGCTTTTCAATAATTGTGTGAAAGCCAGAATTCTTTATGTCTTTGTGAGATTATTTGAAGCAGTGAGAGAAATAAAGGTAAGTTTGGAACTCAGCACCAGTAAATAGTGTAATTTTAATGTTTCTGAGTAGTAGTGCAAGCATATGTAAGTCTATCCAGGACTCCAGAGGAAACATTCTCACACAGATGCATGCCAAGGACAGAGATAAGAAGTGACATGATTTTATCTTTTATTTATATAAAAATTTTGTAACTTCCTAAAAGCATTGAATAGATAGACTTTGTCTTAGGAAAGAGTCTAGCACCAGGGACTGGTGCAATAAGTAAATAAATACAAATAAATGGTTCCCTAAATATTGATGTAGTTCCCAAAAAGAATGTAATTTTATTTAGTAAGTTTTCAGTGGTGGCAGTTGTGAATTTTTAAACAACAACTTGCAAAATTATGTATTTTAATGGAGTATTAATAAAATTCTTTTCTTAGATATGTAGTAATAAATACAATAGAAAAATATATGTAGAGCATAATTATGCATATGATCCAATGGTTGGTACAATTCAACTTTATTTTTGACTGTATCATCTACTTTTCAGGATTTATGTTAACTATGATGCTACTTATGCTGGTTTTGCTTAGACAAACATCTGACTTATGTAAGGTTTTTGCTAAAGTAAAAAGCTCGCAATTGGCAGAAAGGCATAAGAAATACCTGCCATTCTTTGGTTTTGGAATGGATTTTTTTTTGCTTTTTGCAACTCAGTAACATATTAATAGCATGTCTTTAAGTCATCTCTTCATCAAGAAGGTCAGTGCATCAATTCTAAAGGGTTAATATTCAGAGACTTTCTTTTGAGGCTATAGCTTCTCATCTTGCATTGACACTAAGCATCACTCATCGGTGTCAAAATCTGTATCTCTAGAAACCATGCCATTATTTTTTGGAAATAACACATTCTACTTTTACTCATAGGTTAAAGTACCATTCAAATGCAAAATTCTGTGGAAAATATTCTAAAAATCTGTCAAAGGTTAGGAGAAAAACTAATTTTCCTCTTAAACTATACCTTAGCTAAGGAGTCTATTTCTTATACATAAAGCTGGAAAACAATGAAAGAAAATAACTATAAATTTCTATTACCTTCTGCAAGTGATTTCTGTAGGGTAAAAATATCACCATTCCCATAATACCAGTTTTCAGAATCATGAATCAAACCCCAGCATGAGCAAGCATGAATAAACATTGCTGGAATTGTTCAATGTACTCTTGTAACAGAAAGAAGGTTTGTTATGCCACCTCATAACAGAAATGCAAACTATGAGAAAGTAGTAAGGTCTAGATTTTCAAAAATCTTTCTTAACCAATTTTGTAGGAAATGACTTACATACTAAATTTATATATATAATGTTACTGGAGCAGTTATGCAGTTGCATCTCAGATTGGACTTAGTGGAACAGTTTAGAAAAAGCGCACCTGAGAAGAGAAAGAGTTTTCAGGCAAGTTAGTTGCCAAAGTTGAAAGCCTCAATATAAACTACTTAGGAACACTGTATCAGATGTAGTCTGCTACGTTACAGACTCCATTTCTTTCCTATAACTGACACACAGATAAAGCTATGCCTTAAGTATAGTTAGGGATTTTTTTGTCTCTTAATACTCCATTTGGTGAACTACTCCAGAATTCATCTTGTGTTAGAAATCTGTTACTTCTTTCTGATCTAGCTTAATTAACAGGCAGTTTATATCCTTTTTTTTTTTTTTTTTTTGTTTTTTTTTTTTTTTTTTTTTTTGCTAGTACTCATAGATTCTTTGGTGTGATTAGTTCCTCCTTTCTATTTATCACCTGCTATATTTATAGGGTGAAATCAAAGGTAAAGGCAAAAGTGTTCTCTGGTTTTATTGAGGTAAACTGAGTACTTGGGTTCTCAAATTTCTTCATGTGCAGTTGCTCAAGGTTTTATTCGTGCTAGTGGTTTTCCCCTGCATTTGTTACAATTGGTACTTAGTTTCATTGAAGAACAGTAGTTGGATCTGTCCAAACACTTTCCAGATCAGTTTCCACCAAGTAACTTGTACAATGACACTAACATATTTACAGTTCCACCAGGTTTGATGTTGCTTTAAACAAAGAACAATAGCAAATCAACATGATACGCTTTAACTGAACTAGTACATGGGTTAGTGACTAGAGTCTAAATGTGACCCTTAACAGAATCCTTGCCAGGCATCTTCAATATTGACCCCAAGAGATCAATTACAAACTATATACTATGTAGTATGTATCAATGACACGGACATTTTTTAGGTAAGACAAGGTAGAAAATGCCATAATAATGAAGATAATACATAGAAGATACAGAATGATCTGATTTATTTAATTATGGATTCCAAGCAAAACAGAATGTTTCAAAATGGCCAAATGAAACTGGGTATTCAGGACCAGATAGGTTTAGCCATGTGTACAGAATGGGAATGTTATTCCAAGAAATAATGTATATTATGTGGGTAACCATTGTGTAATAGCTTGAAAGACAATCCAGTAAGAGGCAGAGATTCACAAGGTTTATATAATCTGCAAATGCAGATTTACTGAATCACGTAAAAGCATGTCGGATGATTTTTCATGTAATCAAACACAGAGGTAACAAAGCCCAAGACATTACATTTTGACAGGTGCAGATAAGAAGCAGTATTGTTTTAACTATGAAGACAAGAATTTCTGGAAGAATTTCTTGACAACCATGATTAAATCAATGTTAATGTCAAACAAATGTATTCCCTAAAAGACGTTAAGTGATACTCTGCTATTGTTAGACATGCTTTCCTCCATTATACACATTTTTTTTGGTACAATATCATTTAACTTCGAACAGCCTGAGATAAGTATCTGCTGCAGGTGCATAAGCCATCTGTGATACACTCATCTCATTCAAGAACAAGAGCTATTACTAAGCTCCACAGCCAATGAAATATGTAATATAAAAGGACCACTACTGCTGGGGTAGCTTCTAGGAATTTAGCAACTGATATATTAAATATTCTGTTGGGTTAAATTTAAGACCAGTTCAGGAAAACTGTAGGGGTGAAAAAGAGATTTTAAAAAGTAGAAAGCTGAAGTTGATATAGTAATACCTATCTAGATGTGCTTTTTGGCAAGTAAAAATAGCTACTGGTTCTTAGCAGGTATATCACTAGACTTACACACCTATGCATTGCAGTTGGCATTTTGTGACATCAAAATCCATTATGTGAAAGAAGATTCCTATTACTGTAATAATTAATTGCAGTGATAGGGTAATTCCCACGCTGAGAGCTTCTTAGACATAATGAATACATAACGAATAAGAATTTAGTGGTTTTGTTATTTCCATCAGTAAAATAGAGGCTATCTGAAATGAAAGTACAAAATCAGTAATAGGGCAGATCAAATGTAAAAGCTGAACATCTATTTTTCTAAATGAAATGTAGCAGAGTCCTAAACATGGTGGGCGATATGTCAAAATCTGCAAAGGTCAGTAAATTTTTAAATGATAATTAATTTCAGTTTATGCAATCAAATGGGAACTGCAAGTTACTCTTGGAATAAATTCACCAGAAGAATGTATGTAGGTCAGGAAACACTCAAGATGCCAAGAAAAACTTCCATCCTAGAATTAAATGGAACAGGTATATACAGCTATTAATATTTGAATAACACCATTGTATGTATTACATATTTATACTCTAACGATACTGATTGCCTAGTATTAAATTTAAATTTTTAAAGAAATATTGCAAAATTATTTCTGAATACTTCCATAATTACTATTGAATAATGTCATTTAAAAATATAAAGGACTCTCTGCATTCTTATTTATATGCCAAACCATGGGTTTTGGTGAAAAATGTTGTTTCCTTTTATCTTAGTACTCCACAATTTCTTTAAACCGTTGTTTCCAGTGCAGTGATCATGACTCAGCTAATGACTGATTTCGGGTGTACTGAAGTACAAACTGAAGGATTTAAGCAAAACCTGTGGACATTACTGATTGTAGGTTTTTGTTTGTTTTTAATCGATGAAATTTTCACTTTTTAAAATGGAGATAAATTAGGTGTTTCAAACTCAGCTGGGTTTATTTATTAATGGAAACTACACAGCATTATCTGAAGATGTTGAAAAGTTTAAAAATTAATTATTAATTGTGTATACATCAGCCAGTCATTTTAAACCCCTTACATTAAACTTATCCAGAGTTGTCGAGATGGATAGTTCAATAGCTGTTCTTGATTACAGCACTGATGCAAACTAATCCAAAGTCTTAATTATATATATGTATACACATACATAAGTATAATCTATCTTTTCTTCAGCTACAGAACAGAAAATGTTATATTAATTATTATATTGATATTAATATAATTAATCATATTTATATCTAGTAGTTATCTATTTTTAATGATCTGATAAAAATTTGAACTATTCTCTCTAGCTCTGCTGGTCATATATTTGTCTATGCTTTTCCTTATGAGCTTTCTGCAATTTTTAGCTTATAGTTTATGATAAGTGTTATCAGTTTCTTCTTTATTGAGTTTTTTATTATTTCTTTCTCTTTGCCTTTTAGGCAAAATGGGTTTTTAACAGAAAATGAGGCTTCGAGGGTATGTAATAAAATATTTTTAAGCAGCTCTCAGATATTTATTGTATTGGGATGTTTATCTTCTCTCTCAGTCCAGTGGCTTATAATTGTTTTCCACTTCTTGAAACTGGCACCTCTAGAGTATAAAAGAGGCATATATTGCTACTTGGTTTTCATTCTTTTTGCTACTGTAGACAAGTTACAGCCACTTGGAACTAATTAACAACTGACTTTTAGTGCTGTGATATCCTCTCCTCCTAGTTCTTGGAATGAAATTTGAGGTAAACTTAAAGTTACAGTGTATGCAGATTCTTGATTCTCCTTAGATGTAGTCATCGTTTGATGTAAGTGTTTACATTTGATGTGTTTACAAATTGCAAAAATCAGCTTTATACGTATTCCCTGACTTTTCACACATACTCAAGTTCCTCCTCCTTTTTTTTCCTGTACCCTATTGAGAGTACTTAATTAGCCTATCTCTTTCATAATGGGATGTTGTGGTCTTTAGCACACACCTTCTTAAGTACAGCCTGAGTTTTTTCCATTAGGATTCCAGTCTGTAAGTACTCAAGAGCATTTGGAACTGAGTTTTCGATGAGCTGGAGAAAAGCCTTTCCATTTATTTTGTTTCTCATTTTGCCTATATAAGCTTTTCTAAGCAGGTTGTAATTTGTGATTTTGACATTGTAATCAGGTGATTCTACTTTCTAGCTTTCAGGGATACCAACAAGATTGAATTTATGCTCATAAATGAGGCCAGGTCACATACATAAAAAAGTGAGTCTTTTAAAAGTGAGTCTTGGAAGACGCATATGGGAAGTTAAATACTGTATTCTTTTAATGTATAATAGTGATTTAGTGAATTTTCTTCTTGACATCTTGATTCTGTGCTAAATGAGTTAATTTCTCTCTTTCTCCTTTTGTTGTTAGTTTGATGCCATATTGACTCAATTAACCAAGCGGTCAGCTAGAGGATCTTTTTTTTTCTCTTTCACCACAATAAACCTATTCAAATTATATGCTATTCTCTTAAATTAAAACACGTCAGATAAGGAATTATTTCCTGTTCTTCTAGTACTCTATTTCTTATATCTCAAAAGCAAGTGAAGCACAGTTTTACTGTTGTAACACTATGAGCTTTTCCATGCTTTTATATTCCCTTTATTTTCTTTTTTTCCCATTTTACATTTTCCCCACTGGGTTTTCCTGAGAAGTTTGAGAGCTGGAATGTTCATTCAAGTTCTCCTTGTACGTAAAGCTCTTCGATTGTATTTGATATCATAAGATAAAAGGATTGTATAGTTTGGAAAAACCTCTGAGATTACTCAGTCCAAATCTTAACCTAGCACTACCAACAATAAACTATGTCCCTAAGCACTACATCTACAGGTCTTTAAAATACCTCCATGGATGGTGACTCAACCACTTTCCTAGGCAGTCTGTTCCAATGCTTGGCAATCCTTTTGGTGAAGAATTTTTTCCCAATATCCAGTTTAAACCTCCTCTGCTGCAAATTGAGGCCATTTCCTCTTGTCCTAACACTTCTTATTTCAGAGAAGAGACTGACAGCCATGTTGCTAAAAAAACCTTTCAGGTAGTTGTAGAGAGTGGTCAGGTCTCCCCTGAGACAAAATGTCAAGTCCAACACATAAATGAACTCAAGCACTTTATTTCAAACTGTTTATCTGAAAACCTTATTCCACATTCCAAGATGGAATGTGACTAAAATTTTGCAGTCTTTGATCATTTTTCAGATTGTGTTTCTCCAAAGGACTTATTACATACAGAATACTATGCAAACATCTAAAGCACCCGTGCAGGTTTACAGAAAGTTCCAAATGATGTGGGGGAACCTCCTTCTATAAACAAAGCTAAAGAAATTATTTTATAGCAGGTGACAGCCCCTCGTATGGAAAAGTTTGTTTGTTACAGCATTCATGGGTGTGAGGCTTAGAGTAAGTTGCTTCCTTTTATTGAAGACTTATTTCCTCACTGACCGGGAAGGAGCACTTTCTAGAAAAAAAAACCTGCTGGCTTTTCCTAGAAGGCTAATATTGTCCATTCTGTCAAATGTATACCATCAGGAGGGGAAAAATAAAGTCTTAGCAAAAACACCAACTCAAGAAGTCCTTTCCCGTGCTGTGATTGTAAGGTGGGTGAAGAGGAGAGTAATCCACTTCAGAGACCAAATTTAAGAATTTCCATTCCTGATTATATGTTTAGTTACTTTTAGTTAACAGCACTTTGAGTACACTGATTTCAGGTGTCTCTCAGATTAAGCTGTTGATCTGAGATACAACTCTAGTTTGACTTTCCATGCAAACTATGGGAAATCTAAAGAAATAACATAATATTTTGCATCTCAGTAAGGTTTTACATTACATACATCTATTAAATTTGACACTTAGAGGTCAGTATTAACTGTGTTTTGAAGGCCTCTTAGATTGTAAAAAGACTAAATGTATGCCAAGTTGAAAAAGGGGGTCTTACGTTGGAAGAAAACTCAAATGAATATAGAAATATATTGTTCCAAAAGAGCTAGGTATTTTCTCTACTTGATTTCTGTTGCACCATTTAAGCTGTTTAGGCCAGCACATTACTTTATTTACAATGTATCACTACAATATTTATTGTTATAATCAAATCTGCAGCTGGTTTTCTTAACTGGAGATTCAGTACTGGCTCCTTCATAAACAGCGCTGAATCTTCTCAAATTTAAATATAGTGCTCAAGACAGTATGCTCATCAAAAAAAAAAAAAAGCTCATTCTGTTTCCATTTTAAGGGATGTGTTTTCTGCATGTTAATGTTGAGTTCTGTAATGTTTTCCCTTGAAATATCATATAGACTGTATTTTGCTCAGAAATATGTCATAATGTTTTCTGATATTTTTAGATGAGTTAAAGTGTATATCTGTTCTTAATCTATTCCCTCTGCTGAGGCAATGTACATCCTCAGCAGCATATTTAACCAAATGGATTTTTTTCCTTAGCAGATCAAACTGAGTTCTGCTGCAGGCACAGAACTTCCTATTTAAATGACAAATGTCTTTGCGTGCAGATTTGAAAACTCACTTATTGACTCTTTCATCTTGTGCAAACAAATAATCAGCCCATCACTGCTATGGTGGGGAAAGTGGAAGAATAAAAGGGAAAAGGAGTTTTTGGGAGAACTGCCAAATATTGCATTACTTCGAATGAGAAATGGCTTGTTTGCTGTTAATGTTGCCATTATGCACAGACAGTAGACAGCAATGCTGAGAAAGAATGAAGAAAAATCTACAAAGATTCTGTAGTACCAAATATTACTTCACACTTAGAAGACGGTGAGATTTTAGGGTTTTTTCTCAAATGACAACAGAGGAGTCCTTATTTTTAACAACATAGTTTAAACTGCTTTCACAATAAAATTCAGAAACCTGTTTATTTAAGAAATTTTCAATTTAGTCTGCAAGTATCCAGAGTTTAAATATAGTATCATTTAGGTAGCCCTTGAAAAGTCTAAAGTTTTCCTATTTCAAAATGAGGTAGCACCTTACATATATNGAGGGAAATGAGGTTGTTTAGCCTGGAGAAGAGGAAGCTGAGGGGAGACCTCCTTGCTCTCTATAATGACCTAAAAGGAGGTTGTAGAGAGGTGAATGTTGGTCTCTTCTCCTAAGTGACAGGTGATAGGATGAGATGAAATGGCCTCAAGCTGCATCCGGGGAAGTTTAGATTGGACATTAGGAAAAAATTCTTCACAGAAAACATTATCAAGCATTGAAACAGCCTGCCCAGGGAAGTGGTTGAGTCACCATCCCTGGAGATATTTATAAGGTGGGTAGATGAAGTGCTTAGGGATATGATTTAGTAGTGGACAGGTATGGTTGGAGCTGATGATCTCAAAGGTCTTTTCCAACCAGATGAATCAATGATTCTATGACCAAAGTCTCTGAGATCCAGGTTCGTGAAATTGCTGTGTTAAAAATTCAACTATTCCAGCTGTAATTAGTTTCTCAAAATAGTAGAGAGACATAGATTTGCAGTTACAGATGAACTTTGCTCCAGTCTGAGACTAAAATTTGTATTCTTTAGAATTAAAGTTTACATTTACAAGAGTAAAGTTTTAAAAATTATAAGTCTTTTTTCACAACAAGACTGTATTACAATGGAGAGTCATAGGAAAATAGAATGGTTGTTTGCTATTAAATGACTACATTTTAGGGAATGCAAATCATTGCTATGAAGCAGTTTATTCACAATGAAAAGGAACACACACCTGAAGAAAGTAAATTATATCTTAGCTCTAAATCTTATAGTAAATAACAAGTTTGCAAGCTAGGAGGCAGCAATCTGTTAATCTTAGATACCGTTGGTGTCTGTGTATTTGAGATTAATTGTTCATTTCTGTAAATAAATCACTTAAGCTAAGTCTTCTGCATTTTTAAACATTATAGAAACCCCCCAAACTTTAACTGGATGAAATATCAAATACATTGCTAAGTCATACTTCAAAAAGTTCACAGTAACATGAAAATTTGACTTTTCTTAATCCATATAGAGAATGAAAATGTATGTATGTACAAGTACTGCAATTATGTCTGTACAAGGTGTTCAAATGAATGCTTTCAGAACACTGTGTGTTACTCTTTTTGAATGTTTTCATTTAAATGTAGATTTTGAGTTTGACTTCACCACTAGATATACAAATTACAGTAAATATTGTCTTAAACAGACATTTGTGATGGGGACATTTTACTTCTAGTTGAAAAACTTCACCTATTCCCACAATAACTTTTGTGTTTATTAAAGAAAACTTTTAAATCCTCAGCATTAATTATCTTCTGCATTTTCTTTCCTAAGATTAATAGTGATTTTGCTGCATATTTACAAATATATTAGTGTTCCTATAGGACATTTGTGTGGACTGATACAGGGATGAGAAAAAAATACAGAAAAATTATTTATTTACTTACTGCAATTAAAAAGAAATGTAACAATATAACAAATTAAATTCACTGAATAAAGTCATCCTGTGTTTTTAAAATATATAAAATAATTTTGTGCTTGTCCCTTCAGCATCTTTCAGTGACAGAGGAATAAATTAATTCAAATGAAAAGCAAATAAAATAAATATATGATAAAATATAACCCAGAGGGCAACTTCTTCTGTGAGATGTACTGATATAAAATCAGCATTATCTCATTAGTTTCTTTCTTTATGCTGTTATTATCACAGAATCACAGAATCACCGGGTTGGAAGAGACCCATTGGGTCATCGAGTCCAACCACTCCCACAAAACACTAAACCATGTCCCTCAGGACCTCGTCTACTCGTATCTTAAACACTCCCAGGGAAGGCAAATCAACCACCTCCCTGGGCAGCATATTCCAGTGCCTAATGACCCTTTCCGTAAAAAACTTCCTCCTAATCTCTAACCTAAACCTCCCCTGGTGGAGCTTGAGGCCATTCCCCCTTGTCCTGTCCCCTGACACCTGGGAGAAGAGGCCAGCTCCCTCCTCTCTACAACCTCCCTTCAGGTA
>WAAB01014787.1:23307-55612 GCA_013389865.1 Piaya cayana | reverse complement strand
CCTGGCAGCTCTGCCGACAGACCTCTCGCAGTCTGTAGCTCTGCATAGGGTTGTTGTGCCCCAGGTGCAGGACTTGGCATTTGGCTGTGTTAAACCTCATGCCATTGGACTCTGCCCAGCGGTCCAGTCTGTCCAGATCCCTTTGCAGGGCCTCCCTACCCTCCAGCAGATCGACACTTCCACCCAGCTTAGTGTCATCTGCAAACTTACTAATTATCTTGGAATAGAGAAATATTTAGAAATATAATACCTGTTACAGCCATATGGCTCAATGGATAGAAATGGGAATCCACTATGCTAGCATACATTAAATCTCAAATGTAGTCTTTGTTTTCAGTCTTCTGTAGGTGCTACTTACAAGGCTAAAGAGGCTAGAAAGTAAGTTATTTTGGTGTGTTGTATAATCTTTGCAGAAATCTTTATTTAAACTAACCCAAAGAATTTTATAACTAGTCTTCCATAGTCATTATTAGCATTTCAGGGAAAAGCCACCTCAGTTCATAATTAATTCACTATTTATGAAACTGTTAGCTTGCTTTCTTCGGTTTTCAGGGTGAGGAAGCTAATAGAAATTTCACAGTTTTTGTTATCACTCAAGAACTCCTGGAAAGAAAGTGATCTATAGCTTGGGAATGCTGAAAGCCAAAAAAACCCTGAACAGTTTACATAATAATTGACAGCTCAGGTATCTTATTTCACCCAGGCTGGAACCTATCTTCCTCTGCTATAGCTGAATCATGTTGGACACTGTATATCATGGGCCAACTCTTCAGTTTATTCAGGCAACTAGCCTACTAATGTGAAAATTCAAATATATAACAGCATCAGCTAACTTCAGCAAGTGTTTTGCTTTAAGAGGACCTCCAATATCATGTGTCTCTAATGGCTGTGAGTAGCTTTTAATCAGGAAAGTTCTCCCAGTAAATCTCAGTTAGAAGTCTTGTATGATTGAGGACTATTCATGCAAGTATCTAGAAGTCCCCAAAGCATGGGGTGGAATTTGAAGTGCAGAATAAATAAATGCATTTTCTTAACTAACTGTCCAATATCAGTATTCTAACAGTTTATGCTTGATCTTGCTTTTAAATAAATAAAATTTAAGCTTGGTGAAGGAATTTTAATTTTAAATCCTGAACTAATCAATCCATCAGTAGGTACAATTTGCATAGTATATGCCTGTATGAATAGGATATGTATTAGTCATGCTAGTTTTCCAGGGGCATTTTGGTCATCAGAAAGAATGGCAAGCTGCAATGAGAACAGAAAGGAAAAGATAGCTGAAAGCAAAGAGTTTTGTTTACCATTTCTTTCACTGCATAACAAAAAGTATTGCATATGAATAAAAAATACTCAATGCACTCAGACTCTGAAAATCTATATTGATGTTTAGTAATCCATGGAACAGAAAGGAATTTTTGCATGAGATTTTAAAAATACTTAACATTTAAAACCATCCCAAAAGGACTGAAATTTGGGAAGAACTCTATGCCCAACTCCCTTACGCTACTTTGTAAATAATTTGTCTTCAGTAGATAATTAGCTTGAAATCATATTAAATTACATCTTTCTCAGCAGCAGTCTGCAATGGAAAAGGTAGACTGAGAGGTCTGCAAAGGACGTACCTGGGTCAATGTTACCAGTATCACTACTATATATTTCCAACAGGAATTCAGAGGCATTACTTAATTTCACGCTCTTAAATGTTATTCACCATTATTCCTCATTCCAACATGCTGGCAGAAGTACTAACATTACTATAATATTGATATAATCCCTCTTAAAGTATATTCTATCTTGACAAGCTTGGTATGTTTAGGTATACAATCAATCTAAAATATAGAAATTAAATAATATGCAAGCACCCCAAAATGTTACAGAAGGCAGTGTAGCACTTTGGTGGTAGAAAAGAAATAACAAAAATCTCTGAAGGGTAGATCAGTAGCCATAGTATCAAACTGAATAATGAAATGAAAGACAGGCCAACAGAGGGGTATTACCCTACATTAATTACCCAGTCTCAAAGAGACATGAAAAGAACAATAATTAGTACATCTTTCTGAAAAGATCACCAAGACAAAACCTCCAAGAATGTTTTCCCTTTAAGACCTCCAAACATCTAGCTGTAAACTGTTCCAAAGAAGAGTTTATCTATAATCAAAAGCCAGATCATTGTTAAATTTTTCTCTGATAGATCTTCTAGTATTATTTATTACCATAAGTTTTAATCAAAATTTTTACTGCTCCTTTATTTGTTTATTTGTAAGTTTATTTATGAAAATCCTTGAGTGCCTTTTCTCTTAGAAAAAAATAGTTAACGGCATGATTTTTGAATGCAGAACTGCATATGTCATGAAGAACCTGGAAGCTGAGTCTGATCGTTTCCAAAGGAAGCCTTTAAGTATATAATTATCAGCATGGCTGTGAGCTCACTAGGTATATTTAATTTATTATTTTTTACTACGTGCTAAATGAAGTACTGACACTTCTTTTGTTAGCCAAATACTTGTCTTTCTACCATTAATGGCCACATCTTGTTAGTACAACTGGTGGCATTCAAGAGATGGTTGTCTCTCAAGTGCTGATATTGTGTTGCCTGAGTTTCCGTCTCTTCTGTACAGAACTGTTAATTGCACTACCTGGTCCCATTCTTTTCCTTTTATTTCTCTTCTGCCCCTTTAGATATTTGTCTTTGAATCTGTTTTACAACAGGTATCACTATGATATCCATGACCTTTACTAAGGTTAATGAATTTTTGTTTACTGTAAGACTTCCCTGAGCATAGTGAATCACGCAATGTCGTACTGGTGCCCACATAAGAGAGGGAAGGAGGAAAATAGACTATGAATACCCTGAAGATGACCCACTGAAGCAGGGACAGATTGAAATTCCAGTGTGGTGTAAGATCCTTATGTTTCTATATACTTGGAATTCATGTTTTTGTGATGGATAGCTGAGAATTTTCAAAAACCTCAGGTTTTTTACTGACTTTGTTTTGGTTTTCTTTGTTTTTCAGGCACTTATACCAGATTCCATTTTCCTTATTTTTAACCAGAAATATCATAACAAATCATTTTGTGACACAGGATGCTTACTTGGTTGGGTAGCGGTTCTCACAGCTCTGCATAACTCTAGCAACCTTCAGAACAGCTGTTTTCATTACATACCTTTCCTTTTATTTCTGATGATTTTTCCAATAAAAACATGAATTACATCCACGGTAAGCCTTCCATATTTTATTTTTTGACTGCAAAATAAAACTTTAAAGGCATGCCTTGAAAACAAAGATGTAGAATTGTTTGAAATATCACGCTTATAGTCTGCATATAGGAAAGCTTGTTTTGTCTGTTTTTTCTGTACTTTTAAGTCTTACATGGGAGTAAACTGACCCAAATCTTCTGGAGGACAATTGAAGGCAACACACAGAGAAAAAGGGCAAATTATATTGCAGTGTTATTGTTTCCTACCCTTACGTGATAGTTTTGAGGGTGCCAGAGGCTTGAATTCTGAAATCTTAGGTAAGTCTCATATTACGTTCTCAGCATAACAGTAGCTCTCCTGTCACATACTAGCATTCACCCAGAAGGGGTTAGTGGTACATGTAGTTTGTAAGAACATAATTAGAAGCAATGACAGTTAGCACTGTTCATAAGCCAATGAAATGTAATGGTTCTCTATGCATTTTATGAATCTTTGTGTTTCTTTTTAATACAATTTTGTTGTTAAATTCTAAGACATTGCCACTAGTGGTAATAGGCTTGACCAGAGAAACTTGAATAACAGAGAAGCACATCCTTTGGAATGCCTTGACATATTGGAATTGTTTTCCTGCTTGTAAAATGATACATTCTGATGTTCAGAGGCCACTAATTTTCTTTAGAGTATCATATTTTATTATATACATTAATTTTTTGTCATTTGTTTACATTTTGGTGAATTAATTTTAGGGAGCAAATGTTGCATAACAGGAAATTAAAATGATGCATGTATTAAAATAATAACAGTCAGTTGAATAGGGACCTGAATAAATTTGAGAAATAATTTAAACATCTCACTTGTGTAGGTAAGAGTTGTGTTTTTAAAGAAATGGGAGATATGGTCAAATTAAAAATAAATTTTGTGTATTGTTAGAATTAGAAATAGAGTTGTAGTTTGGATTTGAAAGGATGCTTAAAGGTCATCTAGTCCAACCCACCTGCAAAATGTAGGAACATTTTCATCTAGATCAAGTTGCTGAGAGCCCCGTCCAACCTGTTTCCTGGTATGGGGCATCTACCACCTCTCTGGGTGACCTGTTTCAGGGTTTCACCACCCTCATTGTAAAAAAATTCTTTCTTTTATCTAGTCTAGATCTACTCTCTTTTGGTTTAAAAACATTGATCCTTATCCTATTACAACAGGCCTGACTAAAAAGTCTGTCCCCATCTTTCTTATAGGCTCCTGCTGTGAAAGGCTGTTCAATAAGGTCTGCCCAGAGCCTTCTCTTCTCCATGCTGAGCAACTGCAACTCTCTCAACCTTTCCTCATGGCAGAGGTGTTCAGTCCTTCTGATCATTTTTGTGGCCCTGCTTTGGACACATTCCAACAGGTCCCTGTCTTTCCTGTACTGAGGACTATTGGGAGAGATTATAAAGTCCTTTTTATCTAATTTCTATTTGTGTTCATTTTGGAAGTAAACATTCTTTTCTTGGCATGTCATATACAACTGGCCCTCACTTTGACTGATATAGCCCTCCCACCTATGTATTTTTAACTTACATGGAAATATTATATAGCAATATCCATCATAAGAGAAAAAATAGACATTAGTGATAGAAAGTGTTTTATTGGAATCTGTTCCCAGGATTCAGAATGTTCAAAACCACAAGTATAGATATGAGGCCTGTCCATCTGAAACTTAATGGGATATGGCATTTGTAGGAAATTCCGGAAGAAGAGGAAAAATAAATAAGCCTAAAAAAATCCTCACTGAGAGATACTGCTTGGGAGTATTTTTATGTACATTCTGTTACATGTGTTATGTTGTCCAGATGGGTACTAAATTGCCTGTATGATATTCCTCCACAGGAAACAGCTATTCCAAGGCTCACAGAAGCAGACCAGAAAGTCGTTGACCAGTTAACAGCCATTTTTTTCTTTTCCAATAAGTAAAAGGTACATATCCTTCTCCCATGTTATTTTGACAACAGAAATCCCATATTGGTCTTATTTTGGATGATATTGTTTTCTTAAACATCTACTGTGTTATGCTGTCCTTTCATGTCACTATAAAAACAAGACAAAGATTTTACTAAGACATTTAAAGCCCAGGTGGAGTGTAACTCCAAATCTTCCTATGGTAAGAGCTTCTCTTGGAAGCTTCTCCTGCCATAAACATGTGTCAAGACAGCTCTGTTCATTGATGGAGCAGAGTGAAGAACACTTGACTAGAAGTATTTTCACTGTACCAAAAAAGAGAGAATGAGTAGCCAGCATAGTTCAGGCTTAGGGACTTGCTCATCCAGCAAGAATGATGCAATGATTTGATTTTGATACAAGACTAAGGTCAGCAGCTAATAAAGTGGAAGAGAGTGTAGAACACCACCACTCAGCAAGCAAGTGCTCAGAATTAACACCTTAAGCTTCAATGCATTATAAAATTACTAAGTGTGTGTTCCCCTGACTTTTCTTCAGTGTTCTGTTGTAGTGATGATAGGTATGTTTTTCAAAATTCATATAAAAGGCTTCTTTGTTAGCTTCTAAGCTTTGAATATCCTTTCATCATTATTGGTAGCATTATTGGAAAAGCTCTTAAATGGGTATGGCACTGTATTTGTAAAAATATGAAAAGTCATGAGTTTAGACATGTTCAAATATACATTGAAAGATTATTTCTTTCATACAACAATAACATCTTTTCTGCAATATTGATAAGCTCTGCATTTTAAATGTTTGTTTCAGAGTTATGCTATATGTCTCAAAAAAAAGTAAACCATGAATTCCTGAGATGCCTGTGAAAAACAGATTCAGTAACAGAAAAGAGTTGTTTGAGCAGAATCTTACTCCCTGTTAGAATCGAGGTAATGCTCTACATCTTATTTTCCAAACTGCTGTTGGGGCATTGACAGCAAAGACTAAATTGTTATTTGGTGACCGAACGTTGCAGGAATTTTGTGCACATGAACACTGCAGCTCTTCTTTCTTCCAGGACATACTAAATTCCCAGATTTTCTGAGGGTATATGTCCATTTTCCTGTCCTCTAAAGCCCTCAAATCTCACAGTTTTTAAAATATGCAGAATTTTAAGTAGAATAGGCCACTGAATATAAATGTTACACTACACAGCTAGTAAACTGAATGATATTTCAATATTCAGTTATGGGAAGGAAATATAAAAGCATGTAATCGCTTTTTTTCTCCATGGTAAATGATCTACAAGTTAGCCTTGAGAGATCTATTAGTCATTAATAAAGAACAACTATTGTAACAGATTTCTTTTATTTTTTTCTAAAGATATGAATATTTTTCTATTTTTAATAAATTCTAGTAATGACTTAGGCAAGTACTCACAAGTCTAGATTATTTTCTGTTCTCTAATAAAAATATGATAAGCTTATCAGATAAGTGACAGAATTTTTTAGAAAACTTCAAATATCTTTAGAGCATGAAATTGAAATATGCTGCTGTATGACCAACTTAGTGGCTTTCTGTGATGGGGTAACCACAGCAGTGGACATGGGTAAACCAACGGATTTGATCTATCTGAACTTCTGTAAAGCCTTTGACACGGTCCCCCACAACTTCCTTCTCTCTAAAATGGGGAGATATGGATTTGATGGGTGGACTGTTAAGTGGATAAGAAACTGGTTGGATGGTAACATGCAGAGAGAAGTGTTCAATGGCTCAAGGTCCAGATGGAGATCTGTGACAAGTGGTGTCCATCAGGGGTGAATACTAGGACCAGTGCTGTTTATTGTCTTAATCAATGATACAGACAGCGAGACCAAGTGCACCCTCAGCAAGTTTGCAAGACACCAAGCTGAGTGCCATAGATGCCACACCGGAAGGACGGGATGTCGTCCAGAGGGACCTGGTCCATGCTGAAGAAATATCCTACTTTATGTAAAACATAGTAACAGATTTGAGTGGAAGAAGGAAGTGGAAAAATTGTCTTAGAGACAATAACTTTTAAAACATAAACTTTATCGTAGAGCTGGTTTCTTAGTAGCTTTCGTAAGTGCATGTGTTTTTCTCCATGGAAAAATTTCATATAGGCCTATCTTAAAGTAGAATCACAAAATCATAGAATAGTTTGAGTTGGAAGGGACCTTAAAGATCAGCTAGTTCCAACCCCCCTGCCATGGGGCAGCATCAGGAGGAGGGCCCGTACCAACACCCCATCCCACTAACTGTTGTGTCTCCTCCTGCAGCTTGTCATAGGCAAGTCTTATATTATGCCCCTCCCCTTTCACATCTATTTTAAAGACCTATCAATGAGCCCTGTAAACTTCTGAGCAAAGACCCTCCTGCCCCTTTGAGAAAGGTGTCTCCCATCTGATACCTGCAGATATGGTGCAGTGTAGGCCAGCCTGTTGTCAAAGCCCCCAAAGTTATTATGGTGACACCAGCCAGAAAGCAATATGTCAATAGGCTGGGCCCATCTGATCCTTTCAATGTCACTACCCGTAACTGCAGGAGGGTTGAAAAAATCTTCTGGGCCTAAGATGCCTTCACTAGCTGGCTCAAGGCCCTAAAATCTATTGTGATCATCCTTGCAGTACTAACCACAGCTTTGTCACCTCCCACATGGAAGAGCATTAATGGGCAGTGGTCTGAGGTTCTTACCAGACTGGTGAGTTTCCTTGCGATATCCAGGCTCCTGGGAGGCAGCAAACTTCCCTATGAGTGGGAAGTTTTTTCCTCATATTTCAGTTTGTATTTAGGACATAAACACTGAAAAATATAGTGGAACCCATAGAGGTGAATCCTCTACCCTGATAAGTTGTGTTTATGCTAGGGCAATTTTATAGATTGTTGCAACAGCACAGGGAGTCAGGTTCACCAAATTCAGTTTGGTTTCCATTAGAAACCATAAATCTTTCTCTACTGCTTGAAAATCAGCCCAGGTATCTCCATATGCAGTTCCAATTCACTATCACATTTACAAGTCAGAAAAGCTTTCTAAAATGAGTGATGAATGAATCATTTTCTGTCAATCACATGATAAGCTAGCTGTGAAAATCCAACATGTATGTATTTATATCTCAGACCTTCACTGATAACTTCCAGAAAATACAAAAGAAACAAAAAACCTACAGATTGTTGATAACATACATGACAACCAAATGAGAGAAATTATTACAAAATGCTTTTGTTTTAAAAAATCAAGATAGTTAAGTAAGTAGTCATAGTCCCAGCTTCAATACTGCAGAAGCCTTTTGCAGTAGAGCCCCAGTGATTTCACAGCAGAGTGGGAACAGAGCACTGCTCCTGCATGTAACCTTCATCTCAGAAGTTCACTTATCTGTGCTCCAAATCCCACTTATTTAATGTATTTTCATATGTTCTTGGCTTAGTTTTATTGGGAAAATGGCTTATTGGAGAAAAAAGATATAAGGGAGTACATATACACTCAATACAAGAAAATTAAAATCACATAAATGCAATTGCTAAGTTGGAAATTTTTAGCAGTTGAAGGATTCACAAGGAAAACATTAACATGAGAAGAGGTAAATCCCTAAGAAGAAATGCAGCAAATCAGAAAAGATCAAGTCAGCAACATGAAGGATCAACCTATTCCAAAGAGCAATGAAAACCATCCATTCTTGTCCTGACTGACAACTGCCTGACCAGCTCAGCCTCATCACCTATCTCACTGGCTAAAGTGAGCTTCTTAGTGCCTCACCTACTGCTGTGCTAAAGTCCTGGCTAGCAACTGCACTAGTAAACAAGTAACTGTCATGTACTCTTGAGTTAGACACTGACTGCGGAGTCTTTTTGCAAATGGCAGAAGATCCAGTAACTAAATGATCTGTAAGAGTGGGCCACAATGGGCTATAAATTCCCCTGAGTATGTATTCCCTAGGGAAAAACTGAGTAAGGGAGAAGGATGTGGGCAAATTTATTACCTACTTTGAAGCCTGGCTTGGGAAGATGGAAGCTAACGGTAAAACGCCCTGCTGAGACTTATTTTGGGTCTTCATGCAATTTCCTCTTCTATATTGACTGGATGATAGAAAAAGAATATACTGCTTTAAATATCTCTTGCTATCTTTTTGTACCTCATCAGTTCAATTCTTTAAGTCTTTTTGTTGATCTTTTCTTCCAATCATTTTTCATTTTTGTGCCTTTGTTCACAAATAGCCTTTTACTATCTCTGAACACGGTAAGTATTCAATGCTTGCTGGACTCTTTACAGCTATTCAGCAACCACATGTTTCATAGCCTTACCATGAAAGCTGGAAAAACATTATATCCAGCTTTCCTTCTCATTCCCCTCCCTTCTGCCATGTAATCAAACATTCTTTGTATGGCTTTGTTCATGGCAGGATTTCACAGAATGACTCAAAATGGATGGTAGTTTTGAAGGTGCTTGAATACACTCTACATTTAGTTTCCTTTTTCTGTGTGATGCCTTGCACAAGTATTATCACTTACTTTTGTCATTTAATCAGAAATATACTCAGTATAATATAAATCTTTCTCCATTAAAAATAACACAGATATTTTTCAGTCTTGGAGATTAAAGTTTACATAATACAGATTCTGTTCAGTTAAACGTTTTTCCTGGTTTCAGCTGGGATGCAGTTAATCATCTTAGCATCAAGTAGTGTTGATAGCACATTGTTTTAGTTGTGCTAGGTAATGTTTATGCTTGGCTAGGGTAGAATTAATTTTCTTCCCAACAGCTGCTGTTTTTCTAAATCTTAGTGTGAGAAGAATGCTGGAAAATACACAGATACTTTCGATTGTTGCTAGGAAATCAAGGACTTGTTCGGTTTCCCATTTTTTATGTCTAAGCAGATATATAAATATGGGAGGGGCAGAGCCAGGACAGCTGACCCAAATTGATCAGTGGAGCTATTTCTTACCATGAACATCATACTCTGCTTATAAGCAGGAAGTTTGCTGGGGGTGGCCACTTATGCTGAGTGTCCTGTTTTCGGTGCTTCGCATTCAATGTTTCAGGTTCAGTGGCTGCAGCCACTGTACTTGCTGGAACCACAGTGCTTACTGCATTTGCTGTTTGGCATTCACTGCTTAAAGCATCATTCCATGATGTCTGCTTGGGATGGGCTTAGTATCATTTTGTGTGTTCTGTTATTATTATGAGTATTAGTATTATCACTAGTCTCTCTTACTTTGTGGCTTTCTAAAACTGTTTTTATGTCATGCTCTGACTTTTCCTTACTTTACTGGTTCTCCATCTCCATCCCACTGGGTGGGTAGAAGTGAGAGAGTGGCTGTGTACATCTTACCTGCTGCCTGAGGTTTAAATGACAATTCCTATATTCCCTTCTTAACTTCTCCTAATTTTTTCAGAAGATAAATATTTATTTCTTTATATTTCTTGATTTACTGCACAGTTAGGATTACCATGATTATCTTTTTAAATTCAGTAGCTGCCATGCAGTACTCATAAAGAAATAGAAAGCCATGTGCTTGTAAAATCATAGAATCATAGAACAACCAGGTTGAAAGAGACCCACCGGATCATTGAGTCCAACCAGTCCTATCAAACACTAAACCATGTCCCTCAGCACCTTGTCCCCCCGTGCCTTAAACACCTCCAGGGAAGGTGAATCAACCACCTCCCTGGGCAGCNAAAAAAAAAACCAATAGGCATAATTGGTGCATCACATCCAGCAGCAATTAATTTTTTTTTCACAATCCCTGATCAGATAAATCTAGTCTATTACTTGTTGATTTAGTTTCTTTTTCTTTCTACATAAGTTTGAAGACATTATTTTGTATTTCTCTCAGTTTGCTTTTATAATATAATCCCTCAGATTTGATCACTTCAGATATACCAGATTGTTTTGTTCTCTGTATAAGAGAGTTAACATGATAAACATGGATTTTATGATTTATTGTGAAATTTCATTACGAAATTTAAACTTACATTCTCACTTTCAGACATATTCAGTTGTCTTCTATCTATTTAAAATTTTGGATCATTCAAATAGCACAAGAAAAATGTACAGGAAATTTTACTTATGATTCTGTTGCCTGACATTTGATAAAACCCATATCTTACAAAGTAAATCTCCAGATTAAATGTGCTTTACTAGCAAAAACCTAGGCTAAGTTTTACGTGCATATATATCCTTTTTACGTTTTATGTGTTACGCACCATTAATAGCATGCTCAGTCCAGATAACTTGAAAGAACTTTGATGTCTTCTTCTTAGCAGGATAGGATTTTAGTGTTAAAGAATATTGGTAGTATTTTTGGCACGTCCATTTTAAGGAGATGATAGGATAATTCCCCTTCAAAGCTTTGACCTGTTTTCCATCCATCCTTAAGTACACGATAGCTTATTTCATATAACTATGCTTATTTAAGTAAATCTTATTTTCATTGCTCATGTCTGTAGATTCAGTATTATTTACAAGTTTTGTTGGTCTTTTTTTGTTTTCCCTTCAAATGCTTCAATAATTAGTCAGTCAAACTACAGAAACATGCCACTGCAGATTAAAATCTATCACCTGAAAACCTGGAATTCGGATATGTTGACATTTTAGAAAATCTAATAACTTTTTGATAGCTTAAGTGTTGACAGAAGGGGCCCAGCCATGGATGAAAGGAACTCATTAATTTCAATAGGCAACTACTATAAATATTAATAAGTACAAAAGAAACAATTTTCCTAAACTGTTGTTTTAGGGGAGGAGTAGTGAACGCAGCAATACACAAGAATAACAGAATAAAAGAAAGTATAACTCCAGATACATATTTTTTTCAGATTAGAAATACTTTCCTGAATAATATATGCAAAAAAAAAAACTAGTGAAACCCATAAATTATGTTCTCCATGACCCTCATGAGAGAATTTTTTCTAATTTGGAGCAAGTTTTTACTCTCAATATATATGTTGATACTTAATATATCCAATGCTTGCATTGCTGTGGTTTGTAGAACAAACTCAAAGGGTGCAAACTTGATTTGATCTAGATAGAATTGAACTGAAAGATATACTCCACTAATGCCCCATAAAGGAAGTGAGCTGAATAGCTGAAAACCACCCAATTATTGCTAATACATTTGAGATCACAGTTATAAAACCTATATTTACTTATCTTTCTCTTCTCAACACCCTGACATGATGTACGACTAGCAGGAGAATGGAAGATGCTTTGAAACTTGTCATTGCCAATCTGATTTTCAAAGAGTTTGAAAATATTATAGTTCTCCTACAGACATTTTTTAGTCAGCTTTTAAAACTATTTATACTTTCCCTATTGATGCCTATCAGTATGTTTTACTATCTTGATGAGGAAACAAGTAAAGCTGAATTCAATAATGGTCAATTAAATTCTTGTCATCCCTCTTTTCTCCTTTGATTTTATTTTTTTTCTGGTGAGAGAATTTATGTTGAGGAGTTTAAAAATCTTTCTTTACAACTATTATAATAGCACCCACTATTAAAAAAAAAACAACAAAGAACCCCAAACAAACAAACAAAAACCCATGGTATTTTTACTGGTCTTAATTTTCAGTGTTAGCGTTTTCAGTGCTTACAGATAATATGGAAAACCCTTCCTGATGGATAATATTAATTTAATGTGTTATGCACTTAAGTATAGGTTAACATGAAAAGAAATTTGAAGCCTGAAAAATGTGCAAATGAGTAAATGATGACCTGTCAAGGTGCTTAGGAGCTAACTGTCTTTACCCACACCATGTTTCTCCAGCCAGTCTGTTTCAGCTATATGATTTAATTGATCTTGCCTACAAATACTTTTGCAGCCCTGTACATATTGATTTTTTTTAAAGTAGTGAGTTGTTCACAGATAAGGTTTGATAGTAGTGTGTCTGTTGCATGCAAATAAGAAAAAAAAATGATTTTTGTCTTATCTAGAATCTTAAGGAAAACTAGTGAGTGTATTGATCACAAAGAGTAAAACCTCATTGCTCAGTAAAGACAATAACCCCCTTAAAATCCAATAAACAGCACAAGAAAATAAGTAAATGAGAAACTAAACAAAAATAGAAGACCAATTAACCAAATCGCTCTTTTCAGAAACAATAGGGAAGTAATGAGTTATACACTACGTTGTAATTGTTAAGTTTGCATATTTTTTACTCATGGAACCATTCTATGACCTTCAGAAGGCATCATTTAAGTCCTTCTCACCTACTTAATAGATGATGATTTGGCCCTTTTAATAAAGAAGTGTTCAATATTTTATTAAGCAGAAACAAAGAAAAGGCAGTATAATACAAAACTTAAAACTTTGGCCTGCTTTCAAATATAGTGCATTAGACTCAAACCCATAATTTTATGCTTCAAAGGAGGATGCATCCATGTAATAAATCTATATATTTTAAATGCAAAGATTTTATGGGTGTGACAAGCAGTAAAAACATGGATAAAGTGTAAAAAGGAGGCAAGTCTCTTAGGTATGTGTCAAAAATTAGTAAAATCCAAGTAACGCAGGACACAGTATTTATGTGTACTGGAATTATCTTATTTCGGTGTACTAGCCACTTTTATGATATATTTTGACTGCTAGTTTAAGATCAAATACCCACAAATGCAGCCACATGTAATATGTATTAAAAAAAAATGTTCTAATCCTATGGGAAATTTGGAAGTTTTCACAAGGAAACAAAACCAAAGCTTTTTGAAAGCTGGTTTTGGGTTTTTTTTAACCCAATTTTATAAAAACAATGCAGAGAACACACATCACTTCACAATGGCTAGTTGACAGACGACTCTCCTATTCAGATAAAATACAGGAGGACTGTAGAAATGTAAGTATTATGAATGTGTTGATGCAAGCCTTAAATATCTAGCAACATTGTGAGAAACAAAAAGGGACACCAAAAGCCAAAGGGGCCTTCATTATTTATATATTTTTCATGGTTTCATGAAAAGACAGATATATTTATGTGGAATTTTCATTATATAAAACTATCAAAATTTCAGAAGGTTTTGGTGGTATGAGAAGACTCAAAATGGGTATCATCTTATTAGACTGATGTAATGAGAAAGAATTCAAATAAATACACTTCTCAGAAGTTTACCATAGAATCATAGAATCACCAGGTTGGAAAAGACCCCCAGGATCATTGAGTCCAACCATTCCTATCAAACACTAAACCATGCCCCTCAGCACCTTGTCCCCCCGTGCCTTAAACACCTCCAGGGAAGGTGACTCAACCACCTCCCTGGGCAGCCTGTTCCAGTGCCCAATGACCCTTTCTGTGAAAATTTTTTTTCCTAATGTCCATCCTGATGTGAGAAGTATTTCAAAAGTATTCTCTCAAAGTAGTTTGATCAATGTACTGCTTTAGATTTTATTATAAAAATCCTGATCTACTCCAAGTTGCATTTTTTTCTATCAGTTTCTGAGTAAGTAAAAAGCAGCAGCCTCACATATTTTGAAGATATACTTGCACATAAAGTATTGAAGCAAAAAAGTGACAAGCCTCTTCCTGAGAAGGGACATTATTAAGTCAAATTGGAGCAGGCTTGAAACAGAGAAGCCAAACATAGCACAGAAACAAGCAGTTGAACAATCCCATAGAAAGGAAGAGAATCTTGTGTGGAATTTTGAATACATGGATCCTGAGCAGATTTTTTGAGGAGTTCAGCTTAGAACTGTCTCATCTAAAAGCTAAATCACATTTTGGAAGATTATTTTTATGTACATGTTATATTTGAAGTTCATATAATATTTTTTTGTTTTGTTTTCCTTTTAACTGTTCAGAATTTTATTTTAAAAAAAGAATATTATTTTGGCATAATTAAAATATTTTTTCTGGGATTTCTACAAATCTGAGGTACTTGGAGCTTATAGAGATGTAGAACACATAGGCAAAATGATAATAGGCAAAACTCATTGGGTTTATCAGGGATATTGAAAAGTTAGTGTACAGACACCACTAAATTGTAAAGGTGAGTTTGGGAGTTGGTACTGTTAAATGCCATGTAAATGTAACAGTGTCCCTGAGCTGGCATAATTCATTGAATGAAAAGGGATAAGCAGCAGAAAACCAGCTCTAAAATCACCTACTGTCATAAAAAAAATTCCTTCTGTAACTGACTGTTGGCTTGGCTTAACCACATCTTTTCCTTCACATGTAATTGGTGGAAACATCATTATTTAGATTTGTTATTATGGTTTCTCTATAGTGTTCTTGGCATGCTTGCATAGAATTGCAAATCTGTCATGACCCCAAGCAATCTGTAGCAGGCTAGGACAAATAGGTTTAGGACATCTCAATTTCACTATTTGTGGATGATAACAGAAATCAGTTTACCACCAAAGGAAAAATTAATGCATCACAAATCTTGGCAGCATTTATTTGTTGTGGGCAGTTGACTTATTGTAATACTTATTTCTATGAGTTTTACAGAGAAGATGAGATAAAAAAAGAAATCTGAAAAATATCGTGCAAGTTTTATCTATAAAACATAGCTGAAGATGTTCCTAAAAGTTGGAGGAAATACAGCAAGAAAAGACATACTTTTCTATTTTATTCCTTTTCTGTTTCTTTAAGAACATGGTTCAGAATGGAATCTTTTCTTTTCTTTACCCTGCCTACTTTTTTAACTTAAATAAAGTAGAACTTTTTAGTATTGCAGCTGAGTTACAATGATTCATTCCTCCTCTGTTTAGAATGCAAGATATGATATCAAATTGATCCTTATTGAAAACAATAACTTAGAAGAGAGAATAATTAAAAAAATACATCATGATTCTGCAAGGAAGTTAATATAAAAAACCTCCAATATGTCATCATAAAGAAACAAGTACATTTTCTGAGACACATAAAAGTCAGTTTTAGCAATGGCTTTCTAAGGAGTTCATCACAAAATTGGAGTAAAAGGTCCTGGGACTTTCATGGCACCACCAAGATAAATATCACCTTTATGAAGATAATATTCTAATGGAACATTAATATTTCAATGCTTTTTCTAATAATGTTTCCTCATAGAGTTTATAGATGGCTAAATTTTCAAAGTAAACAAGGCATTAATTGAAAATTATTAACACAGAAAGATATATCATATACTCCTATACACAGATATATTTACAGATTTTTATATATGCATGTTTAGATCTGAAAATTGTGAAAGAAAATATTATCCTTTACTACATTTTAATATATTACCTATCAGAATAATACTATGTACCCAGATACATTAAATACCAAATTTAGTTCCTAGGAATACATAATTCATATTGCATTATCAACTCAACTAGACTACTTTGACAATCCACCTGTGCTTTATCTGCATCTTCAAGAAATATGCCTTGTTCCTTTATTATAAGGATTGTGTGTATCTGCAGGAGAAGACATTACTATGCATTGCCTTTTCTTTCATTTGGGGCTACTGTGAGAGGTTATTTGAGGTTTATGGTTGAAACCAGCAAATTGAAATACTGTTAAATGCAACTTTCACGTTCTTTTGTATTCCATCCTATTATTGGAGCATGTGGAGAAGAGGGAGAAGGGCCAAGAATAGTCATAAAACTAAAGTTCAGCAGGTGGTAGAGTCAAGCTCATAGCAACATTGAGAGGGTACGTAGGTGGGTATTAACCAATGGATGACTACTTGGCACCGTTTTAAATTGATTCTGTTCCAGACACTGGAAACATACATAAAAATGTGAAAATATAGATTATGTGATCCAGAAATCGCTCTTTTAAAGTACTGGTATCATAAGATCAAATGCATTTCTCTAGCCTTTCTTCATGTGCAACATCCAGTTACATTTAGGAGAACATGAGTTACTCTGCATAAATATGGTAATATTCTGTGTGATAAGCTAGTGAAATTTACTTCTTAGCAGATGAAAAGCAAGAGTAGTATCAGCATGCTTTGAGTATTTAGAGATTATAATGATGAAGGCATATCAGGACCAACAGTAGTTAAGAGTTAATTAAACAGAAAGAGAACACACTTCTAGGTTGGCCTGTTTGGTGCCTGTAGTCTTATCAGAAACTGAAAAGGAATTCAGAGAAAAATAATTATTCTGAAACAGCAAGTGTGTTGCCTCACCCCCCGACTCATGGAGCACTAGAGGTGTATCTGCATTCTCATTTAGTAAGCTCCTTGAGGTGAGAACATTTTCTTACTCAACCCACCTCAAGTTTTTGTGAGAGAATAAGTTACAATAACTAGCCTTTTAAGAATACAAACCTAGTAACATGGAAAAAAAAAGAAGTCTCATAAACACATTGTTATTTCCTTATCCTTGAAACTGAACTTAGCTATAGTAGTCTCAGTTCTGATAAAATCTGGCAGAATTTCATCCACCACGAAGAAAATGTCCCTACTTACATGTCCTGTCTGTGTTTTCTCCTGCTTCCTTCTCTGTAGTTCTCAGCAAATCTTCGTACATTCCCTTCCCAGCTTCACTCTCCTACCACACTACANATCTTTTCTTTTCTTTACCCTGCCTACTTTTTTAACTTAAATAAAGTAGAACTTTTTAGTATTGCAACTGAGTTACAATGATTCATTCCTCCTCTGTTTAGAATGCAAGATATGATATCAAATTGATCCTTATTGAAAACAATAACTTAGAAGAGAGAATAATTAAAAAAATACATCATGATTCTGCAAGGAAGTTAATATAAAAAACCTCCAATATGTCATCATAAAGAAACAAGTACATTTTCTGAGACACATAAAAGTCAGTTTTAGCAATGGCTTTCTAAGGAGTTCATCACAAAATTGGAGTAAAAGGTCCTGGGACTTTCATGGCACCACCAAGATAAATATCACCTTTATGAAGATAATATTCTAATGGAACATTAATATTTCAATGCTTTTTCTAATAATGTTTCCTCATAGAGTTTATAGATGGCTAAATTTTCAAAGTAAACAAGGCATTAATTGAAAATTATTAACACAGAAAGATATATCATATACTCCTATACACAGATATATTTACAGATTTTTATATATGCATGTTTAGATCTGAAAATTGTGAAAGAAAATATTATCCTTTACTACATTTTAATATATTACCTATCAGAATAATACTATGTACCCAGATACATTAAATACCAAATTTAGTTCCTAGGAATACATAATTCATATTGCATTATCAACTCAACTAGACTACTTTGACAATCCACCTGTGCTTTATCTGCATCTTCAAGAAATATGCCTTGTTCCTTTATTATAAGGATTGTGTGTATCTGCAGGAGAAGACATTACTATGCATTGCCTTTTCTTTCATTTGGGGCTACTGTGAGAGGTTATTTGAGGTTTATGGTTGAAACCAGCAAATTGAAATACTGTTAAATGCAACTTTCACGTTCTTTTGTATTCCATCCTATTATTGGGGCATGTGGAGAAGAGGGAGAAGGGCCAAGAATAGTCATAAAACTAAAGTTCAGCAGGTGGTAGAGTCAAGCTCATAGCAACATTGAGAGGGTACGTAGGTGGGTATTAACCAATGGATGACTACTTGGCACCGTTTTAAATTGATTCTGTTCCAGACACTGGAAACATACATAAAAATGTGAAAATATAGATTATGTGATCCAGAAATCTCTCTTTTAAAGTACTGGTATCATAAGATCAAATGCATTTCTCTAGCCTTTCTTCATGTGCAACATCCAGTTACATTTAGGAGAACATGAGTTACTCTGCATAAATATGGTAATATTCTGTGTGATAAGCTAGTGAAATTTACTTCTTAGCAGATGAAAAGCAAGAGTAGTATCAGCATGCTTTGAGTATTTAGAGATTATAATGATGAAGGCATATCAGGACCAACAGTAGTTAAGAGTTAATTAAACAGAAACAGAACACACTTCTAGGTTGGCCTGTTTGGTGCCTGTAGTCTTATCAGAAACTGAAAAGGAATTCAGAGAAAAATAATTATTCTGAAACAGCAAGTGTGTTGCCTCACCCCCCGACTCATGGAGCACTAGAGGTGTATCTGCATTCTCATTTAGTAAGCTCCTTGAGGTGAGAACATTTTCTTACTCAACCCACCTCAAGTTTTTGTGAGAGAATAAGTTACAATAACTAGCCTTTTAAGAATACAGACCTAGTAACATGGGAAAAAAAGAGAAAAAGTCTCATAAACACATCGTTATTTCCTTATCCTTGAAACTGAACTTAGCTATAGTAGTCTCAGTTCTGATAAAATCTGGCAGAATTTCATCCACCATGAAAAAAAATGTCCCTAATTACATGTCCTGTCTGTGTTTTCTCCTGCTGCCTTCTCTGTAGTTCTCTGCAAATCTCCTTCATACATTCCCTCCCCAGCTTCACTCTCCTACCGCACTATATAGAAGTCTCTTCCCACCACATATAAGTTCAACTACTGTCCTTTCATTCACAGGTCTCAAGGACACTGCATACCACTTGTAAGAGAACACAATATACAGGCTAATGTATACATAACAGCTGAATGCATGAATGCAAGGATGACTTTAGGAAAGGAAAGGCTCACCTAGAGATAGTACTATGGATATCTAGGGCAAAAAGGGGAACCTGTATTACTACACTGGTAGAAAAAGGGTTGAAAAAGAGAAATGTGGGCCTTTTGCTTAATAGGGTGGAAGACTATGACAGTAGATATAGATACAGCTGAGGTATTAAGTGCATTGTTCACCTCACTTGTCTTCATCAACAAGGTCTTGCATGCCTCTCTCCTTAGAGAGGAGGTCAAAGTAACACAAGAAGTAGTAGCAGCTGTTGAGGTTTGAGCCTGTGACTACCTGTGTGAAGTCAACCTATATGTGACCATACAGTCAGCTTTCAAGGGTGATGTCCTTGATAAAGAAGGAAAGTAAAAATGAATAAGACTGTTAACAGAGAATGTAACCTATATGGGGACAAAGATTGTTCTCTTTTCTATCCACAGTTTTGGCTAGAAGCATAGGGCAGATTCTGTATTGTTAGTGGATTGTAGAAGAAATCTTCATACAGAGAATCAGAACTCCATTTAAAGATGAAAGTGAGGTTGAATATTGGCAATTTTGAACAATCCTCTCTGTTACTGTGATCAAACAAAATGAGATAGAGTTATTTTTTGTTGCTGTTATCTTTCTATTTACCTTAGGTATGTCTGTTGGTAAGTGAAATTACAAAGACAAAACTGGCACTGGTTTCAGAAAATACAGTATAGGTGAAATGTAATACAACAAGAAGGTGGCTAATTAGGCACTCAGAGAAGCCTGAGTAACCTGGAGAAACTGGAAACCCAGAGAAAACAGGATCCTAGCACAGCTCCTCTCCTTCTGTTGGTGTGGACTGCCATCCAGAACTAGTTCAGGTATCCCTTTGTAGAGCACTCAAAGACAAACACTACTGCTTCATTGCACATCATTATCTTTTCATTCCTAATTTATCTAGATAACATAGGGTAAGGTGCCATTCATTCACACACTGAACATAAATGTAATATAATTTTCAAGCATTTTAGTAATTTATTGGAATCTACATGACCAATTCTCTACAAACAGCAATTAGTAATACCTAATGTTATTCTTTCTGTCTGTACAAGTTACAGGAAAATGGGAATTCTTTTGATAATTGCCGTAGTTATTTTGTGTTGTTCATTGGAGTAGGACAAACTTAACACCAACAGAGGTCCACAAGGGAACAGATATACAGCGAAAAGTGGATCACCACAAAAATCTTAGCATATGTTTTGCAGCCTGGATGGAAACCATTTACTGCTTATAAAATCAAACCTTTTTCTGAAGAAATTAGGATGCCATAAGAGTGTAAGTAGTGTTAGGAGGAAATAAAGACTCTTTAATAAATGAAATTAATTGAACCATCGAGCAATAATTTATATTCAGTAAGCATTCAAAAATTAAACTGATAAATTTAACTTTTACTCAATCTTATATTTTCTAGATTTAATTAAAAGTTAAATATGAATTTCATAGTATGGGTGAAAGAACCATGAAAATTGACTTTGAGAATATGATAAATGTGTGCTGTACAGCTACCTGTTAGTCCTGTAAATCTAATTGCATCAGAAGAGGAGGTAATCTGAATTCTTTGAGAACACATCTACACTTGATAGGGTGGTACTTCCCCTCTCCTTCTTCCATTTGCTTCCTACTCTGTCAGGCAGCAGGGAAATAATTTCAAAACTGGAAATTGTGCAGTACAGAACAATATTAATAGCACACAACATGTGTAATGTGTGGTTAATCTCTGATATGTAGTCATAAAACAGAAAGTTGATATTATAAAGGATTAAGTTTGGGGCTGTTTAAAGTCAATGGCAAACATCCTATTGGTCTCAAAGAATCAAGAGTTTGACTGTGCATTCTATCTGGCATTTTAAGACCAAGATACAGAGTTTTAATATCAGAAACCTTGGCTCCATCCTGGCATAAATCCAAAATGTTGGGTATGTAAAGTATAAATGAGTCCGTTTACAAGTCCTTTGATGTAAAACCGTTTTAGACTTAAAAAGTCATTGGAACTTCAGAATGATAGCACTGAACCATACATACTGAATGTATCTTTCAGCTGAGAAATTCACTAGAGGTAAAATTATAATCCATTCTAAACAAGGTGTGGCATACCCCAACAAGCTGAGGTCACCTGCAAATTCTAGTAACTGGAAAGCAATGATAAGAATTTTACCTTAGTAATCAACCACTAGTGTGGCTTTAGACTGTTTAAACTCATATTTTTAATGTTCTTGGAATAGCACTGGATGATTAAATAACCTATACCATAATTCCCTTCCTGCAAGTGCAGCCACTTCTGTCCTCTTAGGTCTTCAGTCTTCCACTAGTAGCACAGTACTAGCAGCAAATAAGGTACCTATTCCACCTTTCAGAGGAGGCAGATGTAGAGTAAGTTTGCTACTAACTTCTTCCCACCTCCATCTACAACACTCTCTTGGAAGGGTCATAGGGGAACAACAACTCGCCTGTTCTGCCTTCTATCCAATAGCTGATGATCTTTTTTATTTCAAAACTTATATTGTCATTTGTTTGTCAGTTTTGCAACAGCTTCAAAATGTTGCATTTCTGGAATGTGATTGGCAATAAGAAAAGGAGTTATAGTAGGTTTATAAGGAAAAGTCTGGGGATCAGCAGTCTCAACCCAGTTGTCACCCAGAAGTGATTGAGACCAGACATGACTGTCAACAGCACTTACACTGCATATGATTAACATGTTTTTGTGTTGGTGACATGTGTGGTTTTAATGCTTTGGAAGACACAGAGAGAGAGACCCAATGACAGATGGCTTCCATCAGTCAGGAGTGCCAAACAATGACTGAAGAAAAGGAAGAGCTTATCATTTCATTGAAATAAGCAACTATTTATTAGTAACTGCAGTGCAGATGTTGACTTATTGTAGAATGAAGAATGCATCTATACTCTTCCGCGGAAAGAAAAAAACTCACCTTCCCACAAAAGAAATACCTCCTTTTGTTCTGGAAGTGGGACTTGAGTTTTTTTGGTTTTGCTAGAGGAAAACTGGACCAGATCTGACAGTCTGAGAGAGGTAACACCAACACAGCTCTGTACCTCCAGGTCACATTCCCAGTACATACACACACAGGTATATGGAGTACAAGTGTACACCACTTATATACAAGTCTGGCCACATAGATCAATACACCAAACTCACAGACCGCTTGTGCAGGCACAGACAGCATCAACAGCCTCATCCTGCTCCTCTCTCTGGCTAAGCAGGAACCTGCCAGCTGGAACACGCATACATTCATACATGCAATGTGGTTGCCCCAACAACTGGGCTCAGACAACCCCTGAGGTTGCACGCACACACACAAAGGCAGCTCAGACTCGTCTGGTCCATCCCCCATCCCATCCCACTCCTGTGGTCTCACTCACAGACCCACTACTCCCTGGTTCCCAGACCAACTCAGCTACTACTCTACCCATCTGTCTTGATCTTTGATGTTGCCCACACCATCACTTGCACACCCAGACTTGCTCCAGTGGATGGTACCACAGACCCATGGATCCCTGTAAACTGAGGCTCCACTCCAGCTGAAGGCATTGTCCACTCACTGGATTCTCTGTGGTTGCTGGCACCACAGACACACAGGCCTTCCAACCCATGGTCTGGTTGTACTCACATTCCCATGCACATCAGAGTCCCTCACCTGGTAAAAGGGTAAAAAGGAATTCTAAAGGAACAAAAGGAGTTTTCAAACAGCCCTTTTAAGTAAGAACTTTTGGTGCTTTCAAGCTTACCAACCACAACTCTCTTGTTCTCAAGTCTCAAAATGAACACTCATATACTGCAAGATACTAAATTGGACTGAGCAGAATCATAATAAGTCTCAGTTTAAGTGGTATTTCCTCTGAAACAGGGAAAATGTCAGCATTTAGGATACAGTATGTTTCCCGTATGTTCAGAATTCAGAGGAAAAGAATAATTTCTGAGGAAGTTAACTACCATTTACAAAAAGCTTAAACCAAAGTTTAAAATAAATTTAGTTTCCAGAAGGCAGTACTTGGTTTTACTCCTATCTATCTTTTCTAGACATGTCCATAATTGGAGTCTACTTCTGAGTTTGAGGACCAAGCATGACAAAACATGTGCTGTATTTGGTAAATAAGAAACAAAAATTTAGTAAATAATTTTAAAAGCAGTTTTAGATTTTTTTACATGACAAAGGTATTCTGAGGTGTCCATTTCCTTCTCAAGCAACAACTGGAAAACAGATAAGATGCCCCAGAGCACCTAAATTTAGGCTAATGACCTGAGCCTTCAGCTTATCTGTGGAAACCTCATTTTAGGTGTACTCTGTCTTCGTCCACATAGATACTTTTGAAATAATGGGAGTAGTAGCTTTTTCAATATTTATCCAGCTTCTTTGAATCAGTGTTGTATTGCCCCAGCTGTTCTGTGATTGCTAAGTCAAGTTATTTTGAAGCTGGGATAACATATCTATAGGGACTTCAGACAGGAAAGGACTACAGTGCTGCCCTATTAAAACCGAATGCAAACAAATACTGATAATTTGAAACAACAATTTGGAAACAGAAAGGTACTGGGAGTCACTGTTTCCTTTGACCTGCTTTACAAAAATGGTAAAAGAGAAGGGAAGATTTAAGGAGCAGAAACTGAGTAGAATAGGGCCTTATTTCAATCCCCATCTCCTCCACAAATTCCCTTGCTGTTTCTCTTCATATACCCTGAGGTTGTTCAACTCTTGTCTCCAAAACTGACCGTATTTCCCATCCTCACATTTTTGCTGTGAGCTTAAAATCCAATAATCTTAAAGTGCTAGAGGCGGTAGTGTTTACAAAGAGGGAAATGTCAGTTGAAACACACAGTTGAACAGTATGATGTGTTTATCCCAATAAAATAAGGATGATTATTAATGTTGGCCATGACTAAAGCAAAATTATTAAAATGAGTTGACTATTTACAAACATATTTTTACTTTCTATGCTCAACTCTAATATTGAGAGTCTCATTAAGACAAAGATTTAAACTGGAAGGAAAATGCTGGAGTGGTTGAATAAAATCTACTTTTGCTAAATCAGGATTTCTTTTCATACCTGTGTGATGGGTGATGTTCATGTTTCCTTCTAAATTTTTGCATCCTATCAAAACTAATGTGTTTATAGTTACTTTCCTCTCCTAGCTGCAACAGTGTTTGTTTTCTTCAGCCATTAAGTATGAAACATATTGATAAATTTAATAAGAATCCATGCAACTAAGCTCAGTTTTCATCAGCTAATTATTCAGTATCTCTGATAAAAATTACCCAGTCTCCTTGACTCCAGCACAGCCATCTGAGTTTTATTTCACCTTGGCTATTTAATTTGCTTTTCTTTTGTCATTCCCATTAGACATCCTACCTTTGTCCCTATGTAACAGAGTCCTCTTTAGACTGAGGTGAGGTATTCATTTAATTTTTGAGCCAGACCCATATTATCTTTTAAACAATATCCACTTTTAACACATTGCAACTCCACTTTTTTTTCCTGTGTTCTGGAGAACCTTTTTCACTTGTAATTTCCTTTGCAAGGTCTCTCTCTGCTTGACTTTCAACAATTCTGAATTTATGAATAAGAATTAAGTGAGGTCCACCCTGTGAACAGTCCTATCCACCCACTGAGATATAGCCCTGCCATATATTTATCAACAGCACCGTTTCTGTTACAAATCTAGTTGTCAATGACTCTTTTTACTCAGTAACCTTAATCTTCCATTGCCTCTTTTTTATTATCCTCTCAATGCCACATGCTCTCCATTACATCTCAAACAGCAGGAACTTACAAATCATATTAAGCAGAGGCCAACTGAAAATAGGACGAGAGTCACTTGCACCTCACTGTTGTGAATTGTGAACATCTTCCGAGACTAACCACTGTTTTCTATGCAGACACGTTCTGCTGCAACCTTTCTCCACTACCTGATTTTAACTACAGCTTAGATGTGCCCTTTCACTACTTATTTTTCTGTAGCAAAAAAGTATGCATATAATAGCATTGTCCTTGAAACATTTTATGCAGGGTTTCAGGAAGAAATCAGCAAGATTGACCGCTTGTGGTGGGATAACAATGGCCACACAAAATACTCACTGGAGTTATACCTAACGCTGACTTAGAAAAAGGAGGAAGACAAGCCAAGAATGCCCTGATTCTCTGCAGTAGCTTGGGCCTGCAAGGGTCAGGAATGACCTAGGATCTAAGTGCTTTCATTCCCTGGTTGTATAAGATCAGAACAAGAGTAATGCACATTGATTGAAATCAAAAAGGATCTCTTATGCTGCCACACAACAGGAGAAATTTCAGTGCAGTCAGATCAGAGAGAGAAGCATAAAGCTTTTGCAATGGCTCCTGGCTGGCTAAAATCAAGGATGCAATAACAAGTGGCAGAAACATGGTGCTACCTCCTTAGAGTGAAGCTTTAAGTGGAAAGTCAGAGCAGAGTATCAGAGCTCTCTGAAGTACAGTTCTCCCCTTAGACCACTTGTGTATTATGCAACTCTAATGTGTACCCCAAGACTGGGCATACTCAATACACTAAAACACCTTCCTAATCCTAACCAATAGCTAGAACGTGCTCTTACAGAGAGTTATGCTCTCATTTTCTCTACAAAAGCATTCAAATGCACATCTCAATACAGTTTATATTCCTTTCATCTATACAAATGTTATGTTCTTTAAAGTAAAGTTACCTTAAGTAGATTATATGTAGACTCTATATTCATATCCTATACATTGAAGAAAATGTATGAAATCTTTGATGTTTTGCTACCAAAAGGGACAAAAGTGTTTCAATATAACTGCCATTTTCCTAGTGGAAATGTCAGACAAATCCCCCTCTGTTTCTTTTTCTCCTTCGCTTTCTAATAATACACTAAGGAACTTTTAAAGAGAGCTGCATATTCATCATCACAAATGAAACTTCACATTTTTCTGGCTGTGGAGATGGTAATTATAGGTTTGCACTTCTAATTGAAGCATTGATGAACATGCCCCACGCTGCAGCAAATATAAAATAATTGTTAGGCAGACTATGTGGTGTTCTGGAGGAAAAAAAATAAAGAGAAATTGAAAGCAGCAGCATGAATCCTCATAATGACTACCCCAATGGCTTATTTCATACTATCATTTACTGCTAGGAGAAATTAAACCAGTGGGGGCAGGATATTTTTGCAGAAAGTGGCAAGCTCCTGGCTCTTCCTTAAATACAAATGTACCAGATGCCCAAAGGCCATTTTCAGCCACCCTATTTGTAAGGTAGTATGACCACTTCTAAAAGTAAATTAAAAGGGTAGGTACAAATTGCATTTTGTTTCTCTGATCAAAAGGTCCCTAAATAATTAAAGTAAAAAAATCTAAGAGGAAACCCAAACAGAATAGATCAATAACATCCTACATCTTTTAAAAGGACAAATCCAAGTTTTCTACTTAAGGAACAGAATGGAAAGCACTCTGTTGTTTCATGGTTGATTGCTCCTTTTCTCTCCTCCTTGTTCACTAATGTCTAGCTGTTTTGTATTTGTGCCTTAGTCTGAGGCATTTGTTAGCAGTACACTTGAAGCTGAGAACAACAGAGAGATGGCAAAACAAAGCAACTCCCCTGTGGTTCTCTCAAGAATAGCACCAGATCCACAAGTGATCTTTACCAAACAACTTCTTGATAGAGTTTGAATACGGGCAACACAGTCCTTTAGTCTCTGAAGTTACTAATATTGAGGGTCTGATTATCAGTACATTTCTAGCTTATGCAAAACTATGCAGTTATATCAGTGGAAATAACTCTGAGCCTGAATTTTATTAGAAGCAAAAAGCTAGAAAGTTAGGAACAGTATATAGCTTGCTAAACGTCTGGATTTTATCCAAGAGGTTTGGGTTGCGGTTTACCATCTGTGTCATCACAATGATATTTCAAGCAGTTAAAAACTAAATTCTCTATAGTTATAACTGATGCTCCCTTTCACTTTTTGTTAGAAACAAATGCAAAACTGAAAAAGTAACAGCCAGAGGGAGTTCTGCTGCAAGCTACTAAGAGTCAGATCAGATATTCAGATCAAGCTTACTGTTAGGAAAAATAAAAAAGAAAAAGGCCTAAAATTAATTACAAGGAAAAAAGTATTTTTTCCTAAGTTAAAAAACAGAGGTTTATTTTTAAGTATTCCTCATACAAAATTTTATAAAAGAAGCATGGGTATTAACTATCTCATACCTGACAACCATTTAATGAATACAAACAAGCAAATTCCCAATGCAAACAATTATACAGCAAAAAAACCTACTTAATAAAGGGAAGGGGCTGAGAGTCATATGTGACACTATGCATGCTTTAGAGTATTCCCATTACAGTCTCCTGTATTACTGAAGAAACAACATCACAAACCTCCAGGAATTCCTTTAAACCACTTAGATTGAACCTCCTGTGCTCAGCTGCTTGGCATTTCTGAACTAGCTAATTAATGCCAATATTTAGCACAAGAACAGGTGGGAAAGCTAATGACTAATTTCTTCTCTCTTCCAATTCAACAACCACCACCATCTTTAAAAAAACCAATTCTTATCACTGCCTGCTGATTCCATTTCTTGACAGCCTTGTTGCTCTGTCACAGGGCTGCCATAAATGAACAGCTGGACGCAGTATTCTACTGCCAGTGGAACAGCTTCATTTCTGGAGAAAGTACCTTGTCTTTATCTGTTCACAGCCTGCTTTGCATGGGTCAAAAAAAGCGAACTCTTCTGACAGGAGGACCAACAGCATGTGTGTTGCCAGTGGTATTCATTCAATTTGATTGCTGAACTAAGCAAGCTCCATTAGAAGAGGAAGGGAAAAGGAAGGTACATTTTAAAAAAAAATGTATTTTTCAGGTATATGTAACAGGAGCGAAGGAAGACAGGACATATCATAAAATTTACACGTTTTATTCAGCAACTTGGTCATAAAAGTACTCATCTAAGATGTTGGTGAATGAATACAAGTGTCTGCTCTGAATCAGCTGAGAATGAAGTTAGTTTAACTGTGCCTAAGTCGAAGCACAACCTTTTCAAATTTTCTCACTCCCGTTCTTCAATCTGACTCTATTAAATATATTTGTAGTACTTAGCAATAGCATAATTTCCTTTTTCTTGTCAAATGAAATTATCAGTGATCACAGATATTTTGATCAGGCAGGCCTTGGTCTACGACAGCTTCTTCATGTTTAGTTCTGATATACTCCAAGGTTTATGCAAACATTATCTGAGCTAAAGAAAATTATGAACATTCTTAGAACAAACATATGATCTTAGACCATTCTCAAGTAGCATACATAAGAAAAATTTATATGATACAACTGATCTCTACTAATAGAAGAGGTGTGTGAATTTGCTTTTATCATAGTTTCAGGAAGCGCAATTCATGATGGGTAAATATGTAGGGATATTGGCTCTGCTTTATCCTTGGGCTAATCAAGGACTGGGAATTCTTGCTAGGACTTCTTTATCCCTGAGACTAAAATGTCAAGGTATTTTTTTAACTGTTTTTTGTTAGACCTAAAGGAAGCCATTGAGATGTTTAAAAATATTTTCACTGTAGCAAAAGTAAAGTTCAGCAAAATTCCCATATGTCTGCAAATAGTTTTCTCTGTTACAAAACAATATTTACTGAAGCCTAATACCATCACAGTAAACCTCTGTGTTCAAGCTTTTGAACTGCACACATGACAAAATTTGATAGAATATTGGACTGGGTTTGCATGGCAAGGTTTTGGTAGCAGGGGAGCTACAAGGGTGGCTTCTACAAGACGCTTCTGTGTCCAATAGAGTCAATGTCAGCCAGCTCCAAAATGAACTCACTGCTGGCCAATGCTGAGCCAATCAGCACTTGTGGTAGAGCCTCTGGGATAGAGCATTTAAAATGAGGGAAACCTCCTCCCTTCTCTCTCCCTGTGCAACTGCAGCTGAAAAGGGGAATGAGAATATATGAGAGAAACAACTCTGTAGATACCAAGGTCACTGAAGAAGAAAGGGGAGGAGGTGATCCAGGTACCAGAGAATATTCCCCTGCAGCTTAGGTGAAGACTGTGGTGAGGCAGGCTGTCACCCTGCAGCCCATGGAGGTCCATAATGGGGCAGATAACTATCTGCAGCCCATGGGTGACCCCATACTGGAGCAGGTGGGTACACACAAAGGAGGCTCTGACCCTGCAGGAAGCCTGCACTAGAAGAGGTTCCTGGCAGGACCCGTGAACCTGTGGAGAGAGGAGCCATGCTGGAGCAGTCTATTCTTGAAGAACTACATGGCATGGAAGGGATCCACGCTGGAGCAGTTACTGAAGAACTCTGTCCTGAGGAAGGACCTCATGTTATAGCAGTCATACTTCTGAAGAGGAAGAAGAAGCAGAGGCAATGTGTGATGGACTGGCCACAACCCCTACTTCCCATCTCCTTGTGCTTCTGGCTGAGAAGGAGGTGGAGAAATCAGGAGTGAGGTTGAGTGTTGGAAGAAGGGAGGGGTGGGGGGGGTGGTCCTTTTAAGATTTATTTTTACTTCTTGCTATAGTACTTTGATTTAATTGGTAATAAATTAAACCAATTTCCCCACGCTGCGTCTATTTTGCCCATGATGATAATCACTGAGGGATCTTTCCCTGTCCTTTTCTTGACTGACAAGCCTTTCATTGTATTTTCTCTTCCCCTGTCTAGCTGAAGAGAGGAAGTGATAGAGCAGCTTTGGTGGGCACCTGGTATCCAGCCAGGGTCAAACTACCACAAATAGAAACATGAATTTTAGCACTAGCTAAAGCTACAGTGAATGGAAATTTTGGAATGAAGTGAAGTCTAACCAAAAGACATGATTGATCAATAAACAATAAACTTGTAAATTTAGTACATGAGTGTAGCTGTTCATACTCGTCTTTCTTAGGTCTTCTTGGAAAGCTGAGATTAATAACTTTACGACAACAAGGAGTGAGAATCCAGAGAGAATAAAAGAAGTAATAATGAGAAAAACATTATGATGATTTCACTTCTTCAGATACCAAGAATTTTTGTGTATTTCATTACATTTGCTTTAAACATGATGTAAACCACATAAATTTTAAAGTAAATTGGCTTTAAATTATTATAGCTGGGTGCGGGAAACAGAGTGAAAAGACGGGTCTGAAACAAGCATTTATTTAAAAGTATCAGTTAAATAACAGCAGTCTGTTAAACAGAAAAAAAAGATACACATAATTTATAGGAGCTCAAACTTGTGCACAGAAAGCTATTTCAGCAGGAAAGAAAGGGCTAAGTAGTGAACTTAATTCTGCACAAGACAATTCCAAATCCATCCTCTTCCCTTTGTGACCATTTTGTACCTGAACATAGATAATTTTCAGCAGTAAAGTTTTAGTAAATACACTTTTTATGAATTTGTCAGTTGTTTCAACAGCCACTAGTGAAGCAACAGAACTTGCTGAATTCTGACATAGTTTTGGTTTTTAGGAGTTCAATATAAAGCACCATATTGCTATTGCATTATCTCGTTATACATATAAATATAGTTTAATAGAAAGTGCCATATTGCTAGTGGATAAGTTTCTGGTTCTGAAAGCTTGTTATTTATTGCCACTATCTTTTATTTCTCAAGCTCAAGGGAAAAATGTCAAAGCTCAGTTGATTCATCAACTGACAGTAACTAATGGAAATGAGATGTATCACTGAGCAGAAAGATAAGTGTTCTGTGCACATTCGGGACAGTAAAGATAATTATTTTTTTTTAACCAATCATTTCAAATAAAAAGACTTTGGGGAAAATAAAACACTGCAGGATTCTGTGAACATAATATCTATCCACAGCATTTTATATATCCATATTATGAAATAAAAATGAAAAATCTGAGCCCATTAAGGGCAAGTATGCTGGACTTTTGCATTGTCTGTCAAAATAGAATCAGTTTTCCTTTGACTGTGAAGCTGTCTCTTTAGAGACAGGTAACTCAGTCCACTGCATTATAATTTAGAATCTAGTCATAATAATTCAGTATTAAGATCTGAAATGTAGCACTGGAAATCGATAATTAATGACAATTTCTGAAGCAAGTCTTATAGCCCAGTCCTATAGTCATCATTCAGCCCCACCCCTGGTGCATGAGCTATTTTGTTCTTATTGGTTTTGTCCTTGAATCATTTTTTTCATCATTAATTACCAGGCCTTAGTTTCCTCAACCTTGTTCATTATCTCCTCTTATACAAGGTGAAAATTAGGTACGCTCACAATATTATACTTGTCCCATTACTGGTATTAACAAAAGTCCAGCTACTGGACTTTGGAAATGCAAGTCACTCAGAAGCCCTGTAGTTAATCTGCACTTAGGTCCTTTCCAGAATTTCCGTGGTATTATTTTTTCATATTATCTCTTGTATTTTTTGTTCTCTTCTATTCCACTTCTCTAATTAAAATATTTTAAAATGAATGGCAGTTTTTTTCAATAGAAAAGTTGATAGCCTAAAAAAAGTATGCAATTTAAAAGATTTATGGTGATATCTGATGCTGTGTTTTAGTTGGCTTTTTCAGCATGCAGCTATAAATGACTGCATGTCAGAACAATATTTTTTCTCATTTGCAGATAGCTACAGTTAGTCACCTAAGAGCAGTTAAAGAAATTTAGAAACAATGACTAAATACTTCAGAAATATAACAGTGGTATAAATTATGACACT
>WAAB01014787.1:0-11871 GCA_013389865.1 Piaya cayana | reverse complement strand
GCTCTGCCAGGGGAGGTTCAGGCTCGACATAAGGAAAATATTTTTCACAGAAAGGGTCATTAGGCACTGGAATGGTCTGCCTAGGGAGGTGGTTGACTTGTCTTCCCTGGAGGTGGTTAAGGTGTGAGTGGATGAGGTACTGAGGGGCATGGTTTAGAGATTGGTGGGAATGGTTAGACTCAATGATCCAGTGGGTCTCTTCCAACCTGGTGATTCTATGATTCTATGATTCTAACTGAGGCCCCAGGGAAGGTAACAAATTCCCTGTGTGATGGGTCTGGTCTGATTCTGTGGCTAACAAAGAGACAGCCTCACAAATATCTGCCATTAATGTGAGGTCAGGTCAGAAGGGTTAGACTTATCAGGTAATTATATTCTCAACTTTGGAATTAATTTGCAGGAGGAAAACTCATAGTCTTGACTCTAAAAATTATGTTGTCCCTAACAAACCGGAATGAGGTTCTGAAAAAGAGATGGACTAGTGGCTATGGAGAGGAAGCCTGTAGAAGGTGTTGGGAACACTCCTGAGAAGAATCAGTAAACTGCACATAATGTGTTTATGAATTTTGCCTCCCAGAAATTTGTTTACCTTGCTCTATATTTACTGTTATTTTTTGCCTGTTATGAAGTGATAGTTGTATGAGATTCGACAAATGGGTTGTGTAGCTGAATTGTTGCTGAGTAGTTTTTCTCTTTCTGTATGTCTTGCCAGAAGGTGAACTTCTGGAAACATTTCAGAAACATCCAAGGAAGTATGAATATGTTGAGACCATACTATATATCCAAGTAGAAACAGAGACATTACTTCTGGTTTAGGGTGAAGAGCATCAAGCAGTACTTGGAAAACAGTCTCCTTGTGATTTAGAAGATCTGGCATTTTTTCTTCACATACCTAGAGGTCTCAAAGACAATATCTAGGGCAACATTTTCTAAAGGATGATTTAATTTTGAAATCAATTTCAAGTAAGTCTGATAATTTGAATTAATCAGAAATATCCAATCACCTTTTAATAAAAAATAGAATTCCACTCCCTTGCAGCACAGCTGAACCCTGTAAATTTCTGTATACTTCCCATTGGATAGAGTATACTTCTTAATTTCACATGTTAAATGTTATTAAGCATGTGATATACTTCCTAAACTACTCTCCATTTTCAGAAGGTGGCTATGTTCATATGATTAACTATTATGTATATGGGGTGTGTCCACCACTTTGGCATGCTCACTGTGAAAAGGTGCTCTGTTAATGTAATATTTAATATTGCTCTATGTAATAGAAACAAGCTCTACAGAAAAAAAAGAAAAAACCCAACTTAATATAAGTAATGATTGATGACAGAACATGATTATGCAATCATTAATTTCCTGACTAGTAAAAACAGATCAGTGTATAATTTTAGATAAACTGCTTCAAGAGCAGCAGATATTTAAGGCTTGATCTTGGTCATGAAGTGCAGATAAAATTCTTACTGACTTTACATATAGTTGCTGTGGAAGGGTCACAGCACTGCCCCTAACTAGTAAGAAAGTATTGGGGGATTCTGTTTCAAAACAAATCTGTCACCCCAGTACTCAGCAACTACAATTTTTTTCTGGATAATTTATAAACTTCTTGCAAATGACAAATAAATGTGCTTCATTCTAGTACTCTTCTGGAACTTTTGTGGCATTAAGAAAATGCTGATACTTTCCTTGTTTGTAGAATAACCAGTTAATGCAAGAGCCTTCCCTGTTCTTGACAGCATCTGCCTACTTGAAGGGACAGGGTAAATGTGTTCTCCCTTTCCTAGTATTAAGTCTTCCTACTTCTGTGCACGTTTAAATTCCTCCTGAAATACTTAGGAAATTGCCCCACTGCATAGACTAATTTTGTCTCCTCAGTCTTAATTATAGTAATAAATTTGTGGATTAAAAGGCTTAGTAGTTCACTTGGGATGTGACAGAGTATGGCGAGGCTTGGAGGCAAATCGAATATTGTTTAATGCCTTACCATACTCAAAAGTCTCTCAGCCTTTGCTAGAAAATCAATCTGAGAAGGCAAATTTCTTTGGTGTATGTGGAGGGTTTGTTATGTTTTTATGTTACTTAGGTCTTTTTTGGTTTAGGGTGATTAGTAACATGCCTCAATGCAAACGTAAACACTTTAGACTAGGCTGTGAGCCAGTTAAAGCTATTTTATTTCTCTTCCAGACTAAGTTACTATTAGGTCATTCTTTCAGCTGAGAGAGTGGAATTTGGTCCCACATTCCCCCAGAAGATTTACTTTGCTGCAGAATTGTTTATATTTCTGCCTTCTGAGAATATGAAAAACAGATTCTTCTTTAGCTGTAGGATATTATCTCCAAGAGAACTCTGGGATCTGTGACTAGAAAAACATCTGAGCAGACAACGTGGTTTAACTAAAGTTGAAAATACAGTCTGTTGCTTAAAAAGTAATACTAAATGCCTGACTGATTAAAGAGCAAAACAGATGTCNTCTGGATAATTTATAAACTTCTTGCAAATGACAAATAAATGTGCTTCATTCTAGTACTCTTCTGGAACTTTTGTGGCATTAAGAAAATGCTGATACTTTCCTTGTTTGTAGAATAACCAGTTAATGCAAGAGCCTTCCCTGTTCTTGACAGCATCTGCCTACTTGAAGGGACAGGGTAAATGTGTTCTCCCTTTCCTAGTATTAAGTCTTCCTACTTCTGTGCACGTTTAAATTCCTCCTGAAATACTTAGGAAATTGCCCCACTGCATAGACTAATTTCATCTCCTCAGTCTTAATTATAGTAATAAATTTGTGGGTTAAAAGGCTTAGTAGTTCACTTGGGATGCGACAGAGTATGGCGAGGCTTGGAGGCAAATCGAATATTGTTTAATGCCTTACCATACTCAAAAGTCTCTCAGCCTTTGCTAGAAAATCAATCTGAGAAGGCAAATTTCTTTGGTGTATGTGGAGGGTTTGTTATGTTTTTATGTTACTTAGGTCTTTTTTGGTTTAGGGTGATTAGTAACATGCCTCAATGCAAACGTAAACACTTTAGACTAGGCTGTGAGCCAGTTAAAGCTATTTTATTTCTCTTCCAGACTAAGTTACTATTAGGTCATTCTTTCAGCTGAGAGAGTGGAATTTGGTCCCACATTCCCCCAGAAGATTTACTTTGCTGCAGAATTGTTTATATTTCTGCCTTGGTGAAAAGAATAAGAAAAACAGATTCTTCTTTAGCTGTAGGATATTATCTCCAAGAGAACTCTGGGATCTGTGACTAGAAAAACATCTGAGCGGACAACGTGGTTTAACTAAAGTTGAAAATACAGTCTGTTGCTTAAAAAGTAATACTAAATGCCTGACTGATTAAAGAGCAAAACAGATGTCTCAGGTGAGTAATGGAAAAAAAACATCTGCTAGCTGATAAACAAGATGAAAGTACTTTGTAGATAGATTGACACATATACAGAGTACTAATCCGTAACTGCTGGTTTAATTGACTAATCACAAAGCATAACTCCAAATGTAAATAGTGCACAGTTATATAAAATTGGAGACATTGACACTCAGGAAGCCACTGCTTTATCTTGCCCAAAAGTTTGTGCCAGGTAGAATACAACTCCTGCAGTGAATGTGCAGATTAGGGAAGGCTTGAAAGGCGATCAGCTCACAGTGGTAACAAGTCAAAAATCATCACCCCTACTAACTTTCAGCACAGGTTGCTACTGGCAAACAAAATTGAGACATGTGGCCAAGAGTAAAAAGGAACAGGATCTTTAAGTAGCAGAGGGCTTTTCCCACAGCTTATGAGTTATTTTGATAAGTCATGCTTATTCTACTTCAAAGTGAATGTTTTATAATTATATGACAGATAATTACCAGTAACAATTGGAAAGTTCATATACAACTTCAGAATAGCATCTCTGCCTCAACAGGAAGGAGGTCTTTGCATTCAGATATTAATGTGTGGCTGTTTGTCAATACATAAACAGGTGGAGTTGATGAATATGCAATGAGAGAGAATGAAGGTGCCCATTTCTCCTCAATGTGGCCTCCTGCTGCCCTGTCCACCTGCTATGAATTTACTTCCAGAATGCAGCATTTTTCACCATTTGCTCAAGTGCTTGCTAAGGGGAGACTCTAATCTGACCACAATTTGTTTTCCACAGAATGTAGAATATGGATCCCCAAGTACCCCATGCCATTCTGTGTTGCTATAATTATTATTAATATAAATCTTTCCCCAACTGCACAGAATAGTGTAAAGTTGAACCACACTAATAAATACCATCAGTTAAACTGTCACAAAAGGAATCTGCTTCTTCAATATAGAAAAAATCTAAACTGAAATAGCTTTGCCTAAGGACTAGAGAGTCTAACTCTTTTGCTGTATAATTCTTTACTAGTTAAGTAGGTCTTTTCAAATCGAGGAAGCTTCATGGATGAGTAAAATGGGACTATACCTCTGAATTAATGTTGAATCAGACTGAATGAAGGTTGTACAATGTAGCCAAAAATAGCTTTACAGAAAGGGAATTAAATTAGATAGAGGCATAATGTATAGCTAAAATGACCTAATTTAAATTTATATCATCAGACTAAATATTATTCAGATTTCTACAGTTACTGACTTCTTAAATTAGAACATTTAACTTCCAGTCTTTCAAATCATTATGATTTAGCATGGCAAATTCTGTGAGGAGGCAGAGATGGAATTACATACCTGTATATTTCAAAGCAGATGATTGTTGTCTGATGTGGAGCCTGACCAGCACCTGTGCTACATTTCAGACTGACACAAAGTCTAGCACAACAGAAGATTTTAAATTTGAGGAATCATATACAGTAATTTATGTTCAAAGGGACCTTCAGAACTTGTCTTGTGTAATGCACTGCTTACTATATTACATTACACAGACCTGGCTGTTCAACATCTCTAAGTGAGCACTGAACACTTCTAGTGGTGGGCATTCTTGAATATCCACAAGGATGGATGTTGTAAAAAAAATCCAACAGTTTAGTAGAAACACAAACTATAAAGACTGGATTAGACTGAGGAACCGAAAATTAATACAGGATGAAATAAACAGAAGATTTTATTCGAGAGAGTGCATTTCACTGGGTTGCTTTGGTTAGTTTTTGAATCATATTTTAAATGACTTCCCACCCGGAATTCATCCATAACCTCATTCCTCACCTTTGTGTATTGATTCTTCGCACTGCTGTCTACTGCTGGTATTATATCACTAGTGACTTCATACTAGAAGAGATAAAAACTCTTACAGGTCATCTGAACACGTCAAAACCCCAGCATAACTAACACAGTCGCTATGCTTTCACTAAGTCTGTCTTCAGTTAGTGGAAGTCCATAACACTGTTGAGGGATACAGCCCAGGTGAAGAGTAGAGTCAAGTTGCAGAATTTGATAACAAACTTGCAGATGTTTAAGGGATTAGTGGATAGGACCTGCTGGAAATCTGCCCTCAGGATCAAAGTTTCTGAACAGAGATGGTAGCTTTTTAAGGACATTTTTCTTGGAGTGCAAGAGCTCTTGATTTCCACATATAGGCAATCAGGCAAGGAAGGAAGACCAGCAGGTTTTAGTAAGGACTTTCTGGTCAAACTAAAGTGCAAAACAGAAATGCTCAGTAAGTGGAACTAGTGATGTGTACTCTGGGAAGAACAGGGACATTGCCTGGATGTGTAGGGATGGGATCATGAAGACTAAGACATGATCGGAGCACTGGCCTCTTAGTCTTCACTTCAGTGCCTGGCAACATTATAGAAAACTGATCTTGATCCCAGCCAGCGTGGGTTTATAAAGGGAAGTTCCTGCCTGACAAACTTAATTTACTTCTATGACAAGGTCGCCCACCTAGCTGACCAAGGAAAATCCATTGATGTAATCTTTCAGGATTTCAGCAAGGCCTTTGATACTATCTCTCACAGTAGCCTCCTAAAGAAAATATCCAGCAGAAAATCCAGAAAATAATTGAGCAGATCCTCCTGGAATATGTGTTGAAATATGGCTTCACAAAGAGCAAACCATGTCTTACTAATCAAGTGGTTATCTACAATATGGTGGAAGCATCAGAGAACAGTTATGAATCCCACTGACCTGGGCTTCTGTAAGACCTTTGATATGACCCCATTACATTCTTGCCTCTAAGCTGGAGAAATATGAGTTTGATGGATGGACTGTTAGATGAATAAGGAATTGACTGGATAACCACACTCAAAGACCACATCTCTACAACTACCTAAAAAGAAGTTGTGGAGAGGAGGGTGCTGGCCTCTTCTCCCAAGTGACAGGGGATAGGACAAGAGGGAATGGCCTCAAGATCTGCCAGGGGAGGTTTAGGCTGGACATCAGGAAAAAAAATTTCACAGAAAATGTCATTGGGCATTGGAACAGGCTGCCCAGAGTGGTGGTTGATTCACCTTCCCTGGAGGTGTTTAAGGGACAGGTGGACAAGGTGCTGAGGGGCATGGTTTAGTGTTTGATAGGAATGTTTGGACTTGATGATCTGGTGGGTCTCTTCCAACCCAGTGATTCTATGTTTCTATGATTCTGCGAAGGACTTACAGTCAGTGACTTAGTGTCCAAGTGGAAGCCTATAATGACTCGTGGCCCTTGAGCATTCATACTGGGACCAGTACTATTTAATATCTTCATTAATGGCATAGATGGGGGGATTGAGTATACCCTCAGCAAGTTTGAGGATGACACCAACCTGGGTAATACAGTTGATATGCTAGTGGGAAAGAATGCCATCAAGAAAGATGTGACAATCCTGTGGAGTGGGCCCAAGCTTCATGAAGTTCAGCAAGGCCAGATTTGAGGTCCTACATTTGGGTGAGCGTAATCTCCAATATCTAAATAGCCTAGGGGATCAAAGATTGATATCAGCCCAGCAGAGGAGGACTTGGGGATATTGGTGAGTGAAAAATTGGACATGAGTCAGTAATGTGCATTTGTGGCCCAGAATGCCAACTGTATCCTGGGCTGCATCACAAGAAATGTGGCCAGTACACATTGGTGGATGGTTCTACCCCTCCATTCTGGTCTTGTGAGATGCCTGCCTGGGGTAATGCATCCAGTTCTGGAGTCTGAAATATAAGACATGGAGTGGGTCCAGAGGCAGGCCATGAAAATGACTGGAACAGTGGATCATCTATCCTATGAAGAAAGGTGGACATAATTTTTGGTTCCTTTTGGAGAAGTGAAGGCTTTGTCTGGGGTAAGTCAGATGGAGCTCTGAGCAACCCGACTTAGTTGAAGATGTCCTTGCTCATCCAAATAATTCTGATTCCATACTTCTATGGCAAATAGTAAAGAATTTTCAGGATATTACTCTTTAGTTCAGTACTTCATAAATGATGCACACTTCAGCTGACATCATATTATCACTGCAGAACATTATTGCAATAACTTCAGTTTATCTCAGAGTGCTTTCTATCCACTGTAAGAGGATAGAAGTGCTACATTTATACAAGTAATATTATGTAAAAAATCAGAATTTCTAAAGCTGAATAAGTTTATGTCATTGGAATTTTTTCCTAGATTTGTGAAAATACTGTATGTTGGATTAAAATGAGACTAAATTTGGGAACAGAACCTAGAACCATATAGATCCACAAGCAAATGCTGCAACTTTAGATCCTGTTTACATTGCTCTTACCTTTTTCTGTCTTGATGGCTTTGGTATTCCTGACTGCTCATTGTCCCAGCTTTAACAACAGACATTTACCACATTTTTGGCTAAAGACTTAATCTATTTGATTATTAGAGAGCTCTCATTACAGGTACTGACTTCAAAAAGTTATGAATGATCTAGAACCAATTTCCTACTTACAATACTAACCAAAACTTAGGATGCTAGACAGCGCCTGCTAAAATCAAAGCTTTTTGGTAGTTATGGGTAAACCTATTTTGAAGATTTCTTCTTTGTGTTTTGTAGCTTGTTGCTTAGGTCCTCCCTAGAGCTAGATCGGTTTCTATGAAATAAAGAGAGAAAATTCTGGGGAGGAGAAAGCACTTTTGCAAAGCATAGCCAAGAATTCAAATTTGAAGTTTGATGGTTTACAAATATAACTCTGATGTTTTGGTTTAGTATTCAAAAATGTTAACACAGCAATGACCTGCACATTTAGGTCAGAAATTTGTCTTTTTTAAAATTATTTTAATTTGGTGCAAAATGAGATAGTTGACCTTCTTAGAGAGGAGGACAGGAAGGTCAGAACTGGCAGTGATGTATGGAAATGAAGTCTAGAGGGAAAGAGTGAAAATCTTCGGGGAAAGTGTCTGTGAAGAAAGCCAAAATTCTAAGTTTATAGAATAGGCCAATAAATCTGTTAGAGTTGAAAGTGAAGGTATAAGGCTTGAAGTCTGCAAAGAAGCCTGCAACATTGTGTATCATCCTTATTGAAACACTTGTGGTGAACTGCAGGAAATGAGATTTGAATCACAGAATCACTAGGTTGGGAAAGACCCACAGGATCATCGAGTCCAACCATTCCAATAAATCACTAAACCATGCCCCTTAGCACCTCATCCACTCATCTTTAATGCACCTCCAGGGATGGTGACTCAACTACCTCCCTGGGTAGCCCATTCCAGTACCCAATGATCCCTTCTATGAAAAAAATTCTCTGATGTCCAGTTGAGTATGCAACTCACTTTTAAATCAAAGCTGTAATGATTTTCTGAATTAATTAAAGATATAAGTGAAATATTTGAAAGTTTATGAAGTTTTTTGAAAACTCTATTCTACTCTAGAGTTGCTAGCATGATTTTCTGTTTCAATTCAGGATGAAAAAAAAATTTGAAAAGGAGTCAAGTATTTCCCATGGGTTCTGTAACTTTAAATCCAGGTTTTTAGTTATGGTCCTGATTATAAATGAGAAAGGTAGGAAGCCTGATGCTGAGAGAGAGGCTCATTTCTAGAGGATGAGTGGGTCACCATTAGTGAACATGTAAGTGTTAAAGGAAGGTAGTGGATTACTTTGAACTCAAAATTAGCTGCAGGTGTTCAGCAGCCTGGAAGAAAACCTTACTGGGCTGATGGATAATCATAATGGAAGGTAACTGGCTTTTGGTTGCTCTGCAGAAAGCCTATGTCTAGGGGTTGAATGAGGAATCTTGTATGTGCACAAATGCTGGGAATGTTTAGATTTGTACTCAAACTTTGTAACTGCTACCAGTCTCTATTTAGAACTGCATGTAGTTCTGCCACCTGCAGTTGTGACATTCCAACTTGCGTTGTAATCTTCAGAGCTAAAACTACACAAGGGATAAAAAAAGTAGCAGATGGAGTCACGTCATTTACATTGAATATTGCAGGAAAGGAAGCCAGATCGCAGCAGATCAGAAGGAAAAATCCATTTTTGTCACTAAGCAGCAGAAGAAAAATATATCACAGATAGAAAGGGATTAATTTCTAAGGGAGTAGCCATTAAATGTAGCATGGAAATTGGAGTCTAACAGAAGTTTGCAGAATTTAACTTGACAAACTGTATGCAACAGTGAGTTATTATTTTAAACTCATAACCCAAGGCTGCAATGCAGGTGTAGAGAAGGTAGAAATTAATCAATCAGCAATATAAGCCAAGAGCAATATTCACTTTTAGATGACTGGTGAACACCAAAAGGACTTATATAAATTATAGGTCACTGGAAATAACATCACTGAAATCTGTGAAGGTCTCAGTGTTAAATGCAGAAGTGGTAAAACAAGATAAATAACAAGTGTTTAATGATAGCAGAAAAACAATAATAACCTGCAATCAGATGGATAGTAAATTATGGACAGATGGTGGTTGGAATCTGCAAATATTTCACTGTCCCATCTGCCTTCACCCATTGGTATCATTTTACGCTGGATTCCAAAAAAGATGCTTTTATTCTTCTCCCTTCATTTTTCAAAATTCATTATTAGCATCATGTTGTGTGAATTTGTTTCATGGTTTGTTATGATACATTGCCAACAGGACTTAATGTTGAGAATCTGCAGCACTGGAAAAAAGGCAGGGTAATTTTGGGCTTGCACTTTCTTAAAAATATTTGTAAAGTGAAACTACCTCTGTAAAGAGCATTTTTGTTGCAAAAAAACATAGTGGAAGTTTCACCTCAGTGAAGCAAAGTTATGACTTTGAAAGTAAAGTAGATTTTCCTGTCCAAGTAAATATATTGTACAAACATTGTAGGTACCTTGACAAACAAATAGCTTTCAAGGACAAAGTATATATTCACATTCATTTAGTAATGCTGTTAAAATTACCAACAGATATTTAACTTCATGGTCACAAATGGAGAATACGAATTTTCCTAACTTGTGGTTGAAGCACCATTTCTCTCTCAGAAGACCAACATGAACCTTGATCTTGTTTTTAACATGCTCTTTTTTGGTTTTGTATATATTGTTCTCATCTTGAGGATGCTGAAAAAGGTCTCTTAACCTCTCTTATCCTTAATAATAAAATAAAATAAAAACCCAAACCACTTTCTAAAAGTTTGTACAAGTGGATATAACAGTAGTAGAGGGCACTTACTTTGTAATATCTCTTTCCCTAGCAGGCAGGATGGGAAGTAAAGAAAATGAGAAATTCAATCCATTTGAAGTAGGCTGTCCATCAAAGACACCTGCAGTTCCTCAGACAGAATCATTCATTTCCATCATCCTACTAGAGGAGAAAAGGAATTTTGTAAAACATTTAATGAGCTTAATTCCCAAATCTAACAGAGCTTAGCTCCAGGTAGCTTAGCTTTGAAATGGTGGTCTTATATTTATGACAGCTTTATGCAAGTCTATCTTTTTGTAAAGTGTGGGTGGGGATTTGGAAGGGAATTGCAAAGGCATCTGTTTTGTTCCTGTAGTATTCAAGGATAGTAGATAAAGTTAAGTGTCAGTTTTATTTTGATTTATATACTCATGCTGAACTAATATGCTAATAACTTATTTAAATCAAGGAATATGAATTTGCATACTGTGGTGTTCTATATCCCATTGAGATCCTCACTGCCTCAATGTTCTGTGTCTTCTTTGTGCTTCAGTTTCAAGGGCTTTTTAACCTCTGGAAGATTTTATTATGTGCCTTCCAGATGGAAAGGGAAAAAAACCCCAGTTCATTACAACACATCTGAAAGAACTATTAACCTTTCACATGTGAGGCAGAAAACAAGATCTATGGTATTCATATGCCAGAAATATTTGGGTACATGAACTAAATTTTTGAATTGAGAAGTTTAACTATATTTTAATGGATTTCTAATAAATTTTTACAAAAGTGTTAAATGGTACAAATAATAGGGAAGCAGAAGACAAATGTAGGTTGAGGTTTTTTCCTAATAATTTCCTTTTTTTATTGACAAAATAATGTGTTTATGACTTTAAACAGTGAATGGTAAGTAGGAATGAATGCTAGTAAACAATATTCTGAAGTGCTTCTGTCTGAAGGACTTTTGCAGAAGCATCTATATTTGGTGAAAGTAGCATTGTATCTCTGTCTTAGAGCATTCAGGACATAAGTTTTTGATGCCAGATCTGAGTTGCACTCCCCTCACAGAATAAAGAAACAGGCAATTAAGGAAAGTAATGGAAAAAGTCTAAAATAGCCCCAAATAAAACAAAATCCCACGTATCCAGTTAGGGGTAGTTTGAAAGAAATACAGTTATCTGTCTGTAAATTTTTATCCAGCATTCACAAGATGCAACTCTAGAAAAAGAAACTTTCGGGGGAAAATAAAGTAGCCCACTTGCAAAGTAAGAGTTGCCAAAAGCACAAAAGGAACTGGATCCCAGAAGGTAAGATGACTTGGGAAAAATCACAAACCACTGAAAACTCAAATGGAGATCTAAGGATGATTAAACTGTTAAGGGCCTTGCTAAAAGCTT
>WAAB01014776.1:0-18242 GCA_013389865.1 Piaya cayana | reverse complement strand
TCAGGAAAAAAAAAGCAATTGAAAACTGGCCTTCAATTTTACAGGAATCAATCTAAGGAAATCAAAGATCAATTTTATAAACCATGATGTATCTCCCAACAACTGTTAAATATGCAATTGATTCATTCATGTTTTTGTCCTGGAGCCAATAAGTACAGGAGCAAAATTCTTACTACCTTGTTCTATGAAGGAATTACCAAGTGTTGATTTTCAATCTTCCTCCATTTAGTACCTAAGCCAAGCAAGCATTCTACCAAGTTACACCAGACAACAAATATCTAATATGAAGCACATTTGTCCAGTACTCTCATAAAATGCTTAAACGAGAATAAATCAATTTACACTGTCACATTGCTTTTCATTATGCTTGTAAAAGCAAACATAAAAATGACTGTACAAGCATAGTCATTGTTTTCTTACTCAAATTAGTACAGCAATTCCTATGCAAATCTTTATCATTTTCAAATACAATTTTTGAAGTCACTGCTGCAGAAGATCTGAAAGAGATCCCCTTCTGGGCCCACAGTCATTCAATAAAAGAAGATGAATTAAATTTATACAGAGAAGAAACTGTACAAAATTAAATTAAACCTTTTTTTCCAAGACTGCATGTTGATATATGGCAGAGAATTGTGGTCCAGAAGTTCATCACAGTTCACCATTCTACCAAGAATTGCCCTGCTATCCTTTTTATTTTGTTACTTCAAGACACCTACTTGCTTAATGCTTAAAGCTTGATTTAAAGAGCCACATATCACCGACTTCTGGAGGTCCACATAAAGGCATTCTACTTTGCAGCTGAAGAACTCTAGGCTCTTGGTAATAATTTTTATTTTTATACGATTACAGACTGTTAGACTTGTATCTGAGAAAGAAAAATACCATTAACAGTCACAAAGGCCACCCCAGAAGAAAGTATCTGTAACTCTCACTGGTTCCTGCAGAATTTGTAAATATCTCCTTTCTACAGCCTCAGCTTGGCTCATGCATAATTTTGGGAAAACCAAAATAGTGGTAACTAGCAGCAAAGCCTGTTACCTGCTGCATAGTAAGCAGGTTCTGAGGAGTAACATCAATTATTTGACATTTTTTATTGGCTAACAGTAGATAGAGCACAGAAGAAAGGCAATGGTCAGACATATGGAAAACGGTTGGGTCATGTAAGAAACCGAGATAGTAAGGAGTTGCAGTAGATCAAAAGGAATATCTAAAGCTACCAGCATTTTATTCTTGACTTCTACTGCAGCACAAAAGTCTAAAGCTTAACTGTTGACTGTAAGGGTATCAATCCATGTACTGTTTGGCAGATCCTGCAGCAAACCATTTATAAATGAAAATTTAGTTTTTAAAAATTATCTACTTTCTACTTGTCAGCAACAAAATCCCTTGAGGTAGGCTGAGAAACCTGAGGTTTTCTTATGTGTCAAATCTGTTATTTCCCAGTTCNATCTTCAAATTTGCCAGGAAATTCTGCACATTTTCCTAACCTCGCTGGTTTTGCATAGAAAAATTAGAAGGCTTCCCTGCCTTTTAAAGTGACTCTGGAATATCAAATGCTAGAAAATATTCTTGATGTTTAACCATATACTTACTGTCTTCCAAGAAGAAATCTGAAACTTCCTCTTTTGAATTTAAAAGAAAGCTTTTTTTTTTTAATGTTTTAAAGAGGGGTTGTAAACATTTCTTCCAGTACATCACAGACACAGTTGATTAATCACATAATTGTATTTCACAAAATATAGATGGCAGATATATTTTATTATTATTTAGATTACTATTCCCAGAAATACAGTCATGACACATCTATTAAGCACATTTTGGGGATGTTTTTTGGTGCTGACAATTGGAAAGTGGATAATTCTTTTAAACTAAATTTTCAGTAATAAATAATTTGGTGCAGGATCTACCGTGTATTGATACACTATTAACCATGTCTTTCTGGATTCTTAAAGTTAAATTAAAATGTATTTACGTTCCCCTGTATTTCCTAGAATTTTTCCTGTATGTATGACAAATGGGCAGAACTGCCTTTGCACTACATTCAGAAGCATGTTATTTTTGTCATGTATGGTTGCTACTTTAATTTATCTTGGTGACATTCAGTACAGATTTGTGTCATGCTAGAAACTGTTCATGTGGACAAAGACCAAAACAGACACCTCACCAGTTATTTAACCTGTAAACATCTGAGTCCTTGGTGTTCTCTAATATAGTAACAGTCTCCTAATCTATTTAAATCACTGATGCAATTATCATAAATAGAGACTGTAAAATTCTGCTTCATATAAAACACTGAAAAACTTGAACACATTATGGCATGATCTCAAATGTCTTCATATAACTGACACAAAAGCTTACCGAAATGATTGCTTTTTCCTTGCATAAGACAGAAAATATGAAAAAGCAGTATTATAAAACCTTCCAACATTTTATGCAAATATGGACATTTCAATGCAAGAGTGATTACAAGGTAGAATAAATTGGATAGATGACTTTTATTTTCAATAATTCACAATCTCTTAGTAAAATAAGTGCAACTGGCATAACAGGAATACTAATTTTCCATATTTGAAAGCTGGTGTCCTGAGGAAACCCAAGTTTGATCTAGAAGGGAAAAACTTCATACTCCTTATTTCTTGTGGTTACTACAAGGGGAAAAGATTAACTCTAAAAGCCTTTTCATTTAATGGAAAAATGCTTTCCCAGCAGTTTAGAAACTGTACTTATACTAAATCTGCAAAAATCAACATTGTTTCACAGGACTTTATAGGCAACATGAGATACATAAAACCACTTATTTCTTAGACTCCAGTAATCCAACATTTATACTGCCCATGGCATGCAGATTCGTTATTCCTTTTTCACATCTTTTATTTCACTAAATTAACTTATCTAAGGAAATGCAGATTTAATAGACAATCTAAGAAAAGCTATCTGCTGCTTCTTCTGTATACTCACCACACCATTACCTTCCAGCAAAAATGCTTCAAGGTACCATGAGGACGGAGTTTGATTCTGGTGAGAAGATTTTTATCTACAGAAAGGGAAAACCCCCTCACTTTTGGAAAACTAACTTTAAAATTATATACTATAAAACTTAGAACTGATCTTTGCAATTTCATAACAGGTAAGAAAACAAACAAACAAAAAATCTAAGATGGAATATTCATGATTCCTGTAAATCTAGAACTCAGAAAAATGTTGCAGCTGCAACATTTAACATAGTTCTTGAGGATGCAGAAAGCTGAAATGAAAAAAAATTCAAACACTATATTCTGTACCTTAGTAATTCACTATCTTGTTCTCTTCCAATCATTGAGTATCTCACAGATAAAGAAAAGACTAATGTCTGTGTTCATTTTATGAATTCATCACCTCACATAGTCATACTTTCCAAGCAACAAAATTCAATACTATCAGCTCTCCCTCATATCACAGCAAAAAAAAAAAAAAAAAAAAAAAAAGCCCCACGATCTACAACAAGGTAACAATGTTTGGCCACAACACTGCCTAAAATATACATTTAATTATTAATCAAATTTTTCCCTCATCATAGTCAGACTGGCCTTATTAATGAGGTTTTATTCTTTGATATGAAGTCTATAAGAAATTCAAACTTGAAAAACATAACTGTGAAGAGAGATGGTCACTGATACTCTTGCTCCTTAACCGCTATAAAAAGTTGTACCACCTTTTCAGAGAACTAGATGAAAATGGAGGTTGGTTGGTTTGTTTGGGTTTTTTTTAAATAAAATATTAATACAGCTGTCAAAATAAGCCAGATAAGGAAGGCATTGGCTTGTGTATAGACTAGAGTTCACCTTGCTGGGAGAATAACTCATTTATGAGTATTACTGTAGTAACATTATGGAAAGACTCTATTTTCATAATTGAGATGTCCTTTTCTCCTCCTGAGTCCTGCTTAGCACATTGTTAACAGTCATTTCTTTGTAAGACAGAGTAACTTCTTGTAAGATGCAATGGTTCCACTGTTGCTGAATGTTAAGTATGTGATATGCCTGAAGTCTGCATTTTCAATGAGAACAAGTGGAGTGCATCAACTATGACATTGCTGCAGCTCTTGATAAGACTGCCAACCCAAAAGTTACAGTCAACATCTTGTCCTTTATTACCTTTTCTGTAAAGGTTACTGACATCTCTCGGGATTTGTTTCAATGCAGTGAATTGTTCAGCGTTTTCTGTAAGCTTAGTCGTCTCTCTTGTAGTTACTTTACCATCTGAAGAAATGACAGGGGAAAGACAGCACAAGTACCTAAACTGGATTTTTTACCTATGCCAACCCAAGAGCTATTCCTGACCAATAAAATCATACAGACAGCATATATGAAAAAGGAATGCGTCTCATTAATAAACCAGATGTCTTAGGAATGTTTCAAAATGAGTGCTTTTTTAAATATGTGTATACTGCAATGGAAATATGCATTGGTCTGCATATGATTAAGTCTAAGAGAATATTAAGAATTCTTTTTTTAAAGTTTCATTAAGTAAAATAAGATGAAAAGAGTGACATTGAGTGAAAAGACCAACCAAGAAAAACATTTGGCTCTGAGTAGAGCAGGTGAGAAAAATACCTAAAATGAGAAAAGGTATGCAATACAACAGTCATTTTTCTTACACATTTTTTTCTGCTAAATCCAGTCAAATTGGTACTAGGGTGCTATAGATGCAGTTTCTGCTGGAGGCTGCTGGAGGCTGTTAGGAGCTCAGGTCAGCTTGCTCCAGGGCAGACTCACCTCTGGCCAAGACCAACACAGTTATTTACAATGATAATGCATCTATGATTATATATTTAAGAAGAAGGGATAAAAACAGCAAGAGAGGCAGTAGCTGCAGAGACAGAAGGAGGTGTGTAGTGACACACTGGCCTCCCCATCACCCCAACCGTGCAGCTGGGCTGCTAGGGCTCAGTGGACCAGATGTACTGGGTGATAGAGATAGAGAGAAGATGTGCAAGAAAGTCCTGCAGACACCAGATGAGAGAGAAACACCATGACAGGGAACACTAAGGTCAGTGTAAAGGAAGGGAGAGGAGGTACTCTAGATGCTAAAGCAGACATTCCTTTGCAGCCCCTGGAAGGCCATGATCCATGTTGGAAAAGTTTATGTAGAACTGTCTCTTGTGGGAGGAGCCCTACATTGGAGCAGAGCAAGAGAATGAGTCTTCCCCCTGAAAACAAAGGAGTGGTGGAGACAACTTCTGATGAACTGACTCCATTCCCTGCTCCTCTGTGCTACTGTGGGGGGGAGAGGTAAAGAATTCAAGAGTAAAAGTTCAGCCCAGGAAGAAGGGAGAGGTGAGGGAAAGGTGTTCTTTTAGGGATTTTGTGTCTGTTTCTCAGTTTCTTGCTCTAGTTTGATTGGTAATAAATTAGATTCATTTTCTCCCTAAGGTGAGTCTGTTTTGCCCTTAACAACAACTGATGAATGAACCCTCTGTGTCCTTATGTTGACCCATAATTTCTGTCCTTGTTTCTTTTGATTCTCCTCCTCAGAAGGGGGAGGAGTGAACGAGCAATGACATGGTGGTTTGTTGACCCCTGGCGCCAGAGGCCATGCAGCAGTTTGTTGCCAGCTGAGGGGCTCAAAACCACAACAATATAATAAAAATTATGTCAATTACACAAAACTCAGAGAGTTCTCTGAAGAAAAATAAGTACTGAATTTATTTAGGCTTCTAACTCTTAGAAAGATAGCCTTTTTACTTTCAGTTTTCAATTATTCTACTTCCTCTGGGAGTCGGATATCTAGATGACGGGAAAAACGTCACCCAGCTGCTGGTATTTCTCTTTATGATGGACTAATGGGATTGTATTCAACTGTCCTACCAAGCTACCTATCAGTAAATCATTACAGAAAACCTTATTCCTCTGCCTTCTTCCTGTGTCAATTAAATTTTCAATGAAAATTATTTCGTATTTGTATTACATTTTGATTACAAAGAGCTTACCCAAATAATTTTCTCTTCACATATGAACTCTTTCAAAATAGAAAAACATATTTAAAGTTAACAAGACCCTTTTTTTCCTGTCCATCTATTTTTAAATTTGATACAGAAATAGTTCAAGTCAGTTGCAGAATGCCGTTATTTGGGAAAGTTTTTATAAACAGACAATTGAACAAAAGCATTTCCCCAGTTTTAAAACAAAGAAATAAAGGAATTGAAAGTCTAAATTGCTTGAAAAAAGCTATCAGGAAATTAAAACAGGGTTTTTAATTTAGATGCAATTAATCTTAGGCACATCCTGTAACTGCAAGACAATCCAATCAGCTCTTCTTCCTAACCACAAGCTAGAGAAGAACATGAAGCACCCTAATGCAGTTAAAATTAAAAACTATTGCGTGACAATACTCCTGGGTTTACCCACCACTGCTCCCAGTAACTACTGGAACTACTAAGCAGGTCTCCAAAACTGATGGATCTTTTTAACAAAGTATATTCTGTTCTGTATGAAAGTCTAAAAATATATTTTAAAGGTCTTTTTTTCTAACAAGTACAGTTACAGTTCTGTCTTTGTGAGGACTATTGGCAATTTCAAGGCTCTAATCAGAGAACCAAAGAGAATAGCTAGAGAACAGTACTACAAATCAACAACGTTCTTAATTTTGACTTTTTGAATACTTTCCATGAAGGACATTAACCATTGGATGGATTGCCTGCATAAAGATTCTGCATACACGGTCTGAGAAGCAAAATTACTTAGTTGAGTTTAGCCATGACACAGAACACATTTTGACTTCCATGGCCATCTGAAGTGACAGTGCCTGACTGACAGGTCTGAAACGACACAGATGACCTATGGATGATTCATAGTTAGACCAATCAGATGATTTTTTTATATAACACTTAGATTGTGAATGGAAAAATGATTCATATTGCATTGCTGTGTGTACTGCTCAATCTAACTTCTCACACTGCTACTATCAGAACTGTCTGTGCTATTCTTAATACATAGAGCATGATAAAGTGTTTCATAATCAGTGTGATTGTGCTGTGCTATTCTTGGTGCAAGAAAGTAGGAGAAAGAGCGGCAGTAAACAGCTGGGGCCAGAGACTCTGGGGTTTGGGGTAATGTGTTTGTTTAATGGTATAAAAGCTCAGCCCCTTGAAGCAATGGTTGAGAGACCTCATCCACAAGTGGACACACTGCATGGGGTTCCCAATAGCTGAGACAGCCTCTCCAAATTGCTGCTACAAAAAAGTGAGCTCCCTCCCACCCCCGAAAGCAATTGGCAATGTATCTTTCTCNGGGAAAAAAAGAGAAAAAAAATGAATCAAAAATTACTAATTGAAAAGTTGAAATAAAAGCTATATTCTTTCTTCCAAACCAGATATCAGCCCAAATGCCATTTTATATGTATTTAATTTCTTAATTTGTGTAAATAAAACATACTCCACTCTATTTTCCTTGGAAGTCAGATTTAATGTCATCTAACTAACTTTCATTCAAGACATTTTTCTAAATCGCATTAAGTAATTTGGTAATGTATACAGGTCTTGATTATTTAAAAATTAATTACTAGATACTTCTGTATCTGCTTGAATGCTATTTTTCAGAGATGGTTTCAGTGATGTCAATGTGTTGTAGTGACTTTAAATGACAGATTAGATGATACATACTTGGAGAGTTCCAAGTAATCACCTAGGCATGGTTCCTGTAAAGACTGAAATTTTACTGTATTCTTTTTTTGCACCTCTAACGAAAAAAAAAATCCAATTCCAGAAGTGATTAGATCAAAAAGGATCCAATTTAAATTCAGACATTATTAATAATACATCTATGGTATGGTAAAGAGTTTCATTTTATGCTTTTAATTTTAATTTAAAGAAACCCCAAACCTCACATAAGCACAGCACTAAGCTGGGTGGAAGTGTCGATCTGCTGGAGGGTAGGGAGGCTCTGCAAAGGGATCTGAACAGGCTGGGCCACTGGGCTGAGTCTAACGGTATGAGGTTTAACATGGCCAAATGCCAGATCCTGCACTTGGGGCACAACAACCCTATGCAGAGCTACAGACTGGGAGAAGTCTGTCTGGAGCGCTGCCTGCAGGAGAATGACCTGNAAGCTGGTGAAGGGGCTGGAGAACAGGTCTTATGAGGAACGGCTTGAGAGAGCTGGGGTTGTTTAGTCTGGAGGAGGCTGAGAGGAGACCTCATCGTTTTCTCTAACTACCTGAAAGGTAGGGAGCTGTCCTCTTCTCCCAAGTGACAGGGGGCAGGACAAGGGGGAATGGCCTCAAGCTCCGCCAGGGGAGATTTAGGCTAGAGATTAGGAGGAAATTTTTTATGGAAAGGATCATTAGGCATTGGAATAGGCTGCCCAGGGAGGTGGTTGAGTCACCTTCCCTGGAGTTGTTTAAGTCACGAGTAGATGAGGTCCTGAGGGACATGGTTTAGTGTTTGATAGGAATGGTTGGACTCGATGATCCGATGGGTCTCTTCCAACCTGGTGATTCTGTGATGCTATGATTCTATAATAAGTGCTTTAGAGGCTATATTGGATTTATTCTTCTTGCTACATTATGTTGTTCTTCTAATTTTCACCTGCATAAGCAGGTGAAAAATACTTATACATAGTCTCTGTAAAGACTTCAGAATAGCCTCTAAAAATATGTATATTCTTCACACCATAATTCAGTAACGCTTGTTTTAGGAAAATGAATGCCATGGGAAAGTGTGTACAGCATAGGGTAGACAGCAACAATAACACTCAACAGATAGAGCTCCTGTTCCTTTCTCTAACCTATGTAAAAACTGAAAAAAAACAATGAGTTCTCTTTGACACTTTTCCTACTCATATTTACTGCTGCTTTTGTGAAGATTTGGATGGATTACCTCCCAAGAATTTGCATAAAACAAACTCAAAGGTCCTGAATGGAGTCTTGGGCCTCCTTGTCACACAGCAGCTCAGTACAGACATTAAATCTGTGTGCATGCTATAAGCAAATTTCTACATCACTTATCATATTACTACCATTTTCTAAAAGAGCAGTGATGGTTATATCCTAAGATAAAAATGACATTGACAAATAATTGCAGCATTTATGCAATAAATGATACAGTCTTTCTTATGAAAACTACTATCCAAATAACTGGGCTAAGACATTCATATTACATCACCATCACAAAAAATGAAGGAGAATAACGACTTTGAGGAATACATGTGTTTTTCATTGCTTGTTTGGAAAGACTGGTTCAAAGATTTCTTTTCTTTTTATTGTTGTATCTATATTTTAAGTGGTGCATACTGATCAAAAAGACCACAAAAGTGACTTAAGCACTGACTTTACTGATCCCTCCTTCTCATTTTTTTCCTTTTCTCAATTAAATTTCTTGTATGTTCCTGTTCTCAAACTAAGTTCTTTTCTAAATTACCTTCTGTCCATGGGAGTAGCCTTGCTTTCTCATAGTTTCTTAATATCACTACCTCTACTAGTTTGATTAGAGGAAATCTGAGAGAACTCTGCATGTAACAGCAAAATTTACACCATGACTGCTGCACTATTGTTGCTGAAGCTTATCTGAAACAAAGTAAAGTTTGCTTTATCAGTAATAAAAAAAAAATGACAAGAAATTAGGGCTTTTATAAGATTTTTTTGCACAGTGACTAAAACTCCTACAGGAAACATGTAAATGATGAGAGACACTAGAGGGATGAACACATTTAAACACTGGTTTTATGAGATCCCAGTTTTTTTAGTAAATGCTAGGAAATAAGATGAGCACTGGTTATGAAAATATCAATTCCCAGTCACCTGGAGCCATCCAGAAAATACAGAAAGCAGTACTTTTATGTAACAAATCACATGGGGTTTGAGTCATTAACGCACCTCTGAAGTTTACTATAAACTATGAAAGTTTTTGCACAACTTAGAAAAGTATCTGTAGACTTATTTTATTTTTCTAAAGGGTACACCAACCTACAGTGTTTCAAACAAAACATTATAACAGGAGGTTAACACTGCACAAAACAATGCCATATCAGATTTCCAGATATAATGGACATCTATGTAAGTGTGCCCTAAAAGATTTCTGAAGTTCCAGAAGTCAACAGTTGAACACCAGTGGTATCATTCAGCTTCAGCTACCTTGTCACATCCGTCCAGGCTCCTGAACAAGCTTAAAGAGATGAAGAAGCCCTCAAGACTAGTTTTAATTTAGCTGCACTCTTCTTTCACACCTCAAGAAGAGCGGACAACCCAGTCATCCAGGGTGAATATTTTTCGAACAGTCAGCATCTAGACATCAGCATGAACAGCTTCCCTCATTTCAAAATCTAAGTCAATTAATGAACTTAGGACTCTTTCTGATATTCTGTAATAACCTGTGTTTAAATTATGATTTAGAGAGGATTCTCCAGCTGCCTCAATAACAATCAGGCTTGCAAAACAGATCTGTACATTTTCAATGTACGCAAAACTTTAACTTTCAAGCTAAAATGTAATTTTCAGGATACAGCTCCCAAGCGTGTAGATCTATCAATGATGATTTTTTAAGGTCTTAAAAGTTTTTGTCCTCTTAAGGCTCAGTGGATTGTTTGTGTCCTTTCTCTCCACTATCATGATATTTTGTCAATAGCCACTAGGACACACTCCAAAATCTTAGGTAAAATAAAAAATTAAGTTGCCAGTAGGTTCCACAAGTGCACAGCACTGTTGACAGACAACCCATTAGCAGCAGACTGTCCCTGCTTTCTGGCAGCAGTAGTAAATCCAAGCATTGTGCTGCTTGCAGAACTGTATCTGAATACACAATGCCAGCTCAAGCTGATCTCTTCAGGACTTTGACAAGTACCTGGAGAGTTTTGCAATTAATATTATTATGTACTTTCGGTCAAGAATGCCCTTGAAAGTATGAAATGTTTCCTGCTGTATCTGGGAAGGAGAAAAACACTGAGGACAAGACGAGGAGTTAATCTGATAACCAGAGCAGTCTTAAAACGTTAAATGGTAAAGTAGCAAAATATTTTTGAAGATAATGCTAGTCATTAGCACTATTTTAACGACAGCAATTTCAGAGATTTGTGACCAGGGCTGCAAAAAACAAATGGCCTTGACACATTCCCCCAGGCCTGTGAGATTCAGGCATTCTAAGCAAGGAATATAATTATTGCAACTATCTTGTAATCAAAAGTTCGCTACCACTGTATGAACTTGTGAATGGACAAGTTATGTTTTTATTTCTTTTGGCCTGCTTATAAAACATGTAAATCCAGGTTAAAGTGGACACCCATTCATCTGACTCAATTCTACCTATTTCACATTAGACTTAGAGATGCTCTAATCATCAAGTGGCAGAAAAAATGTACATGAAAAACCAACGCATACTGCCGATATTGTTCACAGGATGCTACAAATATACTGACTATTAAGTCTTTGTGAAAGCTTGTTTCTTTACATGTTTTTTTAATGTTTTAGGGGATCACAAGGGAAAGTTGGGAAAGGCGCAACAATGCTACCTGTTCTCCATTACCTTCAAGCCAAACTGCACATAATCACAAGTTTAGTAACTGCTAATTTTAGAACTGAAAATTAAATGTTTTGAGTTCAACTTCTAAATCAGTAGCATGATCTTCCAAGAAGCTGATCTAGAGAACCCATCAATTACAGGAAGAAAATGCTGAGCAGCAATTACTTTGGGAACTGAGGGTTTAAAAGAAAAAAAACCAAAAAAACAGCCAGAAAAAAACCAGCCATCCTTCCTAAAAGAAAACAAATCCATTCTTTAAGCAATGTGACACACAGATGATTCAATTTCAAAAGGTTCCAGTTCACTAGGTTCTTCCAGGTTTTTATGTTGTTTATTGTTATTATGCATTTTACTTTGTTATTACATCCTGGTTTTAGGTAGGTTTTTTCACTCAAAGATATGCAACAGGAATTTGTTTACCCTGAACCCATCTGCTGAAACTATTAGTCTATCTGTATACATATGTGTGTACACAGCTTGGTGAAAAAAAATGCCTTTCAGAAGCTGAGATGTGCAGGAGCTCAGCTTACTCACCCTCAAACATTTACTGGGCTTATGCAAGCTACAGAGAAAACTATTAAACAACACTGAGTTCCCAGTTATTAGTACTCAAGCTACATGACAAAGAATGTTTTGCCTGCACTGAAGATTCAAGCCAAGTTTTAACCAACAGCTATTCATAACAAAACAGTATTCATATGAGGTAAACAATTACTTAGCTGCCACTTTTGCCTACCTATTTTTAAACTATATGTTGAAGGAAACAGAACACACTACATAGGCATTGCATGTATGTATCTGTGCATACACACACATATTTACACCATAAAACTTACTAGTAATGCAGTAGAATTCTAAATTCTCCCTCCCTGAACTATGAACAGAGAGATTTCCTATTTGAGCACCAGAGATGCATACTCTGAATGCAGCATGAAGATGCTATACCTAACTGGCACACAGCACAGGACATAAATTTCACCCTTTTGTCACACTGATGTACTCCATTTTCATTTCTGAATTGTAAAGCAAGATATCCATCATTTGGAGTGGTATCAATGTGAACAATATGAAGCCCTTTCATTATTCAAATTATTGTATTTAGAAACAAATGACTGCAGATAAAAATGGTTAAAGAAGATCAAACTTCTTTAAATTTCATCGCTGCTTAACTAAATAAGCATTCTATAAATTAGGTTACACACAAATAAATGTGACTATTTTTATGTATTTAACTGACATTTATCATTGAACTAGAAATAAAGACATTTTCTTCATCTTAACATTAAACTAAGTGGATCTTGTTTTCATTAATGCTGTTTTAAGTGGGTGTGCAAATATTGTACTGTTAAATGGTTTCTCTCAAAACCATATCCAGAAAGTTTCCTAGGAAGAAATACTTTTTTTCTTAATTGAAGTAGAAGTGCAGAGACTTTTCAGGGCATACATTGCTGGAGGTGAGGTGAAGTGAGGTGAGGTCATGAGAGGCAAGGCAAGGTGAGGAGAGGACAGGAAGAAAAAGGGAAAGGGGCAAACTGAAAAGTTTCATACTGAACATTGCTTTGTCACTTCTTTTACTTAAACACTTTTAATTCTGAGATTTCCTCCCACACTAAGCAAGATACTATGAAACAATGATAAATTATGATGGGACAAAACCTTGTCAAGTAACTCTTTCCAGTTGACTGAAACCAGCTTATTTAGGGGGAAAAATGACAGAGACGTAACAAAACTCACTAAATACCACTAATTTTGATGAGTCCAAGCTGGACTTTGCTAATACTGCCTGTACATGTGGTGGTAGCACTGGTTTTGCAAAGGATTGATCTCCTCCACAGCCACTTATCTGTGCATTACTCTGCCCACTCAGTATCTTAGGAGACAGAAGATGGTGCCAATGGAATGGCTGAGCAGTGCTCACACGCACAGTTTGCTTGTCACTGTCTCATTCAAAAAGCTGTCACTCACCAAGGCAGCAGAAAGTCCAGTACATCAACTCTTTAATGCAGCATGAGAGATGGAGGACAGCAATTTCAGTGGCACCACAAAAATAGACACGCTGCTAACTGCCTTCACAGAGAAAGTAAAGCACTCATGTGAAGTTTTACTGCATGTAAACTTAACAATGACTGAAAAATTAGTCAAAGAAATAAAGTGCATCCTGTACTATTCAGCAAGCAAAGAGACCACCATGCAGTCAACCCACCCTCAGAAACTCCATATTGTGGTTCCTAAAGACTGAGTTTAATGTTTTGAATCTTTCATGATACAGGAACAACACCTATGGCAGGGTAGTATCTAATAACAGCCATTATCTCTAGTCACTATTAATTATATGCAGTCATTTTCAGACTTCCAACAAAACATAAGCTGATGAACACAGCAGAATTTTACTCCTCCTAAGTTTGCAAGTAATAAATGCATTGCCTGAATTAATCTCATTCTTGTCCAGCAATAAAAAAAACCCAGTAATTGCCAGTTAGTCAGGTTCCTGGAGTGCCAGAAACCACATGCCATCTGAGTGTGCTTAGACATGCAGAGCTATTTTTGGCACCTGGCATATGAGATGGTGCATGGATACTGACTTGGAAATTTTCATGTTTCAGATCAAAGTTTGTTGCAATAAAAGATTTTGGAATTATTGTCCTGGACTGTGTAACAGGCAGTGGGCACCAGGAGCTATGATGGAGAGGACAGGTGCAGAATAAGTCCCCTACGTTTGCTGCACCAGAAGAAAACACTAACTGCAAACACTGGGTCTCCATGTTATGCACCAGCCACATTGTGATTGGCATTGAATTTCATTAACAGTGTCCCACTTAGACACCAACAAGAGATCTATAGCTATCTATATGTAAATACTAAATGCCCAAATAGAATTATAAAAATAACATAATGTAACAAAACATAAGGTGACAGGTAGGATAACATAACGTAACATAATATCACCACTTATAAACTCCAATTTCTGCCTCTATTTGTACACAACGATGGCGCAAGCCAGTACAAAGCAGCATAAAGCCAAAACATTTTTATCTGTTATTTCTAAAGAACACTCTCAGAACATGTGCAAAATGTTACCAAAGAGTTATAAATCCCATATAGTAATGTTTCCTTGTTAATGTTATTTGAACATATTGTTTTATCAAACACATTATAATCTAATCAAGATTAAAATACTGAAGCTAGGCATGTCTCAAGTTGGTTTCTGTAATTTAATTTTCTATTCCCCTAATTACGCAGTAACGTCACTAGAAGTTAGGTGCCATGACATTTCTTTAAAAGAAATCAAATTACATTTAACATTTGTTTATGATAATCATAATACACTTTACTTTCCAAAGAAGCAAAAATAACCACCGGTAAACTTGGAACTACTTTATGCCTTTTGTTCAATAATGTATGCGAAGCCTGAAATCAAATGTCAAAGCCGAATTTTTCTCCAGAGTATGCATTTCCAAATGGTAGTTTCTCAAAGGGATTATTAATGTTTAATCCTCTCTATAAAAAGTTCTCCCTAATTTACTCTTTAATATGCAAACTGACTTGTGATCCTGCTGCTATTTCCATAAGAAAGTACACCAAATATTTCTGGCAAGTATTCAGAAATGGTATCACTCAGCTAGGAAACTACAGCTGCTTAATGCCTCTGTAAGACACAGCAATTCAGTTGCATTGTTAAGATGTTCCTGCAAAATAATTTAGTCCAACTGCTAATTAGAAAAAAATAGAGCTCCCATAATTAAGAATACTGAGACACAAGAGTATGCTCCATGAGGTTTTTGCTGTCATCTTGCCAACCCATCCATTAGAAATGGATGCTGTGATGAAGACCAATATCATTGTGAAGACTAATCCTTATATGCAGTTGTGTTCATAAAAAACAGCCAAGGCATTGGTGAAAGAGACCTAAATAAAGAGAACATGGAAGCTGGTGCTTATTTCTTTCTAGAAAATGAAGTGGATAAATAGTAATGAAACATATCACCGGCATTATTTAAATTTCTATTTTAAATTATTTTGGAAGAGTCAATTCCCTCACTATCCTCCCCCCAGGCATTTCAGTCACTTCTTCCTCACAACATGTTAAAAAAATCATATCGGGAAAACAATAAGGAGGTGGAAAAGGACAAGACCACCAGAGCCTTTTTAAGATCAAAAGCTCAAAAAGATGATACAGTAACAGCTTTGGTATTTCCAAAAGCATTTTCTTCATATGGCCTTATATAAAAATTTTTGGAAAGAAGATCAGTGGTGGGGTTTTTTTCAGAAAGTACTAGGATTATTCATTTCCTGGAGGCTCTAAAGATACCAGAATGTTACTCAGATCATTAAGCCAGTGACTCCTTTTTCGTAATTTGGTAGGAGTGCCATTGGGAAACTAGTTCATGAGATACAACATGAAGATGTGAACCTTGTTCAGTATATACATAATCTCCTTAATCAAAGGTACTCTTGAGATGCAGTTAAGCAATATAGTGTAACTGCTATTGTTTGAATATGGCTCGTGAAAACACAGCTGTCAAATGCATGGTTCTTTAGAGATGTATGACAACTGGAATGATGCCACATACAGTCTCATACAAGTCTCAAATACCACTCACTGCCCTTCTAAAATGATGTTTCAATAAATCCTTCATTCACATGAATAACTATCAGGATTTTTATGCTGTTTCAGAGTGTTCTCCAAGGTACATAAAAAGGGGGGGGGGGAGGAGAGAAGTGGGTGCACATTGATGGCAATGCATAGAGAATGCAATGCAATCTATGCAGAGAAACAATAGCATCACAGATGAAGATGTGTATTCTTGCATCACTCACAAGCAAAACGTCTTTACATGGTATAAATGGGAAGACTCAAATCTTCAGGGATATTAAAATACTTTTCTGAACCTCCGAGCTGCAAAGACAATCTCAGGACGTAGCTGTCAGTCCTGACATACGAGCTGTGTCACAGCTTTGGCTTGTCTCAGAGGCATCTCCCGCTAAGATAAACGTTGCTAACTAATGCCAGGAATACTATGGCACAGCGTCAACGAAAACTTGAACCCACAGGACAAAGGCAGTACCCGTCACATATCTCCAGCAACTCACTATCACTTTTTCCAACAGCCTTCCCTACTTCCAGCTTGTTCTCCTTTAATATTTTACTTCTCTACTGCAGCTAATGTAACTGCTACAAAGACCTTCTTTTGAATGTCAATGCATATTCTGGCAACACAAAAATACTCATATAAAAGATCATGGTTCCTTCCATTTCTCATCATCCATTTTTAAGGGGTCAGTTACAAAGAAATGGCAGCAGAGAGTTAGAAATGACAGACTGGTACCCCTCAACTGTTGGTTAAAAGATTTTTGCAGAATTTGTTAAGTCAGATGGTAGACTTTTTGATGATTCTTACTAAATCAAAAGCAAATATAATAAATTTCAATGACCTTTGTGTGCTTGGATTTTGTACTAGGAGTAAATGCAGCTATAAATGGTGACAGTTTGACTGAAGTCCAAGGTAAGCATTCTCAAGCTTGTACAGACTACGCGTATTTAAAATGGCATATAGGAGTCTTATCAACATAACAAAGGTGATGTGAAATAATCTATAATTCCTATGAGCTTATGGCCAGTGCAGGCATGAGAAGGATTTTTCATTAGTTCTCCAATAAATGCAAACTGAGTCCTATGTTCATCAACTGGCAGTTGATTACACCTAATTAGACAATCCATTAAACTGTATTGCCACTGATGGATAAGCACATTGAGAAGCAGTTCAGCTTCTGTGGTGCCATTTGCCACTGCATACCTACACCTTCATTCTTTTTCAATTCCTATCCCAAATAATTTTCTGTAACATGGCACCTAAACTAAGCACTTGACTTTTCCACAGCATGAGGCTTCAGTAAATTATTTTGTCTGATTACACAACTACTGTAAACTATGAAGACTGTAAGATGCAGACACACAAAGTACTCACTTTTCAATAAGTAAGCTGTTTCTCTTCACATTAGATACCAAGATTCACTTCCAGTTTCTCTTCGCTTACTTAGTAAGATATGTGGTTTGAGACAAAAAAGAACATAAACCCCCTTTATGCCACGTGCTCAACTGTACTGTCTACTGAGAAATACCAGGATCCTGCAGCACTTTATCAAAAGTACTTTTTTAACTCTTTTGTGGGCTGCAAGGTTCATTTCCTACTTGCTCCCCTGTAACAAAAACAATTTGAATGATCTGTTACAAGTCATGATTCAGATTTTTCTCCATAAAATATTATTGTTCTTAATGACCAATCAACCTGCTAATCACAGACATACAGTAATGAGTACCATCCTTCTTCATCATTTAGGTTTGCCATCATTCTGCAGTAGCAATCATGAGCCTGTTCTTCCAGATTAAATATACACGTTAAGCTTTTACCTAACCATATGATGTATAAAATCATGCTACTGAATCACTGTGTATAATTAATACACATCCAGGTACAATGATTCACTCTATGCACCACTGTAAATATTAGTGTGAATGACTTTCAGTTTTAACATAAAAAATTAATGTAAATTTTTCACTTATCGTGAAGGAAAGTGAGTTCCATGTAGACTTGATATCACAAAATTTTCAACTGTGCTAATTTTGGCTTGATATTGCTGACATCAGCATGAATTTCACTTTTACAGAATCACAGAATCACTAGGTTGGAAAAGACCTCTTGGATCATCAAGTCCAATCACCCCTTATCTGCCACTTAACAATGTCCCTGAGCAC
>WAAB01014767.1:0-10510 GCA_013389865.1 Piaya cayana | reverse complement strand
TTCCCTCTTGTCCTGTCCCAAGTAGGTTGATCTTCTTAATGAGCTTGATATAAACAAGGGTGTTAGCATGGATGTCTCTAGAAATTAGGGTCCAGCTCTAGGATCTACACAAGGAAAATATTCAAGTAAACTTCCCCATTCTATTTAATTTATCCTCCTAGGTTTTGATGATTAACTTCTTAATGGTCTACAAGTGTTTTCTCTACTACTGGAAATCTTCTTCCATCTTGTCCACCTAGGAAATGGGAAGTTTGTGTCTAAGAATTAAAATATTTCTGACGTGGGACATCTTTTTAAAAAAGGGAAGTAACAGGATCAAACTTCTGGTTTTCTGACAGTAGGAACAATTCAAACAAGAATAAATTCAAGTTTGCTGACACTGAGAAAGTTTTTCAGTCAAAGTTTACTCTCAGTCATGATTTCACGAAGTCGTGTTCTAAGTTAACTGTAAGTAATTCAGAATCATACGATCAAATATTGGAAGGTGACTAAAGAGTGACATTTGGATGTTAGTATTGTAAATACATAAGTGGTAAATATTGAAGTAGTTAATTTTAATTTACTAGCTGAAAATAGAAGGTTGAAAAGGAATCATAGAATCATAGAATGAACAGGTTGGAAGAGACCCACCGCATCATTGAGTCCAACCATTCTCATCAAACACTAAACCACATCCCTCAGCACCTCTGTTAGCCCACAGATGGTCCCATGAAGTTCCCCCCACTTATGCACCATTCACGGAGCAACACGGAGTGGAAATAGAAATCCTATATTATGGCCAGAGTCAATGATCAGGTGGACCTTAACAAAAAAAGGTGACAACCTCGCCTACTGTGACTGCCAGAGAGTTGTTGTTCACACGCAGGTCACTCCTGTGTGATGCAATCTCTGACCTGTAGCCATGAAGGTCTTCTAGTGTCTCAGTTGCTAAGAGATTAGGAGGTTTTGCTTTGATGTTGAAAACAAACAGCTGTTTACACAGCGTGTTTGCACGTGCTCTAATAGGATCACTTTGCTTATTTGGGTTTTTTTTTTTCCTACTAGTTGCACTGTGTTAACATCTGTCGAACAGCAAATAGCGATATCTGAAAGACATGAATATTAATGAAGATGCTGCTTTCACTGTGGGAAGGACATGAAAGTAAATCTCATAAAAAACTTTGTATTTTAACATGGTTTTTTAATTTGAAGATGATTACCTATATCTCACATGATTTCCTCAAGTATTTGTGAGAGATTTTACCCCTTAACTTGAAAGTGGGGTTAGCACGGCTAATGTTTAAATGTTTTAATTTTTTCTTAAGTCTGAAGACCACAGGTTATAATCATCCTGTTTAGCATAACATAGTACATGTAACTTCATTGAGTAATTTATGGACTTATCTGCACCTCCTGCCTGATTTGGAGCGTCTCTTACGAGAAAGGAACAGCTAATCTGGTATGAAAAGTCTCAAGTGAGAAGGAAAACACTGCATCTATACCAACCACCCTTGAAGTTTAGAACAGGGCATCTTATTAGCAGTTTGAATTTTGCTCTCGTTTCAGTCATTGAATCATAGAATCATAGAATTACTTGGTTGGAAAAGACCTTTGAGATTACTGAGTCCAGCCATACCTGTCTCATAGCGCTGAGAATATTATCTACCTGCCTTTTAAGCACCTCCAGGGATGGGGACTTAATCACCTCCCTGAGCAGCCTCTGCCAGAGCCTGATGACTCTTTCTGTGAGGAATTATTTTTTTTTTAAATGTCCAATCTGAATCTCCCCTGGTGTAACTTGAGGCCATTCCTTCTCGTCCTTTCACTTATTACCTGGGAGAAGAGACCAGCACCCACCTCCCTACAACCTCCTTTCAGGCAGTTGTAGATGGTGATGAGGTCTCCCCTCAGCCTCCTCTTCTCCAGGATAAACAACTCCAGTTCCCTCAGCTGCTCCTCATGAGACTTATTCTCCAGTCCCTTCCCCCGTTCCCTTTCTCTGGGTGCACTCCAGCTCCTCAACGTCTTCCTTGTAGCGAGGGGCCTGAAGCTGAACCCAGGATTTGAAACACAGCCTCACCAGTGCTGAGTCCAGGGAAAAAAAAATCTCTTCCTTGCTCCTGCTGGTCGCACTCCTTGTCATGCAAACCAAGAAGCCATTGGCCTTCTTGGCCACCCGGGCAATAGTTTTTAATTCCTCCATCTGAGGGTAATAAGTTAGAGCATATGGTGTGTGGCGATAAAGTTGGAGGCAGATTATATCATCTCTTTGCAGCTTTTAGGAGTTGGTTAGGAAGTTATAGAATTACCTGTATAAGAGCTCTTGTCCATGAATCTGGCTGGAGTCCTGGTGCATCTGTACATGCCCTGTGGATAGTAGGTCACTAAAATTCTTTCTGGATTTCTTACCCAAAGGCTTCACTATCCATCCTATTTCAGCAGTATTATTTCTCCTGGACACTGGCTATCAGCCCCTGGCCAGTATTTATTTGCTTCACATCAAGTAGAAATCTGCACTGATTGCACTTCCCTTGCCCATTTGGAGCTTTACATGAGCAGTTTAACAATAATCCTGCTTCAATGACTGTGATAGAAAAGCCTGATTCTTTAATTCTCTGCTGCTGGTACAGGACGATAATGAATACCTCCCAAAAAGGGATGCGTGTATGTTGTGTAGAAAATAACTATCTGCACTAATTTAATATTGTACACAGTAAAAATGTAAAATTATCTAAAATATTATGCAATACTTTTGGTTTCCTAAGCCAGCAGCTCTGAAGTAGCAAACAGTTTTTTCCAGTTTTCTTATGAACACTCCAATATTTATTCCCATAGCCTCTTCACATTTTCTTTTTAGAGCAACATCGCTTGTTTGTAGCAAGTCAGTTTTTCCCAGAACTCCACAGAACAGCAATTAATGACTAATTACTAAAGATCAGGTCTCATTTTTAAAATTCTTGAAAAAGAAAAATATTTTTTTTATTAATACAGTTTCTTTAATTAAAATCTACATTTATATAAATTTAGAAATTGATTAAAAATCAGGGATTTTCTCAGTCTTTCCTCCATTATCACTCCAGTAAATTGGGGTTTTTTTTGAGAAATATCCCTGGAATTTTGAGATAAATGTAGGAAATGGTACTTAAAACCATATTTCGTAGCACATCTCTTACTTATATATTTATTAACTTTGAAAGAAACATTTCTGGTCACTTTGTCCTTATTCATTCTGGGACTGATGACCATAATCTGTTTCTAGACCACAAATATCTCATTGTACCAGGGTGGTATTTAGTCATAGAATCGTAGAATCATTGAATGGTTTGGGTTGGAAGGGACCTTAAAGATCATCTTGTTCCACCCCTGCCCTGGGCAGGGACACCTCCCACTGGATCAGGGGCTCCCAGCTCCATCCAAGCTGGCCTTGAACCCCTCCAGGGATGGGGCAGCCACCGCTTCCCTGGGAAACCTGTTCCCTCATAGTGAAGAAATTCCTCCTTATGTCTAGTCTAAATCTCCCCTCTCCAGTTTAAACCCATTGCCCCTCATCCTATCACTACAAGCCTATGTAAACAGTCCCTCCTCCCAAAATGCATAGTTTTCAGGAAAAATTTCAGTGAGCATCATGTTGCATTCAAAAGAGGGGTCCAATTCTACCTTCAATGATGTTTAGCAAGAGCTGGGAGCATCTCACCAATGCCCTGCAGCTGGGAGGTATCAGCTCTGGAATTACCAGGCAAGACCGCAAGTGATTCTAGAGCACAGCCACTTCCCTCCCTGCTGAGGTCATCCCAGCATGGTGGGTCCTTCTGCATGGGGAGGAAAAGCATCACCTGTGAAGGGGGAGACAGCTGAGGAGAGCAGAGCGCTCCTACCTTCTGCTGGGCACAGTGACCCCAACAGCCAAATGCAAAATTGTTGCTCCATGGGTGCTGTGAGTGTGCCCAGGTGGCCAAGAAGGCCAGTGGTGTCTTGGCTTGGATCAGAAACAGTGTGACCAGCAGGGCCAGGGAGGTTCTTCTCCCTCTGGACTCAGCACTGGTGAGACTGCTCCTCAAATCCTGTGTTCAGTTGTGGGCCCCTCAGCACAAGAAGGATGTTGAGGCTGTGGAGCGAGTGCAGAGAAGAGCAACGAAGCTGGTGAAGGGGCTGGAGAACAGGCCTGATGAGGAACGGCTGAAAGAGCTGGGGGTGTTTATCCTGGAGAAGAGGAGGCTGAGGGGAGACCTCATTGCTCTCTACAACTACCTGAGGGGAGGTTGTGGAGAGGAGGGAGCTGGGCTCTTCTGCCAAGTGACAGGGGACAGGACAAGAGGGAATGGCCTCAAGCTCCACCAGGGGAGGTTCAGGCTGGACATTAGGAAAAAATTTTTCCCAGAAAAGGTGATTGGGCAGTGTCAGAGGCTGCTCAGGGAGGGGATTGATTCACCTTCCCTGGAGGGATTTAAGGGACGGGTGGACAAGGTGCTAAGGGACATGGGTTAGTGATTGATAGGAATGGTTGGACCCAGTGATCCGGTGGGTCTCTTCCAACCTGGTTATTCTATGATTCTGTGACTCTATGATCTCCAGGGAGTTTAAAGTAAGGTGGGATACAGCACAGAAAACCTGGCATGATAGAAAGGCAAGACATCGCTGGCTGCAGGAGCATCCAGTGTAGGATAGTGCTCACAGGAGCATCTTGCAGCTGTGAAACACGGTACCCATGGAGATGACAACTTTGGAGTACAACGGGAGTAATAGTAAAGCTGCCCTTGTCTGTATTCCCAGAGTTTTTCTTCCTCCCAGACTCAGAGAGAAAGCAGTCTGGTTTGATACTACAGTAGCAGTCACCAAAAATAAAGATTCTATCAGGAATCACTGCAAACCTCAGAAAATTGTAGCTAAAACTACCAGACTGTCTTGCCAAGAATTCCTTCCACGTGTCTTTGTATTATTCTGTTCTTAATTCACAGTGATCTCTGACTCTCAGCTGCGGTCGGGCTGCGTGCTCGAAGTTGTTGCATTAGTAACTTCACATTGTAATCATAGAATCACAGAAGAGTTTGGGCTGGAAGGACCTTAAAGATCATCTAGTTCCAACCCCCTGCCATGGGCCGGAGACAGCCTAGTTTTAATAAAAAGCAATGATCTATCTCTAAGATGATGTACAAAGAGATTACACTCTTTAAATATCTTTTTTTTATGTTCTGTATCACTTTTCATTGTGTTCCTTTCCTCTTTGTCTAAATTGACTGAAATTGGTTTTTTACCCATATTGTGTAATAAATTTCAAAATAATCACACTTTGCTGCAGTATTAGGTGCCAAGTACTTTTCTGCACAGTGCAGGCTCTGTTTTTATAAAAACCCTGTCCCCAGCCACCTGGCAGCTCATTGTTAATTCATGTGCATTTAGTTACCGCTGGCACGAAAACCGGAGTTTTCCAAGGACACTCTGCAGACTTGCCCGGTGGAAATCGCAACTTCTATAAAATTGTTTCATGATCAAATTCTGTTTTCTCAGGCCTGTTTTGTCAGATCACGGACTCGGGTAGAAGTCCTGGAGCCGCCGAGCTGCCAGGATAACGTGTCTAACTGGAATGACGCTGGAGGTAACCAAACAACTCTTAAATAAGACAGACATTTCCATCTGTTGATTCCACTGCAGGGTCAACATCTAGGACATTCAATGATTCTCATAGAGACGTGCTACCCACTTTGTAATTTTTGCTTTTAAATTTCTAAGCAAAGTCTGGTTGAGGTTTGTCAGTGTTTGTTTTTATTTTTTCCCTGAACTCACAGAATTTTTAATAATATTTAAGTCATTTGAAATTATAATCTGTCTGAGAGAGAGATCCAGAGACTTTGGCCCTTGAGAGGGTGCCAGGACCTCAGGGAAGGTGTTAAACCAGTAGAGAATATCAACCTTTAAGCAGAATAGCATGGAGTTAAAAATAGAATGAAGAGATTGTAGTTAAAAATAATGACCACTGCCTTAAAATTATATAAAAAAATAACTTAAAAACACAGACTATGCCCTTGTCAAATGTAATAATGTATTTCTTCAGGCCTGTAATTGCAATAATTCTGTTTGGCTGCAAGACAAGTGAAACTGTGGCCCAGGAAGGTGATGTGGGTGGTACAGACCCGTCTGGGAGGGTGGTGAAGGCAGGAGGAAGAGAGGAGACGCCTTCAGAGCTCCAAGTAGGTGTCCCAACGTTTCTGTGATAGAGATTTTCCACAGTTATTCTGATCGAAGCAATCAGAGTAAAATACTGTGCAGTTCACCACCCACCACAGTAATTTTACCCTCATTAGGCTGCCCAGGGAGGTGGTTGATTCACCTTCCCTGGAGGGGTTTAAGGGACGGGTGGATGAGGTGCTGAGGGACATGATTTAGTGTTAGATAGGAATGGTTGGACTTGATGATCCGGTGGGTCTCTTCCAACCTGGTGATTCTATGATTCTATGATTCAATGAATTAACAAAGGCTATCAGTGAATATCTAACGTATTCTGCCACAAGTATCTTCTTACAATATTCTCTCTTAAGCCAACTCATATTGCAAAATTGAGATTACTTGGATTATTTTCTATGTTAAAAGATATAATCTGAAGCAGAAACTTTGCAGGTAGGTAGTCTGATGTATGAAGGAGGAGGGAGCTGGCTTCTTCTCCCAAGGGACAGGGGACAGGACAAGAGGGAATGGCCTCAAGCTCCACCAGGGGAGGTTCAGACTTGACATTAGGAAAAAATTCTTCACTGAAAGGGTGACTGGGCACTGTCAGAGGCTGCCCAGGGAGGGGGTTGACTCGCCTTCCCTGGAGGTGTTTAAGGTGCAGGTGGACGAGGTGCTGAGGGACATGGGTTAGTGTTTGATAGGAATGGTTGGACTCAATGATCCAGTGGATCTCTTCCAACTTGGTGATTCAATGATTCTATGAATGTAGGTTCCTTCAGTCAAAAAGTTCTCAGATTGTACAAATCAGTCACACTCTTGGGTCTAAGGTGTTGGTTTGTTCATTTTAGTGTCCTGGGATTCCTTAAAGAACAACTAAGGCAGAACTTGAACACATGCTAATGATTTGCAGTCAGTTGGGGAGTATAAGAATGGGAAGGGGGCTTTTTATCAGGGAGGGCAATGATAGAATGAGGGGTAGTAGTTTTAAGCTGAAAGAGGGGAGATTTGGATTAGACATTAAGAAATTTTTTTTCCTGTGAGGGTGGTGAGGCCCTAGCCCAGGTTGCCCAGGGAAGCTGTGGCTGCCCCATCCCTGGAGGGGTTCAAGGTCAGGTTGGATGGGGCTTGGAACCCCTGATCCAGTGGGAGGTGTCCCTGCCCATGGCAGGGGTGGAACTGGATGGGCTTTAAGGTCCCTTCTAATCTAAATCATTTGGTGATTGTATGATTCTAAATTTTTTTTATTCATTTGAAACTCATTATGAGAAAAAGCCACACATCTAAACTATGACTTGTGAAAGAGGTTACATTTGTAAATAGAAATGTGCGAGGATGTTTTTAAATTGTATAAACAGCCTGAAGGTTGAAGTTGAGCCAAGAAATGGTAGGATTACCTGAAAATGCCTTGAAAGCCATTGTTCTGACCCTTCTTCCTTTACACAGTGAGTAAACTAAAACCCGCTTTACAACACAGAGATTTGCTTTATGCTTCTGTATAATAAACCTTTAAATGAACAAACCCTCAAATTAGCAAACAGTAACAGTCTTGACTGGTGATTCTATTAGAATCATAGAATCATAGAATCATAAAATTATAGAATCATAGAGTCAACAGGTTGGAAGAGACCCACTGGATCAGAATGTAGAATAGAATGTAATAGAATGTAGAAGTTTGAAATGACAAATTGAATTCATATATTACATTACTAAAACATCTCTCGGTTACTGCAAATGAACACTCAGTTGATGTGAGGGTTTTTTTACACCCATTACTTTCATATGTTATTTTGAAAACTATCTCTGCGTCTATTTCTCTGTTCAGTTACATAGATGGAAACCAGAAGCAGCACAGCTAAAATGAATAAAGCTGTGACTCTGTAAAGCCAGAATACATGACAGAGATATTAAGTTAGAGTTTCTTCCTTTTCTTAGAATGGAGTAAAATGACTGTACAACTATTGGCTTAATTGGAAATCCATGTCATTTACATGAATACGAATAGAGAATAGATTATTTGTTTTTATTTCCAATAACTATGATAACTGAAGCCATATGTCCTATTACATAAAACATATGCTCTCCATAACTCCTGTCCATACAGAATTGGCATATATAAAGCAAAAAATTACAGTTCCAGCAGAAATTAATTACCTTCTACCTTCACTTTTTCTACTGGAATTCTTCAAGAGAAGAATTCTCTTCTGGTTTAGTCCAGAATTTTGCCAGTTAGAAAACATAGTGAGATTAATTTATGAATCTTGAAAGGAATTGAAGGATAAACCAAAAAGAAATAAAAGGTGAGGTTATTCACTATTCATCAAAACACAAGAGTTCTATCTGCAATACTGGAATCTAGAATCATAGAATCACCGGGTTGGAAGAGACCCACTGGATCATCAAATCCAACCATTCCCACCAATCTCTAAACCATGTCCCTCAAAGTGGGGGATTTATTAGTCATATTCATGGATTTATTAGTCATTATCTCTATTGTACATGTGGCCACAGCAGCCCCAGGGCTGTGATGCAGTCAGGTGAAGAACTGATATGTCTGCCAGATACTTAAGCTCTGGTTGTAGTTATTGGAGAACTAGTCAACATATTCAATGGATCCTCAAGAATTATTGAGCCCATTAAATATGAGAAATTAATTTTATGGTGAGTAGAACGGCTTTTCTCATCTGTGCTGTATTTACAGTGAGAAATTGAGGTGTGTAAGCCTGAAGGTAAAACCCACCCCAGATGACTTCACATCCTATTCTGAAACAAGTGTCCATCAGTATTGCAGGACATCTTTCTAGAATCAAAGTTAAATGTTTCAGAGACATTAAGCAGCATTGCCTTCACCAGCTCCAGCAAACACTGGTTGCTTTGAAAAGTCTAGACCTTGAAATCACAGAATCATAGAATCATAGAATAACCAGGTTGGAAGAGACCCACCAGATCATCGAGTCCAACCATTCCCATAAGGAATAAAGATTCCACCTTATGTTTATTCCTCCTCCTCTGCAGATAGTTATGAAGTTTCTTATCAGTTCACCCTCATCTTCTTGGCCAGCTGCCTTGAAAGGAATGAAATGGAGAATCCAGAGAAGGCACAAGGAGGGAGGAAGAGGCCTGAAAACCTTCCTCCAGCAAGATAGTCAGCTGGTGTAGATCCACAGAGTCGCTACTCTCTTCTACGAAAGAGGGAAACTGTCCCCATGCTATGAGTACTGAAAAATTATTCTCTTTTGTGTAATATTAAATATTGATAATGATGAATATTGATGAGTGGGAACTGAAGTTGGGTATAGTATAAGAAATCTGTTTTGAAGAAAAAGCATTTATGGTTAGGTACACTTTTAATAATACTAAGAACATATAATGATATTAATATGATTTTTTTAAGCCTGCATGTAATTCCAATATATACAGGAAATTAGAATATTGTTATAGTTTAGAAATTAAATTTAAATACACAAGAAACACCAATCTAAGAAAGACTCCAAAAACCTGAATATGTTTGCCTAAACTCTATCCCACAAACCTTCAGATTGAAGCAGTTAATTATCAGCCCATTTATTTTAAACACGATTTGCGATTCATGTTTGAACTGCCTTGTCCATGAANTGAGTACTGAAAAATTATTCTCTTTTGTGTAATATTAAATATTGATAATGATGAATATTGATGAGTGGGAACTGAAGTTGGGTATAGTATAAGAAATCTGTTTTGAAGAAAAAGCATTTATGGTTAGGTACACTTTTAATAATACTAAGAACATATAATGATATTAATATGATTTTTTTAAGCCTGCATGTAATTCCAATATATACAGGAAATTAGAATATTGTTATAGTTTAGAAATTAAATTTAAATACACAAGAAACACCAATCTAAGAAAGACTCCAAAAACCTGAATATGTTTGCCTAAACTCTATCCCACAAACCTTCAGATTGAAGCAGTTAATTATCAGCCCATTTATTTTAAACACGATTTGCGATTCATGTTTGAACTGCCTTGTCCATGAATTGATTATGGAATCATAGAATCATAGAACAACCAGGTTGGAAGAGACACACCGGATCATTGAGTCCAACCATTCCTATCAAACACTAAACCATGTCCCTCAGCACCTTGTCCACCCATCCCTTAAACCCCTCCAGGGAAGGTGAAGTTTCCATCCAACAGCCTGTACAAGTGCTGTATATGGAGTGACGGTGTTGTCTTTTTTTAACTCCTTGTTCTAAGGCTTTGATTCATGACTTACTGATGTAGGTGTTTTAGGCTTCATATGTTCTTTCCACTTCCTGTAACATTTTCTGTGGATGCTCTGGATGAGCTTTCAATGCTCTTCTTCCACTTTTTTTTTGCTATTTATCTGTT
>WAAB01014757.1:0-12733 GCA_013389865.1 Piaya cayana | reverse complement strand
CAGCTTGGTGTCATCTGCAACTTCAGTTCCTCTGCAAAAGTTATCACCATTTCAGATACAGGAGACTTCTGAAATTGTTTAAAATGTCAGTGAGAATTTTGTTAGATGCCTGCTCTCTACACTTCCAGTTTGATTTTCTCATTCAAATATTATGCTTTCAGCAGTGTGGCAGCAACAACATTCTCCCACATACTCAACATATTAGCATATTTTACCCAGGAAACCTAATATATTGAATTGGTAAACATTCATGCTTGAGCATTCTCCATGACTCAAAGATAACAAACAAAACCACATCATATTTATCACAAATTATACAGAGCAGCAGACTAGGCTGATGACTGATGAAAATTACAAGATTAAGAAAAAATGCCAAAATGGTGAAATTGATCAAAAAAATGCTCAGAAAAAAACCCCAAACACTTAATTTTTCTATTTTGAAAGGATAAACATACAGTAATGATGTAAAAGAACTGCCAAACTGTAAAGTATAAACTACAACAAAATGCTCTTCTGATCAAGTTTGCTTAGATTCACTGTGTTTTATTAGAAAAGTTTCATAGAGACTGGGCATTTATGGAAATCAACACCAGATGCATTCTAGAAAAATTACCCTTAACAAAAAGTAATTTAACTAGTTGACAACATTTGACAAGAGGACATTTTTGAGATTAGTGAGATTAGGAATTTAGGGATAATGGGGTCACGTTTAACCCTGAAAAAAAAAAAAAGACATGACAGCAAAGTCATTCATATTTGACATGGTTCTTCCTCAAGTAGCCCTCATTTGAATATATGGTTTTGCTTCTCTGTGTATAGAAGAACTCTACAGCTTTATTTCCACAGGGCAATTAAAATTGCCTTTGCTTTAAGAAAAAAAATCATCAATAAAACTTGATGGTCAGAATAAACAATAACAATTTGAGAATAAGTATTGCACAGCAAATTAAAAGCAAATTAACACAGTTTTTTAACTTGTTCAGCCTTTAGGTAGGGTACTAACTTAAATCTGTGTTAAATGTTGTCTGGAATCCATTTGGACATGAAATCCTTCAATCTAGTTCTCATTATTTCTTTTTTTAATTACAGTATTCTTTCTAGAAAAAGTTTTCAGTATTACAGTGAAAACTAATTTTTACTCAGTTTTGCTAGAGTGAAATACAATTCTGCTAGAGTGAAATATATAAATACCATTTACAAATAATTTCTATTTTGAATAGACAACTCAAATAATCCAAGGACAGTGTTTTTCATCACAGTTGGTTTAATGACAAAATCAGGTTTTCCAGTAATGTCTCAAGAGAGCAGGTCCCACTTCCCCAAGTGGCACAACATTTCTACATCTTTGAGAACTTTCAAGAAATTGGGTTACAATAGATACCAGCAAGTATTACAATTTTGGCATAGCAAAACCTACCCACCTTGAAGATTATTTTCCAGAGAGCACATTTTTGCTAATATTTCACAGAATGCACTACTTTTGGTAGACACAGAATTAGCTTTTTAAGATGTTTAAGAATTTGCAGTACAGTAGTCAAGTACAATACATTATTTTTATTCTTTGCAGAACTTTAAAAAGATAAAGAAACTACTGATGTTACAATTTACAAATACATTCTTTCATATGAAACATTAACCTGAATTACAGAATATGTACAAGACTATCTAATGATACTAAGTTGTATACACTACAAGTTAAGTTCCAGAAGGAACTGCAATGCTATAAGATTTACCTTTGAATAGACATTTATACACCTGATTTTTTTTCTAAGAACTACCAAATCTTGTAGTTGAATGAACAGCAAGAAGAAAGTAAACACAGATGAACTGCTTTTCCTTCATTCAATAACACTAGGTTACTTAGGATTCACATGGTAAATGGCTTTTGATGGTTGGATGAAAGTCCTGAGTTACAATACATAACACAATACACTTAACTAGAGGATATTAAGAAAAGCAATGCTGAAAAACTGTCAGTAGGACAGTATTTTAGAACAGTTCAGCTCACGAAATGTCTAACATTTGGCAGTGCCACTATGACCTTGTCCTATCCAGCTGATAATCACATAAACACCTGAAAACCTATGCCTTTTAATCTGAATTTAGACAACTAATTCTTTCCAGGTTTACCTGATCTGGGTTTTAGACATTTCTTATAAATTATTGACAAGCTTAGAAGACCAGCTAGATGTCAGCAGTTCAAAATATATTCATTCTTTCTCTCAAGAGAAAGACTAGTGAGGTAAATAGCAGAATATAATCCAAAAAGAAAGAGGAAAAGATGATGATGGAAGATAGCTATGTGGTCAAAAAGGAACTCCCTAAATGATTTCTAATGAAATTTAAAAAAAATAGCCTAACATTTTGTCTCTAGCATAAGTTTAATTTTGAATGAGAGACTGATTTCCTGGTTAATTTGGAGAAATAATTACAATAATTACAATAGCACTCAGAAAGCCACTGACATTTCCCATTTCCAGGGCAAGCATTAATTGTACATAGCTCAGCAGAGTGCTCAGAACTCACATCAATGAGCCTGTTCTGACTTATAACAGATGTGGTCAAATTCTTTTTCAGTTGACAGTGCTGGATGCAGTAACTGTTAGAGCTGATGCTAAACAGATCTAAATGATTGTGTGGTGTTACACAGCTGACAAATTTACCCATTCTCTCAATTCCCAGTGTGAAATTAAATAAAAAACTTCATATAAAACAGTTTAAATTACAGAGGAAAAAAACCCCAGATGTAAAATTTGAATGCAATCACTTAACTAGTCAGCGTCCTTAGTTCAAGTGAGAATGTTTTCCTAAAGCCAAGCATCTTTTTACAAAATGGGTATTTCCAAGAGATTTTCAGTTACTTCAGCTTACAGTAAGTAAAATATTCTAAATTACTACAGAGGATTTTATCTGTCTCAGGAGTGCTGCTCTGAGGCTTTTAGACTGTTTAAAGTGTCATTAACAATGCAAAAAACTTATTCTACATTCAAAATGAAAACTAAAATACATTCATATAATGCCAGTTTTCTGGCTCTCTGATGAGGACAAAAATGAAAAGCAGATATTTTCAGAAGATGAAGGCTGAAACTTCTGCTAGGATTTCTGGTTTAAGCTTACCAGTTTAAAGAAAAAGTGCATAATCTTTTTTTCTCCTTCATTCTAGAAGCATATTAGAACAACTTAAAAACGTTAAGAAAACAGATGTGAAGTAAAGAGAATATCCTACTTATTTTTGCAAGAGACTACAGTGCATATATCGCATATACTGAATACAGAATGAAGTAGGGAGTCGCTCTTCCAGTGATAGTATATATTGAAAGCTGAGGTCCAAACTAGAAATAATAAGTCTATTGTACCAAGTTATGCTTTTAAAAAGCCTCTATTTTAAAAAACAGACTACTAGCTAACAGAAAAGTAATTCTAATCAGAAAAAAATCTGAGGTGTTCCCAAAAATACTTACTGTGGAATTTATGAAAAACAGAAGACTTGACAAATAGTGCATTCCAACTTTCCTAGGCCTTTACATTCTCATTTACATTGGCCTTTAGCCACAGAATCACAGGTAAAAAGAAAATGAAATGTTATTCTATATCAGACTGCTAAATTCTAGATTGTGTTGAGGCACAGCTATATGTGTATTGGTGTAAAAATTACTTTTCTCCTCAATTTTGAAACCTCAAGAGTACATCCTGTAGGTTTCATTACACTATTCAATTAATCAAACCAGAACAAAAATAGGAATATTGAAAATGTAGCACTGGTAACTGATTACCCTATGAAATTCAGATATGCACTTCCGAATGCTGGTGATGGCGCACACAAAACTACAGTGGGCAGACAAAAATACTTCTCCTGTTTCTCAGTACAAAGCAGCCTATTTTCCACTATAGTTACAATCCCAGGTGTTTAATTCCAACATTCACTTTCTGCTGTTGTTACATAAAATGAAGTATACCCTTCCTTGGGATATTATTTCCAAACATATGTCCACAACCAGTTAGATACATTTCCGTACAACTGGGGAAGAATATTACTATTTTAATCCTGACCAGCTTGTCACTTGGTGCAGTTCCCTTGTTTGGTTTCAATCAAATTGCTGAAATTTTCAAACTGAAATGCAGGTAGAAAGTATTGCAGGACTGTGCAGCAATATTACAAAAGAGGGACAAAAGTAAGTCAAAAAGGTAGAAGTGCAACACTTTTTCCTGCACAGAAACTGAAAGAATGCCTCTCCACTGGAAGAAAAAAGACACAGAAGTCTGGTTCTCCTGTAAAAATTGCTGAATGTAGCCTTTTCAGTTTCTCTTTGAAGATTTCAACTTTTTGGCAGTGTCTCAGCATTTGTGCTTCATGGCAAGCTGAAAAAGAAAAAAAAATAATTAAAACAGATCACATGTAACAATAGCTATATCAAGCTTATGCGGCTAGTTTGGATCTGGAGAGTTAGTAAGCCAAATTGTCCAGAAGATGGCTGAAATCCCTAACTCCTTTGCACACAGACAGGCATTCACTTTACTGTGACAGATAGGCAAAGTCTCCCTTTGCTATGCTGAGAATGCAGGATTTATCTGCTTCCATAGCTGTGTTTCCCAATTTTCCACTGTTCTGCTACCTGTGAGGCATGCTACAGCAATACACTAGAAACAAAGACATGCTTAAAAGAATGGTCATTTAGAACTAATGATTTGGATTGTTAAATGCAATCAGAAAATCTAGACAAATAACTTAAAATACCTGTTCAGCAGCTCTGCCACTAAATAATGACAAAAAATTAAGACCCGATTTCCTTTCTACCTCTGTGATTATTATTTCCACTTCAAATAGCTCCAAAATGTCTTAAAACAGGGAATAAGAGGTTGAAAAAAAGCTACAGTGACTTCTATCCTGTATAAAAAGTCTATACAAATAGACTTTGCAAACCAAGCAGAGAACTTAGTTTTAGGCTTTGTATAATATATTGCTATGTGCAAATAATAGCATGCCATAGCATGCTAAGAAAGCTGAGATGCGTGAACCCTCTAGAAAGTTGCCTAGAAACCAGAACTAGTAGGGACAGTGAAAATGTCCTTACTTGCTACCAAAGAAATGCTGACCAATGAATAACTCCAATTTAATTGACATAAGCCTTTGATACTCAAGTTGATGCTCAGAAATATGTGATTTTAAAAAATTATTTGTGCAGATAGGCTGGGAAGGCATTTCAGCATGAAAGAGCTCAGGCCAACACTTTCCTCTGCAACAACAAGATTTTATAACACAGAATCCATTTCTCAGCTCCTGTACAATAACCAACAAGGGGAAGGAATTCTTTATTGGAAAATGAAGAAGCTGAAAAAGGTATCATAAGGAAGATTTGATAGATACACTGAGCTATGTTCCAGCCTTTGTAAAGCTATATATAGTCATATGCTTTCATTCAACAAACCCTGATGGTCAAACCAGAAGCACACTGAGAGTGCTACTATTTCTGATGGAAACTGTTTTGTTTGTTTAACAAGTCACTGCAGTCTTTTGTAAAGATGTTAGAAAGATGCTAGATGTGTGCTGTGCCACACATCTTCCACTGTCTTCATTATGTGAATTGTATCTTAAAATAACCTGATACATAGCTGAAGTAGAATTATAGAATCATTTAGTTTGGGAAAGACCAACTGTTAACCAAGTACTGCCAAGTCCACCACGAAAAAATGTGTCTAAGCACCACAGCTTTCCATCTTTTACGTATGTCGAGGGATCGTGACTCAACCAGCTCTCTCAGTACCCTTCCGTGATTCCCGTCCATTTCCATCAACTTGTGTATGTTTTAAGTGTTATAGCAGGTTGCCAACCATTTCCCCTTGGATTGTGGGGGTTTCATTCTGTTCCCCATCCCTATCTACCAGCTCAGGGCACTTGGTACCTGGAAAAAAACTGGTCTTACTATTAAAGACTAAGACAAAGAAGGCATTAAGTACCTCAGCCTTTTTCTCATCCTTTTCACTGCATTTCCCCACACATCCAATAAAGGACAGAGATTCTACTTAACTCACCTTTTGTTACTAATGTATTCACAGAAACATTTTTTATTGTCTTTTATGGCAGTAGATAAATTTCTAGTTGGGCTTTGGCCCTTCTGATTTTCTTGTTGCATAACCTCATGAGATCCTTTAGTCCTCCTGAGTTTCCCTCCCCTTCTTCCAAGGATCACAAGTTCTCTCTTTTCCTGACTTTCAGCAAAAACACTCTGTTCAGCCAGGCTGGTCATCTTCCCCATAAGCTTGTCTTTTGCCGCATATGAATGGCCTGCTCCTGCGCCTTTAAGACGTCCTACTTGAAGAATGCCCACCCTTCCTGGAAGCCTCTGTCCCAAGGGACTCTGTCAACCAAAGTCTTAAACAGGCCAAAGTCTGCCCACCAGAAATCCAAGGTGGCAGTTCTGTTGAACCCCGTTCTTGCTTCTCCAAAAATAGAAAATACTATTGTTTCTTGATTGCTCTGCCCAAGACAGCCTCCAAACATTACATTACCCACCAGTCCTTCTCTGTGAACAATAGGTCCAGCAGGGCACCTTCCCCAATTGACTCACCAGCTCACTTACAAGCTATGTCAGAAAGTTATCTTCCGCACAATTCAGTAACCTTCTAGACTGTTTCCATTTTATTATATTTCCAGCAGACACCTGGTAGGTTGAAGTCCCTGATGACAAGGCTTAGCAACTGTGAGACTTCTTCCAGCTGCTTATAGAATATTTCATCTGCCTCTTCATCCTGGCTAGGTGGTCTGTAAGAGTATCCAACCATGATATCTGCCTGTTGGCATTTCCTCGGATTCTTGCCCATAAACACTTGACGCTATTGTCACCATTATAAAGTCAGAACACTCCCTAACAGAGTCCACTTCACCACCTCTCCTTCCTTGCCTATCATTTCTGAAAAGTTCATAGCCATCCACTGCCACATTCGTTGTGCGAGTCATCTCACCATGTTTCTGTGATTACAATCGTATCAAGAACTAAACTATATCTTGTTTTCTTCAAAAATTAGATGTTATTTTCTTGTTCAAGAGACAAACCCCAAGGATTTATTACAAAACCTTAACTATCATCCACTGAAAGACTGTCACTCTCCTGTTTCAGCAACCCAGTAATTAGGATAGCTTCAACAGCACATGGACTCATACTTATCAGAAGACTGGTGTGAGAGACTGGAAGAGTTAATGTGAATGTCTCAAATATTGTTGTGTAGCAGTGGCTGAGACACGACGCTGTTAAATCATGATAAGCAGGATGTATCTGTAGGACAGAATTTGAAGGAGCCAGAGTAGTCTTGTTTGACCCATGCCCCTCTGAGATGGTGACCATGAAAAGATCTTTGCCTCATTACTGGTCCAGTTAATATAACTGACACCCACACATACGCAAATTAAGATTAGAGACTGAATGCTAATTGCAACACTCCATGTAGAGGCATACCCCTTCCTTATACCACTAACTGACTGGGGGGGGGGGGGCATAGGAGCATAAAAGCACGTCCTTAAGGGGTTGAGTGCATGCACCTGCCACCAGAGGATCCTTGTCATGACCATACCATCATTGTCACTGTCATTGTCACAGGATTCTATGGTGGTGATACCTTTATATCTTTCTACTTGTCTCTCTCTTTCTGATCCTTCTTATAAATGCTCCGATAGAACACAAGCTGCCTGCCACTATGCTTTGCCAGTTCAGGTTTCTTGCTGTCAAGAACAAAACTTCCATAGAATCGTTGGTGTTTTCTCACCTTAATTTAGCCCGAGGAACCTTTACAATCCCCTAATTTTTCTTATTTGTGTTCTAACAACTGGTAATCTGTAGAACTGGACTGGCAGGAAGTTTTCATAAATCTCAGCCCAGCTCACAGTCCAAATGGAGTTTATCCTTTTCTATTATGCATCATTTCCTGCAGACATGTAAATTCAAATGACTTTGTACAAAGTCCCAATTGAGAATTTTCCCATATTTTATATTTGGTTAGAAAAATAAATACTCGTATTGTGGATATTTTTAGCTTCTTCACCATTCCTGCTGTGTTTTCCTCCAGTTTTTGCTTTGAATGATTAAATCAGGATTTTTTAAAACATTTACTTCTAAATATTGCACAGCACAGGTTCAAATCAAAGACAGTATTTTTATTACAGTACTGCATCATTTAATACTGAGATTTTTTAAATAAAATTTTCCCAGTGGAACCTGTTGAAAGATCTGTTTCTGATCAAAGCATGCCTTCCTTTGTGGAACTGCAATTCTGCATATGTGGAACATGAAAGGGCAACACACACTAATGAATGCTATTAAAAACTTAAACAAGATTCATAGTGGCCCAACTATCAGAGGCATTTTTCATTTCTGAAGTCCCTACACCAAACAGCACTGTATGCTTTACTCTAAAGTAGCAAGCCTTTTGCCCCCTTATCCTAGAAGATTTGGTTTATAACTGTTTATTCTATTATAGACCAAAAATCAGCCAAGTGAGGAACAGAATAAAGGAAATCAGCAAGCTGTTTGTAAATAGTAACTGATGGCAATTCTTTTTGGAACATCCTCTTCATGAAATAAAGTAATGTGTGACCTCAACTTACTGAGTGCTTTAACCCACCAAAATCCTACCTTGTGTGCAGTCTCTGCAAACTGCTGAGCACTGTTTTTCAGCTCCTCTGTCTTTTCTTCTGCTCGACCTAGCCTTTCACCACGCTCATTCAAAGCTTGACTTGCCTTCTGTACTGCACTTGTCACACTGTCTGCTGCAGAGTGCAGTATGCTGTTTCCTGCAATATTAAAAGAAACTATTAGAACACCCATATAAATACATGCTTTGTATTAAACACACCTATTTGCATCTGAAGTGTTCTAGAGCTGATGAGTTACATACTAGTTTACCATCTAGTTGCATTTTGGACCATGAGATAAGTTATTGTTTTCTCACTCAAACCGTATTATTAGCAACTTACAAACAAGTACCACATGGCAATTTGATACTTTGGGAAGATAAGTGGGCAGTGGACACTTTCAGCAGAGAAGAAAGAACTTGGAAGTTTGGAACAGTCATAATAATTGTTTTTCTTTCTAGCTAATAAAGTATCAAGCTCTCTCCAGGTAAGATCTGCTATATTTTTCTATGGGCAGGGACTTGCAGAAGCTTCTATTCTGAAACTGTTTTAGATAACTATTTTTTGATAATCTTTCCCAAAGGAATGTCAATTAAATAATAATAAAAAGAAAAATCAACTCTAATCTACAAATAACACAGAAATCCACATGTCAGTAGTCTACTGATTTTCATCAGTGTATTTCTAAGACTTGTGTAGGTGGTTTCTGGTATGGCTGCCTATGCCTTGTCCTTATATTAGTATCATTGCAAGAATAGCAATGTTTGTACTGGATATACTGGAAAGTTATTCCTATGAACAAATCACCTACTACTTGCAAAAATTTTAAGCTGTTTTTCAAGAGATAGCTACTAGAATTCAAATTCTCCAGAGAAGTTTATTCATCACGGAAGAACAAAACTATCTAAACTGTTCCCACTTACTGTGTAAACTCATGTCACCCACTGGCACTGAGCCACTTGAACTTGGTGGGGGTTTTTTTGTTTGGTGGGTTGTGTTTTTTTTTTTGTCTTCTTCCTTTTCCTCTAGGAATTTCAGGACTTCTCACCTATGAGGTGAAAGACACAAGCTCCCCAGTGGAAGACTTCCAACAGCATTTTACATACATGTTCTCAGGAAAGAAATTTTATAATGCTTGCAAGATGACATAAACACTACCAAAATACAGCTATGGGTCAGCTGATGTTTTGAATTGTTTTTAGCATGAACGCATATACATTGTTCTCAAGATGTTCAACTCCAAGGGCATGTGATCTCAAATTTTGCACGGCTATAGTCTTCACTGCAAGCAGAAATAGTTGCATGCTTGTGTTGCTGCTTTTTCTAAGGCATACAGGATACTCCTGTTTTTGGAGTTCTTATATCTTTCTACAGCTCTGCAGAACAAATACTAGTAGTTGAGACTACAGACTTTTCTCTTTGAAATAAATGTGAAAGGAAAATAGAAAAATTTACATATTTTGTCATTTTATGAAATTTTTTTTTTAGTCTATATTAAGGGCAAGCACACAGCTTTTCACTATCTAACGGTATTTGCAGGCTCACAGAGTAAGTGAAGTAAACATTGGCAGATAACAGGGGAAAAAAGTATTTGTAAAATATGTATTTATACTGAATTTAATATAAAATATTAGGTTAATGGTAATTTCTAGTGTCAGTAAAATATGCATGTTTAGGTCAACTTCAGTATGAAACTAAGCAAATCAAGTCTAATTCAATGGGTTTCTTCAGCATATAAAAGCACACAAATACACTGCTAATTTATTTTCAGATACTCAAGTAAGTGGCTTAATAAGGTTACCTCTAATATAGCTTTTTCTTCTATAATACATTCTGTCTTATTATCTCAAATTTTATGCTCACAGGAAAGAAACATGTAGATTTCCAAATCAATCAATAGCTACACAGCTTGGTAATCACATTTGCTAAGCAAATCATCTATTTTACTCTGAATTTGCTATACTGAAATATACTCTTGGGATTAAATTCCCCTCTACCCTTAGAAAATTAAACTACTGACTTGTACAATTACACATAATATTACTGGGCCCAAAGGTACAGAAATAGCAAGAGGGCAGTGGCCCTTGGGCGACGGCTTTAGACCAGTGATCCTAGAAGTATTATTATTATTTTCATCTTCCAGCAGTCCTGCAAGACTGGGGAAGTTCCACTGGACTGGAGGCTGGCTGATGTTGTGCCCATCTACAGAAGGGTCGCAGGGAGGATCTGGGGAACTACAGGCCTGTCAGTCTGGCCTCAGTGCTGGGAAAAGTCATGAAACAGGTAATCTTGAGAGCTATCATGAAGCACATGCAAGAGAACTGGGTGATCAGGCCCAGTCAACACGGGTTTGCCAAAGGCAGGTCTTGCCAAACTAAATCGATAGCTTTCTCAGACAAAGTGACTCAACTACTGGGTGAGGGAAAAGGTGTGGATGTGGTTTTCTTGAGCTTCAGTAAAGTTTCTCATAGCACTCTGCTTCAGAAACTCTCAGCCTCCGGACTGGACAGGTGTACACTCCCTTGGCTGGAAAACTGGTTGGATGGCTGGGCCCAGAGAGTGGTGGTAAATGGAGTTAACTCCAGCGGAGACCAGTTACAAGTAGGGTTAACTCCAGCTGGCGACCAGTTACAAGTAGGGTTCTCCAGGGCTCAGCGCTGGGTCCAGCCCTGTTCAATGTCTTCATTAATGACCTGGACAAAGGCATTGAGTGCAATCTTAGCAATTTTGCGGACAATACTAAGCTGAGTGGAAGCATGGATCTGCTGGAGGGTAAGGAGGCTCTGCAAAGGGATCTGAACAGGCTGGACCACTGGGCAGAGTCCAATGGCATGAGGTTTAACACAGCCAAATGCTGTCCTGCACTTGGGACACNAGCAACAAAGCTGGTGAAGGGGCTGGAGAACAGGTCCTATGAGGAACAAAAATCAGATAAGAGCTGGGGTTGTTTAGCCTGGAGAAGAGGAGGGTGAGAGGGGACCTCATTGCTCTCTACAACTACCTGAAAGGAGGTTGTAGAGAGGAGGGAGCTGGCCTCTTCTCCCAAGTGACAGGGGACAGGACAAGAGCAAATGGTCTCAAGCTCCGCCAGGGGAGATTCAGGCTGGAGACTAGGAAAAATTTTTCACAGAAAGGGTCATTGGGCACTGGAACAGGCTGCCCAGGGAGGTGGTTGATTCACCATCCCTGGATATTTATAAGACAGGTGGATGAGGTGCTAAGGGGCATTGTTTATTGTTTGATAGGAATGGTTGGACTGGTGATTCTATGATTTGCTTATGGACATAAAACCTGAAGAAATAACACTTTGCAGGAAGCACTGCAGTCCCTCTCAACTAATTTTTGTTCTTATGATTGCAAGCTATATCAGAGGCTCTTGTAGGCCATGGAATCAGGTGGCATTGCTTTAGGCCTTTCAACATGCACAAGAGAAAAGTACTTCTTTAACCTACCTGCCCAGTACCTTAATGATACTAGAATGCTACCATCAACCAGCATGGGAATGCATCTATTTATTAAAAGAACTAATTGGCCTCCAGAGATAATATTATTTAGTTTGCATAATTCGTCTTAACACACATTCATAAAAGGTTCACCACGTTCTCTGTTAGCCATATCAAACGTATTTCAGTTCAACACAGGGATTTATCTGCACATTAGCGATAAGACTTTACAGTGACTGATTTGTTTATGCAAGCATTTAGTTTTTAATTGTATATGCTTGAACACAGCATTTAGCAACTACCTTCTTCTGAAAGCTAAATACACGCAATTAGCAATGATAATTAACAAGTTCTGTCTGTCACATCAACAAACTTTATACCTAAAGAAAAGTGGTATTTATGGTTCCCATTGAGCTGCATAAAATGATCTGTGTCACTGAATAAAGGTCAAAAGCATAATGACAAACAGTTCAAGAACGACTTTTTACAAGGGCATGTAGTGAAAGGATGGGGAGAATGACTTTAAATTGGAAGGGGGAAGATTTAGATTAGGAAAAAATTCTTCAGAATGAGGGTGGTCTCTTAGCATTTCATCCTGTTATCCAGGCTGTTAATATTAAATAGCATGGGCCTTGTTATTGCCGTTTAGTTTGGGTTAACTGGCTGC
>WAAB01014752.1:0-13820 GCA_013389865.1 Piaya cayana | reverse complement strand
TTTCAGTGTGTATCTTCTCTCCCAGACTCGACTTAGCCCAGTCGTTGGGGCTGACGCAGCTCCAGGTGAAGACGTGGTACCAGAATCGTAGGATGAAGTGGAAGAAAATGGTAAGCGGTTTGTTGACCTTTCTCCATGATCCTTAAAAACTGATTTCAAAAGAGCTGATTTGGAAGCTGAGCATCGTGTCAGTGACCTGTGTCTATACCAAAAATCTTGTATTCCTGATTGCTTTCCTTAGAAACACTCTTTTTTTAAAAAGTGTTCATACTGCAGCATATGTGGTGGGCTCGAGGGACCACAGGCAGTAGGGAGAATATAAAGCAAAGGGAAAAATGAAATTAGAACAGAACAGAGGGAAGGACCAAAATATCTCCCTCTGCATTTTTGGCATTTGTGCGATCTTAATGCTTGTTGAATTGGTTATGCGCATAGACAAAAAAGATTGTATTGCTCCATGGAAACCAACGTGGCTTTGAGAGCTAATATTAATTCTTGCTTTTCATATTTTTCTTTTGCCGTTTTCCCTTATTCTTAGCTTCATGGTCCTTTTCCCGTTAAAATGCTTTTCGAAAGGACAACTTGTCCAATAAATCCTGGTGGGAGCTATGATGCTGTGTCATTCCTCAGTGGAGATGTTTACATGCTCTGGAGCTGAGATGCAGTTCCAGGCTGCACTTTTGAATGTCTGTGGCAGCCACAGAAGTTACTGCCACTTAAAACAAACCAGTTTGTGGCTTGGGTTGGGTTGGAAGTGTCTTGTAGCAGTGATGATGTGAAGCCAAATAGGTTGGAGGAAAGATAACTGGAGGAAACCCTAGCTCAGGTTTATGATGGTTCTCACCTGGGCTTCGAATAAAGCAAATACTAAAGGACAGAACTGAACTCTGCATAAAATCTTCTGTCTGTAGTGCTGAGGACTGTGCCCAGGCTGATTTTGGGCCTCCCGCAGGAGGATCTCTGGAGATCTCCAGAGTTCTGGGTTTTCTTGCTGATGACGTTTGCATTGTGTCTTATTTATATGAGGTGATGGGTGAACACCATGAATTCAGGACATTTCTGTGAGGCCAAAATGGTGACCAAGTCACGGATTAGTTTTGAGGTCGAAGGCAAGTTTCATCTTTCTCCAATGGATGTCTCGCAGCAGCAGGGTTCAGATCGATCCTGACAGTTCATCTCTTTTCTGCAGGTACTGAAAGGTGGACAGGAAGCTCCAACGAAGCCCAAAGGCCGTCCAAAGAAGAACTCTATCCCCACCTCGGAGGAAATTGAAGCAGAAGAGAAAATGAACAGCCAGGCTCAGAGTCAGGAGCTGGAGGGATCTCAAGCCCCCGAGGAGCCTAAAGTGACAGAGGAGAAGCCAAAAGTCTCTTTGGAGACAGACGAGTCTCCAGAACATATACCAGAGCCTTCCTCAGAGGAGACTACGCAATTAAGTTAAAAGGGAAAGAAAGGGGGTAAAAGGAAAACAAAAAGAGATGAAAACCAAACCCAAATATATATATGTGTATATATATATATTTAAATATGTATGTAATTGTGTGTGTGTACATATATATATAAATATATATATATATATGTAGGCCTTGTGTATAAGTCCAGAGATCGGTCACGTTGTGCCTTTGGGAATCAGCCATCACGGGCCATGGTGGAACAAAGACGTCCTGCGTGAGTGGTGACAGCCTGTCCCTCCGGCGGCGTGTGGGCACCTTCCCACTGAGAGCGACTGGACGTTTCCAGAGAAAAACATGTCTGTGCACCCCAGACAGCTCCTGGCAAGTGGAGGAGAAGTCGAGGGCTCCTTTCACGCCACGGGAAGCAAAAAGTGTGCTGATGTGACTGTGTCGGATGGTTCAGTGTGTTCGCTTGACTTTATTCTTGCCTTTTTGAGTAGTGCAAATGGACGGAGAACTTGGTCTGGTCTTGGATCAGGGACAGCTGAGAAATGGGGAGCTCCGAGAGCACCATTTCATCCTGTAACCAGCACTTATTTCTGTTAGGGATGGTCCCAACTTAAACAGTTTGTGTTCAGACCCGTGGGTTTGCTTTGGCGCGGTGTAGAGGTCAAAGCTTCCTCAGCGAGATTCATACCCGGGTCAGCATCCAGACTCCATCCCTCTCGGTTGTTTGGGTGCCGTGTCTGTGAATTTGCAGTGATCCAGGATAAAACTTTGGATGAGATGAGGATTTGGATTTGAGTCTGCTCCAAAAGCTTTGGGATGCTTGGATCTGGGATTTTTGCTTTGGGCCCCACTTGTAATTTTTGTAGGGTTTTTTTAAAGAACATTTAAATGTTTTCAGGGCTTTGGGAGGACGATGGATTTAAGAAGTTGCTGCAGAACGTTCGCGTTTGTTTAAGATGTGTGCCAAGAACAGACATGCACCGTGTTTCATAAAGTCTTGTTAAGGGTGCATTTTGCCCAAAGGCTGCAAGAGATGTATTAAGATAACCTTTATTTTTTAATTAAAAATTAAATATATAAATAAAAAAGTTGTTGTTTCTTCTTCAGAATGCTAGACAGAGGATTTTCGGGGAGGGGGCTAGTTTTTTCTGTTCTAACAAAATCTGGAGAAAGCAGCATTCATCAGACTTTCTGTAACCCAGCTCTGCAGTGAGTGCTTTGCAGGCTCCCTGGAGCATCTTGCTAAGGTAGGTGAGGGGGGGTGTTAGTGCCAACTTGTCACAGGGTGCAGAGGACTCAATGATTCTTACAACTCAGGACATTCTATGAATGGGAGCACTGGTATTCCAGCTATTTGCTGTCACCTCCCTGCCCGCAGTTATGTCTGGATGTCAATGAATGGGTCTTTGTGACCCTGTGAAGACGTTGTCTTAATATTCCTCAAGTGGGATATTGTTGGGGTGGTGGTAATGACTCATACGTAGGTCACATGTAGATCTCAAGTGGCCTCTCCAGGGGGTGTTGACTAGGGAGAAAGGATTCCTTTTTTCCTTGGTTTCTTGCTCAGTGGTGTTTGGAAGACTTTAATTGCCCCCTCACGTTAGCTCTGCCATGGCACGTGTATCTACATCAGGTGAATCATAGAATCATAAAATCACCAGGTTGGAAGAGACCTATCGGATCATCGAGTCCAACCATTCCTATCAAACACTAAACCATGTCCCTCAGGACCTCGTCTACTCGTGACTTAAACACCTCCAGGGAAGGCGAATCAACCACCTCCCTGGGCAGCATATTCCAATGCCCAATGACCCTTTCCGTAAAAAACTTCCTCCTAATCTCTAGCCTAAATCTCCCCTGGCGGAGCTTGAGGCCATTCCCTCTCATCCTGTCCCCTGTCACTTGGGAGAAGAGCCCAGCTCCCTCCTCTCCACAACCTCCTTTCAGGTAGTTGTAGAGAGCAATGAGGTCTCCCCTCAGCCTCCTCTTCTCCAGGATAAACACCCCCAGCTCTCTCAGCCGTTCCTCATAAGGCCTGTTCTCCAGCCCCTTCCCCAGTTTCGTTGCTCTTCTCTGCACTCACTCCAGAGCCTCAACATCCTTCTTATGGTGAGGAGCCCAGAATTGCACAAGTCCTGCTGGTTTCAGCAGAGCCAGGTGGGATATTGCTCCATGCTCTGTCTGTTCTGAGTAATTAATACACAGAAATCAGCTTTGAAATGCAGCTGCAGTTTTGCATCTAAATCGAGAAAAAAAACCATACCAGAGTTGGACAATGCTTGTTTGCAAGAAAATTTGGAAATCCTAGCCATTGGTGGCATTAAGGGGTTTTTTATGGCACAGAGAGATGGAAATGGGATAAAAGATTTCCCTCTTGTCTGTTGTGTTGAAAATGCAGGCTGGGAGCTATGAAGTCCTTCCTCTGCCATTAAAATGCATCCGAAGTTGTCTTTGAACCATTGTTCTTTCCCCAGAGTCCTGACAAACTCGGGACAGGCTCAGTAAGAAGGGTGGTGGGGCAGGGGTTTGGTTCTTGTCTGGAGTTAAGATACAGTGTGTTGTTGCACATTCCTTATCTGTAGATATCTTTTATTTCCCCTTTCTTTCCAGATCTGTGCTTTAGTTCAACCATATCTATTGGACTTGAAATGGCCTTTAATTTAAAAAAGGCCTATGGCCTATTTATTCAGGAATTAGACAAGATGGTCTATGAAATCTATAATCACCCTCTGTTGTTCTTGGATAGCAACATCAGCACTGTTATCTCAAAATAAAATGTTTCTACAAGTCTTAAATGCTGTGGTACTAGGAGAGGGTGAAGAGAGCGATTCACTGGAAGTAATTTGGCTAATTAGTTTCGCCATTAGATTGCAAAAAATGTCTGCCAGAGTCTCTAGGAGGTTTAGTGACTGGTTCGCTAGATCAAATTTTGAGTGTGGATCATTCCAGAAACATAAAACGTTGACTGTCATGGAAGGCATCAAAGATTTTAACTTCTCTGAGTTCAAAGAGAAATATCAGAGGGCTGGAGCACCTCCCATATGAGGACAGGCTGAGAGAGCTGGGGTTGTTCAGAAGAGAAGGCTCCGAGGAGACCTTATAGGGACCTTCCAGTACCTGAAGGGGCTACAAGAAAGCTGGGGAGGGACTGTTCACAAAGGCTTGTGGTGATAGGACGAGGGACAATGGGGATAAACTGGAGAGGGGCAGATTTAGGGTGGACATAGGGAGGAATTTCTTCATTATGAGAGTGAGAAGGCCCTGGAACAGATTGCCCAGAGCAGTGGTGGCTGCCCCATCCCTGGAGGGGTTCAAGGGCAGGTTGGATGGGGTTTGGAGCCCCTGATCCAGTGGGAGGTGTCCCTGCCCATGGCAGGGGTTGGAATTGGATGATCTGTAAGGTCCCTTCCAACCTAAACTATTCTGAGATCTGTTAGGAAATTTTAAAAAAACATTTCAGAGGTGTATTCTAAACCTGGCACCTGGGAATTTCAGTTTGTAGCCTTTTTTTTCAACCAAAATGTGTTCCATAAAATGGTTAATGCATGTGGATGGGGGTTTTTTTGCTTTTGACACCTGAAGGGTTCGTCTAATTTGAGGGATTTTCTTAGATTTACGTGGCAGGAGGGAAAGAAAAATAGGAACAGAGAAAGAAAAGAAATTACTTTCTCACCCTGAAGTAGGCAGTGTTGCATGGGGTTTCTGTGCTCTCCAATGGATTGGGTGAATATGAAAATGGACCATTTCACAAACATTTCAAGGTCCATTTCTACCTCTCAAGCAGGCAAAGATGGTCATTTTCCAGCAAAGTATAAAGTAAGTTTTAAAAAGTGAAATTTACCTCTTCCCAGATGAAAATAATTGTTTCTGACTCAACCCCACTGCACAGTGGGAGTGGTTCCAGTGAGGTTTTTTTAATTTGATTTTTTAGTTAATCCCATTCTAATCACTTGTGAGTCAATCTGGGTAAAGACGCAATACTCTCATTGTCTGGGCTAGTTTCTAATGAGTCCATAAGACACCGAAGATGTTTTTCTTCCTCTTTTGGATGAGTAGGAACTTTAGCATCTCATTTTTCAACGTGATTACTTAAGTGTAAAATTAGCTCTTGAAACGCTCTCTGATACTCACTGACACTGAATTACTTCCACTGACTTTCCTGATAATACCTTGAACGTTCGTGGAAAGCTCATTCTGAACGAGTGTTCAGATGGAAAGAGGGGGAGAAGTGGTGAAACCAAAGGTTCTTGGCTGAACCTTTTCATACCTGTTGTATGTGTTACGTCTGCAGTTGGAGAGAAACATTGACAAATTTGAGTAGAATTGAACTTCATGATCCCAGCCATTGTTGGTAGGCAAGTCATCCTTCCCCTCTTGGTGTATGATTTCCCTTCAGTGGGCTTATTTTTGTTTGGGTCATTGAAATGCAGAGGATTGAGCAACTCTTCCCCTTGGCTTTGGGCTGAGCTGAGAGGCTTCCAGGCTGTGCTGGAGAAAGCTTGGCTGTAAGTTCACCCTTTGAGGGGGGCTGTGATGTGTTCTGCAGTGACAGCCAGCTCTTGGGGGTGAATTGTGTTTGCTTCATGCCCTGAGACCCAGAAAGAACATTACACTGACTTGAGGCGCCCTTGGTCAGAGGTGTTGCCAACGTCACTGCTGTCTGCAGTCAGTAATCATAGAATCATCACCGGGATGGAAAAGACCCACCAGATCATCGAGTCCAACCATTCCCATCAATCACTAAATAATGAGACAGTCTGCACAAAAGGGCTTTATCAACAGAGTGATGGTGAAGGGCTTTCCAAGTGTCTCTGCACTATTCCTAAAGATAGTTTTATTATTTGAGGTTCTGTCTCCCAGACATCAAGATCTCCTCAGACTCGTTGTCACTTATTGGAGGAGCCCGATCGCAGACATGTGCCCTTGGGGTTGAACCTTGCTGATGTTCAGAGGTGTTGGGCTTTGAGTGCTAACAGCAAGGAACAAGCCCTGATGTCGAAATCCCAACTCCCCTACAGGGATGGAAAGTGCTCATATCCGGAGTTCTGGCTGGGACCCACCTTTTATTGTACCCACTGTTTAGATAATTTTGCAAAGCACTGAGCTCATCCGGCAAGATGGAAAGATCCCCCAGGTCCCAGGAAGGATGAATGGGCTTTCATCCTGTTTTGCAAGGTAAAAAAAAAAAAAAAAAAAAAAGAGTATGTATTTGCTTAACTTCAGGCCAATTCAAAGAAATTTGGTGCTTGGGTGGGTTTTCAATTCCCCCTTCTCTCCACCACCTCTAATGGACAATAAGAAAGGAATGCATGAACGAAAGGAGAAGGAGAAGGTGAAAGAAAAAGTGAAAAGCTGAACTGCATCAACCTACACAAAAAATAAAAACTGAGGAGGAAAATAATCTGGTTGAAAAGTCAACTTCTTTTTGGGAAACTTTGACAGACAAAGCTCTGCTTCTGTAAAAACAGAGATTTTCCCTGAGTTTAACTGCACATACAAGGATGGTGAAGGACAGGTTTTCCATAGCTTTTCTCTTGTGGTATATAAGTTAAAACGTAGCTGAGTAAAGAAGAGTTGGATTAGATTTAAGCTGCAATACGGGATTTGGGCCCAAATTTGGGTCTCGGCAAAGTCACAGGTTTGGTGAAGCCTGGCTCCCTTCCATGGGATGTTGGGCACGAGCATCCTGTAAGAAACTCACTCCTCTTTCTTCCCAAGGTCCAGTACTGCCAGGTAGGAGTCACCAGGTTTTACTGCAAACTGAAGAGTAGGTGGTTTGGGGGGCATAAATCTTTGGAGTACAGTAGCTTTCATTTCTTCTACAAGAGTGGTAGACTGCACACATGGCAGGCATAATTCATACCTCTTAAATTAATGATATTTGGTTAAAATGACAACCAGAAACACCCCCAAACAGCTTGTTGTTTCCCTGGTGCTCTAGAGACCCTATTGCTCTAGAGTCTTGCTTGTAGACATTGATCTCCTGGAGGTGAAGTCCATGAGGGCAATTTCCAGTGTAGTGATTTGGAGCCTAAAATCTAAATATATTTTTCCCCAGCAGAAATTCTGGGGTTTTTTTCCCGCATAACCAGCTATCCTGTGAGTTCTGGGCTTTCCCCCCCAATTCTAACACCTGCCCGTATTATGAATCTGCTTGAAGATACTGTCCTGATGCAGCGGAATAATTACACTTTAGCATGGCAGTAACAGGTAGGAAGGAAGCTTTTTATCACTGTGGGGATCCGTAGGTGCCAAAATGGTTAGGTGTACTGCCAGGCATTGTCAATGGAGAGAGTTAACCCCTCTGGGCTGTTCCGGCATGTCCGTTAACTGCTGGAAACGCCAAAGCTCTTGTTTTGTCAATTGAGAGTAATAGAGTTACTCACTAAGAGAGGTTCCTGAAGTCATCCTGGTCCTGGACAGTCATCCTTGTACCTTCCAGCGTGCAGCTGGGAGGAGGCTTTTTCCCTCCAGAATATAGTGAGAAACAAGTTTATGAAACAGAAATTCCATAAGACAAAATTTCCTGGAGAAGGCAGCGGCTGAGCATGCCAGAGCACTAACAAAAGCAGAGGAAGCAATAGCTACCCCCTGGGCAAATGCTTCTAATATTTGCATAGAAACGAGCAACTAAATCCTTGTAAATACAACAAGAGTAGAATATTTCACTCCTTTTACACTTCCCATACGAGGGCCATTAATTCCCAAAGAGCAGCCAGCATCGCTGTCAGGTGGTGGATGTGATGAGTTCCTGGACACTTAAGACTTCACCGTTCTCACCCAAAGCCCAGCTCTAATTTAAACTAAAACAACAGCTTTCTTAGTTATATCAGAGTGGCAATACCCAATTTTCATAGAATTATAGAACAACCAGGTTGTAAGAGACCCACTGGATCATTGAGTCCAACCATTCCATCAATCACTAACCCATGTCCCTCAGCACCTCGTCCACCTGTCCCTTAAACCCCTCCAGGAAAGGTGAATCAACCCCCTCCCTGGGCAGCCTCTGTCAGTGCCCAATGATACTTTCTGTGAAAATTTTTTCCTAATGCATAGCCTGAACCTCCCCTGGTGGAGCTTGAGGCCATTCCCTCTTATCCTGTCCCCTCTCAATTTTGATGCTGTGTGGGTTCTTCCAGCCCTCCAATGAGCTGGGCTGGGTTTGACTAGCGTAGGGCTATGTACAAGAGACCCTGCAGCCCAGCAAGGTAGGAGAGGTTGTCCTAGCAAGTGAAGGAAGATAAACCAGGGTGGAGAGCTGTGTTAGATCAGTCAGGCCCTAGTGTTTATGCAAGCAGCAAACCACTGGGAGAAAATCTTCAACAGCATCCTGTCCTGTAACAGCTGAGTGGCTTGAGTTGCTGTTCCGTATCACCTCGTAATGATGGTTTTATAGTGGTACTCTTTGCAAAAGTAGTGGGGAAGAAAAGAGGTGTGGACTGACATGAAAACAGCAGAGCTGCTTCTTTGAGATTTTTGTGGTTCTGAAGTACTTTTTAGCAAGCTGACATTCAGGGGCAAAGATTATTTCTAAAGCCAGACCACCCATCCGCCCTCTGTGGAGCTTTCTTGGTGTCTCTAGAGAATACAGACTCTCCCGGTAGCTAAATGGGACACAAATAATCTGTAAGTGGTGGTTTAAAAGTGATGAATAGACCGACAGTCCGGGGGTTCCTTGCTCACAGTCATTCTCTGGGAGATGGTGGCCCCAACTCAGTGAGAAGAGAGAAACTGTTCCTTCAGTGCACCTTCACCTTGGTGTGCTGGGCATCCAAGTTCCTGCTAGGACTGATGAGAATTTCCCTCTTCTTCCTGGAAGCTTGGATTAATCATGATTCCAGCTTCTCTTCCAAACCTTCCCGCATCTGCCTCTTCCCAGGCAGCTTTGTTCCTGTTGGAGGTTACTGAGGTTTCAGCAGGTGAGGGATTGCACCTTCTGGGACTGTCACAGCTAGGAGCTGTGATCCCGCCCAAGCCTGCTCCCAAACCACAAGCTGCCACATCAGAGCTGCTTCCCGCATCCAGAACAATTGCTGCCTTTATTCTGTGGCTGTGCCCATCCCTGGATTCGTGTGGGATGATTGGAGGAGCACAGCTTCAGTCTGTAGTGACTGATCCCTTGCAAGTGAGGGATGTACAGCATCAGCTCCCTGCAGACCTCAAAGACAGCAGGTAGCTGGAGTCCAGGCCACCTAAGTAGGGAGAACCAGCTTTCTGCCCTGGGATTTGCACATAGGAACTTTTTCGTGATGAAAATGAAGTTCAGCTAATCCATAACGTCATCTTCTTCTCCACATGGAGATGCTTCTATTATTTGGGTGGGGAGGATGACTCAGAGAAATTATTTCCTCTCTTATCCATGCTTCTCATTACTGGAGATACAATGGTGTTCTTCCCCCTGTGTTTCATTTTGTGTTATTTAGGATAATGACACAGAGGAGGTGTCTGATAATGGGATTAGAAGCCCAGACTGGAAGTTATCTGTCTTATTCTCTGTGTGCCTGAGCAAATATTTACCCCCGAGGTTATAATTACATCCATTTGTGCAGTGAAAAGTCACCCATCATAAGCAGTAAGACGAAGAAGTCAAAGAGCAGAGGATGGCTTGATGTTTGCTCTCCACTCTTGCCAGGAGAGATGGATAACTCACGTGGGAAGCATCAGCCAGACATTTCCCTGCTAAAGTCGAGGTTCTTTATTCCCCTTCCCAAGGACCTGCCTCTCTCCTCCTGCAGCGTTGCCACCCAGGGATAAGCAAAAGCCCATAAACTTGATCCTCCCCTTCAAAAAAGCTGTTTGCAAGCTGTGGAGCAGCCTCTGTGGACCCCTACCAGAGGAGAACTCTGCTCCCTGGCTCCCAGCCCTGGTCTGGATCAGGCCAAGCATGTTGAACTTTTGGACGTGGTACAGAGCTCGTCTGTTCGAGCAGGAATTTGTGGAGAGCCTGAGGTTGCACAGAGCGGGATTTTAGTCTGATTTACTCGGCATTGTATGTGGTTTGTGTGGAACATGGGCCTGGGAATGAGGGCCAAGTTGAGTCTTCAAAGTCTAAATTTGAGCCACCCAAGAGAGATTCTGAGTTCCAAGCAGCAGATAATCCTGGCTCTGAAGACAGAGCTGCTCTGGAGGTAACACACATGGTCTCCTGCAGCGGTGGTTCCCCTAAGTCAGGGCTGAGTTACTGCAAATCCAGTAACTCAGTTGTGAAGGCAGAAGGCTGGTTTTGGTTGGGGTTTTGGTTTTGGGTTTTTTTTTTCAGAAAAGGAAAGCTTGCTACATTTTTGCTCTTCTCTAGTAGCTCTTTTTAAATATCTGCTGTCAGTAAAGAACCAATGGTCTGGTTTTGGACAACAAATCTGGAACAGGTAATGAGGGCAGTTGTGCCAATGATGTTCCTCAGGTGCCTTTTGAAGCTGTGCTGTCCTCTTCAGAGGATCCTGGGTTTACCAGGTTCATTTCCTGCTGCTTTTTCCCAACAACTTAGTTTGATGAAACCTGACATAGATATAATAACAACGGAAAGGGAAAGGGATACTTGTGAAATGTCATACAAATATTCCTCTTTTCCCCGTGCTTTCTCAAGATGGGAGCCTACCTGATGCCAGGAGATAAAAGTTGGGATAAGCAGAGTCTGTTTGTGTTTCGAAGACCAGGTTGGTGCGATTGCTTGTGTTTTTTCATACTTTCCCTTTCATACCTTCATTTAAGAATTGAGTTTGTTTGTATAGAATCACAGAATCAGCAGGTTGGAAAAGAACCATCGGATCATTGAGTCCAACCATTCTCATTAATCACTAAATCATGTCCCTCAGTGCCTCATCCACCTGTCCCTTAAACCCCTCCAGGGAAGGTGACTCAACCCCCTCCCTGGGCAGCCTCTGACACTGCCCAATGACCCTTTNTAGCACATACAGTTCTCCCCCTCTGCTGCTTCTCCCCCTGGGTATTTATAGCTGGGGATCATATCTCCCTGCAGCCTTCATCCTGCTAGGCTCTTAGAGGCTTATTCATGAGATAAACTCTTTCCCCCTGACCACTCTGGTGTCCTTTTGCTGCAACTTTTTCAGGTTGAAGTTATCGTTCTTGAACACAGGTGATGAGATCTGTACACGTTGCTACAGAGGAGGTCTCACCGCAGTGCTATCTCCAGCCCAAATACTTTATCTGGCTCATTTCTGAATTAAAATTGCATTATTGTTAATATGGGACATCTGATTTTGGTAGGAAGAAACCTCATCTAACCATTCACTGATTACCACACCATGATTCGCTCCTTGCCTGTCGTGTTCCTCTGTTCCAGTCGTCCATCTCCTGCTTTTCCTGCAGGTTCTACAACCTTTCTGGGTAACGGCTCTCTTACTCAGCTTTTTGTCATCAGCAGACTTTGATGGCTCAACTCTGCTTTTCCTGGCCAGGGTTTTAATTAAGGATTTATGTAAAATTAATCTCAGTCTGGATCGTGAACCACACAGCTAATGAACTTCCTTGAGCCCACTTGTCTCCTGCTGAACACATCTCGCCTTAATCCCCAGCTGCCTCTGTACCCTCTCATACGAAACTTTTGCCAGTGGATTTATTACTCTGTATAGAATTATGCACTCCACACAGATCACTGCTGTGTTGCATTGCCTGGAAAATCTGTCGAAAAGAGAGACCCTAGGCACAACAAACTTCTGTCCACACTGTCTCATTTCTCTCTATCTCCTTTACATTTACACTGCTTTATTCCCCAAGCTCTTAAAGTCAGGGGTCAGTCTGTTTGCTTCAGTCCTTACCTCTATATGATATGGATCTGCAGGGATAGGATGAGGGGATAGGATGATGGTTTGAAGCTGAAAGAAGGGAGATTGAGATGAGATCTTAGGAAGAAATGTTTTGCTGTGAGGGCAAGGAGGCCCTGGCCCAGGTTGCCCAGAGCACTGGTGGCTGCCGCATCCCTGGAGGGGTTCAAGGCCAGGTTGGATGGGGCTTGGAGCCCCTGATGCAGTGGGAGGTGTCCCTGCCCATGGCAGGGGTGGAACTGGATGGGCTTTGAGGTCCCTTCCAACCCAAACCATTCCATGATTCCATGACACTCCTCCAGTGCCACCTCTGCCTAGACTGTTCTATTAAGACTTGTGCTTTTGGAATTTGTGGTTCTATGATAAGCACCTAGTTTGCAACACAAGAACTCTAAACTTTCTGAGATTTATTTCTTACTGGCTTGTCACGCCTCCAGATTTTCTGGCTCGATTTTCCTTCAGATCTCACCCAGACTTCCTTCATTTCGAGTGTTTGCATTCATTTTTGCTGCATGGAATGAGAGTGACCATTTCATAAATGCAAATTTTACTTTCCACGAGAGTGGAGGAGCCCGTTCTCTAAACCAGGAGGTCCCAGTGGGAGCAAACACCTGCACAGGGACACAGAGAGATGGGTCAGCACTGTCCACAGCAAATTTACAAGACTGAATGCAGAGTTCCCAGCCACCTGCCAAGCCTGTTTGCTTCGGAGAACGTAAAGGTCAGCCAAACAGGGGCAGGAAATGGGAGCAATCCTGCACAATCCTATCTCAAACAGTTTTAATGACAATATCCTTTCATACCTGCCAGTGATATATTTTTTTTTCAGCTCTTCGGCATTGTTAATCTTTTTTCTCCCTCATCCTCTCTGTTTATTTTTGTTGCAGATTTATTAGGTGCACAGTTAAGTGCCATTTAGCTCTGTAGAACTGTCATCACCAGCACTTTATGAATGGGATCATTCACTGACAAACTATTTAAATGCTAAAAGGGGGGGGAAATTTACTGCTACAGGTCAGTGAAGAAGCCAAGATCAACTGAAACTCAGCTGCATTTCTCCTTGAATAAAGGAATGTGATGAAGGCGCTCCAAGTATTCTTTAACCTCATCCTTATTTTATCCTCGTATGTCAAACTGAATGTCACTCTGGTTTGCGGTGGTATTTTACCTAAAATAATGCCTCTCTTTCTGACAGCTTGCAAAAGCACCGAGATCTAAAAATGTGGCTAAACAGGCAGTCACACACCTGCTAATTAAGGCTATGAATAAGCTGTGACCAGTCATGCAGCCTCTGAGAACCAGTTCCAGGCAGGAAAATTTCTAGGAAAAAAAGCTAAGGGAATTTTGTAGGTCAAATGCAGTCCTGGTTACGGGAGCCTGGGAGCCATCCTGACTTTTCTTCTTTGATAACCTTGAAAAAGCTCTTTCTGTCTTTTAATCATAGAGTCTTGGAATGATTTGGGTCAGAAGGGATCTCAAAGCCCATCCAGTCCCATGCTCTGCCACAGGATCCCCTGCTCCAAGCTCCATCCAACCTGGCCTTGAACCCCTCCAGGGATGGGGCAGCCACCACTGCTCTGGGCAACCTGCCCCAGGGCCTCCCCACCCTAATTGCAAAACCTTTCTGCCTAAGATC
>WAAB01014748.1:3089-30026 GCA_013389865.1 Piaya cayana | reverse complement strand
GATGGCAACGACATCATAGGCAAGACATGATAGACATTCTAGCAAGACTAAAGTAGTTTATATATGAATATATATATGGGACAAAAGAAAATTAAAACAACAAGTTCTCACTTCTCCCTCATCCAGCATATCTGTGTTTTGGCCCACTCAAATGGCAGTGCAGCGGCAGAAATATCTCCGAGCCACCCCTCCCAGAAGCGAGACTGAACTCCCGATTTCTGAGCTCCCTTTTTATATCTCTGCTTACATAAAGAAATGAGATGGAATACTTCCTTAGTTATGACCTTAGTTACCAGGAAGATAAACCAGACCCACTACAATGCCCCATCCCTGGAGGTGTTCAAGGCAAGGTTGGATGTGGCCTTGGGTAGCCTGGTCTAGTGGGAGGTGTTCCTGCCCATGGCAGGGTGGTTGGAACTAGATGATCTTTAAGGTCCCTTCCAACCCTAACTATTCCATGATTCTATTATTCCAAGCTAATAGAGGTTACAATTAGCACTTCATTTTCTCATATGCCTGTCCGTATTCTGTAAAACTGTAAATTAACATTTGTGCCTGTAAAGCAACTGACACATCTTTCTTCACATGGGCAGTTGCTCACAAATGCATATGTATTTTTTGTGCATATGACAAGTCCATTTGTATGTTTTGTTAGTGTAACTTCAGTACCTACTTTTGAAAACTGGGATGTTAAAATGAACTATTTGTCCTGAAAGACAAACTCAGGAATGAATGCAAACATTTGGCTTAAACTCACCCCACTATAAATTTCTTCCCAGCCATTGGAATTGGAATATTTCCGCCTTTCCACAAGAAATCCATCCATAAATGACAAACTGACTAAGAAGCAACAGGAGATGAAAAACAAGTGGTTTCAACTCCAGGAACAGGCCAAACAAAGGTGAAGAATTCTAATGGTCTGAATAGCTCTCAGCAAGAGCAAAGCTACTCCCTAGGATCTCAAATCTACTTGCCAGGGGGCTTAAAACTTTTCTGAGTATCCTTCACAAAGTTTATACAGACAACTCAAACACCTGCATTGGAAGAAATGTGACTTGGTACAGGAAAAGTTCCACTGATATGACTTTGGGAAGACTAATACAATGAGTTTGTGGCTTATCCCCCTGAATAATGTTACTAGTATGCCCTAGACTGTTGTATTAAATCTGTTGTGAAGCCTTTATGAAAGACATTTTTTGATAGTTCTAGAAGATTTTTGTTTCTTGATTCTTTCCAAAACAAAAAAAAGGCTTTGACTCGAGTTGTAGTCATTGCTGGAAGCAACAGTTATTAAGACATTTTTGCCTTCTTTGTCCTAATGAACTGATGTGTAAAATAAGTTAAGCATGTTGTCTCCAAGACAGCATACATTTCCTGTGATTATGGTTTAACATGAGGACTGTTGGGAGCTGTAAGGGAAAGGTATCCTAGGAGGCTTGAATTCACTTTATTTGACTTCTCCTAGAATACCTTCCTCTGCAATTGAAGGGTGAGAAGCAACTAGATAATTCTGTATTGGATAATGCAAAACTGCATATTGTGTGGCAGGAAGGAGAAGCTGGCAGCCTCTTATCAGTTGCAGACGTTTATCTTGGAGATGAAGGAGGTGCTAGATTGGGCTCACAATATCAAAGGCTTAATGAAAGCAGGACGTCTTCCTAAAAGCGCAAATGAAGCAGAGGTCGTGATTGAAGAGCATCAAGAGAGAAAGGCAAGTATGGTCATTTCTTCCAGTTGAACATACTGGGAGTCTTTCCTATGGGAATGAACTGCTGCAGACAGAGCAGAATTTTGCAGCATGTGTCTATCAATACCATGGGGAAAAGACCGTTTTCATTGACAGGCTAGGGACAGAAATAATTTACATATTGACATACCTCTATCCTATGAACTGTTTGGTAACTGATGCCTCTGCAAAAAGTCTCAGAAAGCTCCAATAGCTCTCATTTGGGCTTGGTCTCCAGCCCTATAGGCAAAAGCTGATTTGGTATCAAAATACGCTCACTGCTGATCTCTTTGTTCGTATTGCCAGTTAATTCTAAATCTGAGTTAGATTTGGTCATGCAAATTCCATTTGCCTAAGAGGAAAATAAAAACAGCAGTTTGTCTCACACAGGGTTGTAAATTACCACGTAAATTACTACACATTCTGTTCTGAAACAATTCGCATCATAGTACTAACTACAACACACACCCTTTCCAGAGTCACCAATTTTAAAAATGCTCTCGAATGTCAGAGTCCTAGCAATATTTTTGCTAATAGTTCTTTGTCACAACAGAAACACCCCAAACCACTAACATAGCGTATTCCAAATTTAAATGGTAGCAAGATCTAAGTGTTTAAAATCTGTTAGTCAAAGACCCTAAATGACTCTAAAGAGATAGTCACATAGAAAAACAAGAATCCCAGCAATACATTCTTTTGTATTTGGTGATTTACTTTTTTTCAAATTGTTTATATTAGGAATTCCACATTCAATTTGCAGGGTTCATAGTTCCTTGTCATGTATTTGCTTTCAGGATTCAGTATGTAGGCATAAGTCATTCCTCAGTCTGGGAGAAAAATTTAAATGTGTTTCATTTTAACACTACAAAATAAAGTTAAACCTTGTCTTTAATGTAATAATCTGATGCCAACACATTTGGCAGGAGAGGAAGAATTCTAGGCATTGTTTCTTGTAATTCTCATAAGAATTTTTGTAGGAACATCGGGGGCATAAGTTATAATGGATGTTCAAAACTTGGTTTATATCTAAGCATTTTCTAATCTGTTTCTAATTTGATCCTTATTTTGATTTTTAGGAGACCAATTGTTNAAAAAAAAAAAAAGGTAATTCTCATGGGTAATTCTATGTTCTTCAGTAACATAGTACAAAGATGATTGGTTTTCCATATAAATATCAGTGTTGGAAAGTTACAGCCCATATTCTTCCCCTTAAGGCTTTTATTGTGAATAACCAGTGCTCTGTAAAACCTTGACATCAATCTTAGTAATATATTGTAGGAGGAGATTGAAGTACGAATGGAAAGATTCAACTCTCTTAGTAATAATGGTCAAGAACTTGCCAATTCTGGTCACTACGCAACCCCTGAGATTCACCAGTACCTCTCCAGACTACAGCAAGCCTGGTCTGAATTGACCCAAACATGGCAGGAGCAATATATCAAATTGTTTCAGGCACAAGATTTACAGGTAAGTAAAAAAGATGTTCAACAGAGAATGCATGCCACTGGCAACTTTCCTTGGTATAAACAATAAATTTATAAGATTTTATAATGTGTATATATATAGTTCACTAGTTTCCAGAAGGCATGCTGAGGGCCAAGCACATCTTGTGGTGGCAGGACTTTTAGAAACTGTGCCTTTACAAATCAAAGACATTTTTGTGGAATATGTACTCACATGTTTTCAAAGGCTATAAAATTTAGCAAAATTTAGTCAAACTCTCATGCAGCTGGCAAAAGGCACATGCTTAAAATGCATCATCAGTACTCTACCAGATTCTATAATGTCCCCTCAAAACGACGTAGAGGCAGGCAAGTATTTTAAAAAAAATTATCTGAAGGAAAATTTAGCATAGACAGAACACAGTATTTTTCCCTGACTTTCCTCTAAGAAAAGAACTGGCTTGACTGTAGTTTTCCAGAAATACTCTCCTGTAACAGTCATCTCACTTACAAAATTTCTGCTGAAATGGCTTCTTGGCAAAAGTTAGAAATCTCCGTTTCAGTTATTTCTATAATGGGAACGTCAAATACCTTAAATAATCACAGCTGCTAGGAGTCCCATCTAAAAAAGAACCTGTGCCATATGATAAAGGCTGCTTTCATGCTTCTTTATGTATTACATTCTACTTATTTCAGGCCATGTTACAACCCTTTTTATTAGCCAGTTGCCTTACATAGCATGCTCTACACTATTAGCAAACAAGCTTACAAGAACTGGTATTATATCCTATGTCTTAGACAAAAAAAAAATCATATTGCAAAGGAGAAAGTTGCAATAATAATTGCTTTGCATGTGTTTTTTGTAATATCTAATGCTATTGCTATCCAATGCTGTCTCGTTCATTTATTTAATAGCCCTGGAGTTTTGATTTTTTTTTTTGTGATAATCTGCTGTAGTTAGTTTCATCTTTGTTTTACACCATATTTATGACTACCTTTTTTCCCTATACAGAAATTCTGTGGCTATGTAGAACGGATTGAGAGCTGCCTTAGCAGCAAAGAGGCTTTCCTAGCCAATGAGGACTTAGGGGTAGGTGCTCTGACAAATTACAATTTTCTCTGCAATTGATCTGGAGGAAAGGGAGCTGTGAAATATGCTGATTTACTCTGAACCTTCCTGTGATTTTTTTCTTCTGAAGTTACTCCTTATTGATGGTTTAGGATCAAATTTCTTTCCTTGACACTTTATGCAGAATTGGTTTCTCAGCCCCAAATGTAATGAAACAGTCCAGTTACTCCAATTATAGCAGGAAAATGAGATTACATCTCTCTAATTGGTCATATTTGACCCAAACACACTTACCAGCAACGTGCAAGTAATCACTGCTGTCAATGCTGACATAGTGTAGCTTTAAATTACCTACTGTAGGTGCAATATCTGTAACAGCAGTCTGATACCTGGGTTACAAAAGCCACGCAGGATGCTGGATATTTATTTTGATGCTTAATTTACCCTGCACCTTATATAGGTAGCGCTGCCAATTTAGTTCTCTCTGTAGGAACTACAATTACATCTCAGATTTCAGTGTAGACATAACTGGTACAAATGGTATGAAAAACATACAATGCTATGGCTTGTGTCTGATTCCATAATTTTCAGCCTGGAGGTATGTATTTACAGTCCCTCATTGAAGTATGTGAGACTTAAAAGGAGTCATCCATTTTCCAGTCACAGTTAGCTCAGCAATGAGCACTTCTGTGAGTACTTCCCCTTATAATGACTCCTATAAACACCCAGAAGTTTAGAATTTTTTCACCCATTCGATGTGAGCTTTGTTGCTTCCCCTGGAATAGTGGGAGAGCAGAGTTTATTGCAGTAACAACATTTTGAAACCACTGATTCTAAAAATAACAGCACAGAGGACTGCTGAAAAGAGAACTCTAAGTCATTAAGGTTCAGGTTCACAAATGTTACAAGAAGCCAAATTCTGTTTTTACTCTTCAGATTAACTGCAATATCAGGCTCCACACCTCAAATGCAAATTTGTATCTGAGCTCTTCCAAATTCTGTGGGCTGAAACCGAGGCTCTAATTTTAATCTGTTTCTATAATGTATTTGTTCTCTTAACTCCAATCTCGGTTTGGCATTCCACAGTCACTTCAAAAATAGCATCTGTTTTAAAATTGATTATTAGGATCTGATGCTTCATCTCTTGAGGAGTGGTATGTTCTATGCGGCACAACAACATGCAATGAAGCTAAGCATCCAACCGTTAGTTCAGATTTGACCATAAAATAGTGGTCTCAGACCATGCCTAGAACATTATTTAGGGCCTAGGTCTCAGATTCAGTGCCAATACATTTCAAAGACCAATAAATTTTCTTGGCAGCTTGCAGATGTGGGTTAAATGCCATTTAGATTCTTGATTATCTGCTGTGGATGGGAAAACTCTGACTGAAAGCAGCTCCCCTTTGTTGAATTCTATCCAGGACTCATTATCTAGTGTGGAAAGCCTACAGCAGAAACACACGCAGTTTGAAAAAGCCCTGGAATCTCAGATGGAGCAAATTGATGACATGGCTTCATTTGCACAGCAGCTAAGGCAGAACAAGCATTATGACTCAGACAACTTCACCAACAGATGCCTGGCTGTTCTGAAGAGGTGAAGTCAAACCCTTCTCCTGTCAACCACCCGTCTCTTTTGCAATGAGACTCTCCCCATGTCACTAATATGTTTAAATGTTTTAAGAGAACTGTAAACTGGTTTCCATTTGCTCAGCTGTGCTCCTTGTACTGCGGTCTCGCCAGATTGACTCGAGTCTAGTCAATATTTCATTAGGAGGTTTCAAAAATATGATCTAGTTCAGAAGGAGTGGGATTAAGAGAAAGACATTTTTCCTGTAATTCTGTATCCTGGCCTGGCCTTAGGGACAGTGCTGAAAAAAAAACAAGACTAAACAAAACAGAGGCCTGCTGTGCTACTGAATAATTTGTTATCATTAAATACCATCAAGAAAGGTCATTTGCTACACAACCACTTTTTCACTGTTCTAATTGATTGATCTTAATGTCCTGTTAGGACATTTGCAATTTTTCTGATCAGATCTTGCCCTTTGTTGTGAATTACTTTATTTCTCCTAGGGCATAGCATATTGTTCATCTTAAACAAATACTGACAGTAGAAGCAATTGTAGTCAGTGCTGTGGTGGATTAAAAGATGTGCATAAAATTTATGAAGAAAGACTGGAGATCCTGTGTGTTATAAGTGGAACATATGAATTTATCAATATAACCAAGCTACCTCACACCTGCATTAACATGAATAAAGTGCTGCAGGTACACATTTGGAAAAAAAGATGAGAGGATGGTGTAGCTTTGGTATATCAATGACAAATACCATCATACTCACAGGTTTTCCATGTAAGAAATGTGCTGAGCTCATGTGCTCTTGTACCCTGAAAGGCAATAATGGCGTATTCCTATAGGCAGATATCATATATACAGAATTTTTGTGTACTTTAAACATACCTGCCTGCTAGTAATCCTTCCTGAAGTGTCCTGAGCATCTTATATGACAGTCCAGATCTTGGGAGGCTGGAGGCTGCATATTATGGACAGTTCTCTCCAAGAGAAGGGAGGTTTAGATCACTATGTTTTAGAGATGAAAACTGAAACCCCTTATCCTATCTAATTAAATCTGTGGCTTTTACCTCACATATCTATCTTCATCTCAGAAAAGAGAAGCTCCTGGAGAACACTGCTGCTCACAGACATCTGCTAGAGAAATCAAGGCTTCTACAGAAGTGGCTGAGGAATTCCTTTGAGGTACAATTACATGGGACTCATGATATTATGGTATCTTAAAGCATACTGTGCTGCATAGATCTGAATTTTCAAAGAGATTTGCTGTGAGAAGAATCAAGGAACTGAGTCTGGGATGGAATGATATTGGGAAAGATGAGGATAAGAGTAAAGGGATATTTCTCAGCTTTCAAGTCAGTTTCCTTCTAGTCAGCAGATGAAATATCTGCTGTGCATTGGATGCCAACAAAATGAGAAAGAAAGAAATAAATGCATTAAAAGGGAGAATGCCACCATTTAAAAACTCATGGGAAGAGACAAATTAGTTCTTTTCTTGTGCAGTTCCAACAGTGGGTTAGAAATATGGGTATTATTGCCCTTTCTTCTCTATGCATACATGTGTCCATGCACCCATTCACTTTCTCACTGCATGGGAGCTATCTCATGGAGACAGCCCCCTTTCCAGGTAAAAGTGCTGATAAACAGAGATACAGGGATGACTTTATTATGAAAGACAGGAGAGGGTTAGGGAAGCAGGACCTCAGAAGGACAACTTATTTGTGTATGCACTCACTAGTCCTATGTTTTATACATATTAGAGGAGGCTGGTTGGAGCTGAAGGTTCAGCTGATGCTGAAGGTTTTGTTTACTTCTGTTCTTTCCTCCCAAAAGGTGGCTGCTTGGATCAATGAGAAGAATGGCATTGCCCAGGATGATAGCTGGAAGGATCTGAGCAATCGGCAGACCAAACTGCAGAAGCACCAGACTTTCCAAGCAGAGGTCATGGCCAATAGAAATTGCCTGGACTCCATCAAATCTGTGAGAGAATCAGGGTTGATAGCAAGGATGGGCAACTAGTATTAAACACTCTGCAGACTGCCTGAATTACAGTGATCTCAAGCAAGGGGGAATCAGTCCCCTTCATTGACACCATTTGTGCTGTCTCTGAGGGGACTCAGAAGCTTATTCTTTAGTCCATCAAGAATTTTCTATGTCCATTGGTTTCTTTCAACTTCTCTTACTGTCTAGTGTGACCTTGCTTTCTGTATTCACTATGCATGGAATGGAAAGAGATGAGTGCTTTCAATGAAAGATTTAGTCCACTGACTTTAGAGACTTCTCCTGAGGGTGGATGCCAGTTTTCAAGTGCACCTGTTTCCTTCTAGCAAGGAACCTAGCTGATGCACAACTTCAACAAGTCCAATAAGATGTGTCCAACAAAAAGGATCAAGAAGAGTTTTCAAGTGTTGCCTTTGTAGAGAAATGCTAGCAGGAGAGAGATGAGGGAAATCTGACGAACTTTGTCAGGAACTTGGCAGAAACTGGGATCAGATGATGAATTTGGAAGGACAAACTGTTACATGTTTATTAACCATATTTTCAGCACAGTGCGTACTAGCTGTATTTCGCAACAGACAACTAAGCATTAAAAGTAAATTCTGTCTTCAGGCTCACCTACATCCAGTATTGTAGAAACACACCCTCTCCCAATTTTTCCTTTAGAAACCTTTTAACTCTGCTGTGTATGGGCATCACAAGCAGTTTAAAGGGTGGAGTTACAGTTCTCTCTAAACTAATCCATTTTTAAAGAGCTGTTTGCACAACCTCTTTCTCATTATTTCTTGATGCCCTGTGTTTATTTGTTGGGAATAGCTTTATTAGTTGCTCTTTAGAAGACAATTAACATCTGCTATCATGATGTGGCATCTTTCTCTTGTTATGCCTTCTCTTCCCCATTGAAAAATATAGAAATAGTTCAGTTCAGCTTTCTAAAGCAAACTTGGCCCCAGTTTAAGGATATGGCTACAGGCTCTTGTACCTGATGCAGGCCTTGCTGTGTCGCACCGCCCACCTACTTCTACCAACCGGTTGAACATCTGCAGTTCAGGAAGTTAAAATACAGAGAGACTTTTATTATGTAATAAGTGATACAATGTTACATGGTTAAAAGAGGTTTTATTTCCTCAAACAGTGAATCACATGTATGAGGTAGTTCTCTTTTAACAGGCAAGGATGGGAATACAAAAGGACTGGTAGACAGACAGATTCAAACAGAGATCACAGAACGTCAGACACCATAGGAAAAAAAGAATGCTTGCAAACCAGGCTTCCTGGCAGCTTTTACACAATGTAGTTGTTGCCTAATGAAGATTCTCTTTACCTTTTGTCTTTGAATATTGGCTTACAATCATAGAATCATAGAACAACCAGGTTAGAAGAGACCCACTGGATCATCGAGTCCAACTGTTCCTATCAAACACTAAAACATGTCCCTCAGGACCTTGTCCACCCGTGCCTTTAACACCTCCAGGGAAGGTGATTCAACCACCTCCCTGGGTAGCCTGTGCCAGTGCCCTATGACCCTTTCTGTGAAAATGTCTAGCCTAAATCTCCCCTGGCGGAGCTTGAGGCCATTCCCTCTCATCCTGTCCCTTGTCACTTGGGAGAAGAGGCCATCCCCCTCCTCTCTAAAACCTCCTTTAAGGTAGTTATAGAGAGCAATGAGGTCCCCTCTCAGCCTCCTCTTCTCCAGGCTAAACAACCCCAGCTCTCTCAGCCACTCCTCATAGGGCCTGTTCTCCAGCCCCTTCACCAGCTTTGTTGCTCTTCTCTGGACTCACTCCAGAGCCTCCACATCCTTCTTGTAGTGAGGGGCCCAGAACTGTCCCCAGGATTCAAGGAGCGGTCTCACCAGTGCGAAGTACAGAGGGAGAATAACCTCCCTGGACCTGCTGGTCACACCGTTTCTGATACAAGCCAGGATGCCATTGGCCTTCTTGGCCACCTGGGCACACTGCTGGCTCATGTTCAGATGTCAATCACCACTCTCAGGTCTCTCTCCTCCATGCAGCTTTCTAGACAGGCTTCTCCTAGTCTGTAGCACTGCATAGGGTTGTTGTGCCCCAAGTGCAGGACCCGGCATTTGGCCGTGTTAAACCTCATGCCATTGGACTCAGACCAGTGGTCCAGCCTGTTTAGATCCCTTTGTAGAGCCTCCCTACCCTCCAGCAGATCCACACTTCCACCCAGCTTAGTGTCATCTGCAAACTTGCTAAGGGTGCACTCAATGCCTTCATCCAGGTCATTGATGAAGACATTGAACAGGGCTGGACCCAGCACTGAACTCTGGGGAACCCCACTTGTGACTGGCCTCCAGCTGGAGTTAATGCCATTTCCCATCACTCTTTTGGTCCGGCCATCCAACCAGTTTTCCACCCAGGAGAGCGTGCGCCTCTCCAGGTCAGAGGCTGACAGTTTCCATAGCAGAATGCTTAGTCTTCTAGCATTTCAAATAAATATAGAGTCCAGAAAAATGGAAAAATCAGTCTCTGCCCCAATTTCAGTAAGTATTTTGAAATTATCTGGTTTTTGTTTATCTCTGCAGCCTCTATCTGTTATGTCAAGAAGTGATAAGTGGCAGCTGGCCTTTTACAGAACAGTACCAGTAGACTTTGTTTATGGAGGCAAAAGTGATATATTCTGGCACATTCAGCAAAATAAGAAAACTTTGACTGTTCTTTCTGCTATAGGAAGGGGAGAAGATGCTTATTGAGAGGCACTATGCACCTGAAGCCATTCATTGCAGACTGCAAGAAATGGAAGAGTTGTGGGAGGAACTGCTAGCAAGTTGCCAGGATAAACAGGCCAAGCTGCAGGATGCTTACAAGGTAATAAAGGGATGCCAGTGGCTGGGTCTTGGTGTCATTTCCAGAAATATCATGGCTGTCTTGCTATACATCTCATCTACAAGTATGTCACTTGATACAATTATACCCGACTACTCAAGACAATTAGAGCAAAAATAAATACTAAGTGTGGACTGATTGAACATAATCAGTTGGGAGAACTGGAGATCCCTGTGAAAGGAAAAGGTTTTGTAGGCTATGTTCCCATCTGCTTTCTGCTGCTAGCTTAGATCAAGATTTCAGAGAAATACTGAGGGAAAATGTGCTCTCTCACACGTCTACTCCCAATGGCAATTTTAATCCAACACATTGAGAAAGATGCACACAACTGCTTTTTATCGTTCTAAGTCTGGGTGCAAGAATTCTCATGACTTTTGAGTTTTGGATGGGCTGTCAGACACTCTATGGGTATAAAATAGAGCTCTCCCTTTAAATGGCTTCTTTTGAAGATACTGAGTCCATCATTTGTATTTGCGCAGCACAAGTAAGACTAGCTCTTGATGTTCCCCACTTCTGTTCTTGTTTTCACTGTGACTGAATTCTCTTATTCATTTGAACAACCATCATCTCTGGGAAGAGTATACAGAGCATTGTGAATCTTCTTCAAGTCCTTGTGTAATTCTTACCAAAAGTGGCCAAGATTTTTATATTGTACTGTCTGTTCTAAAGGTTTAAGTGATCTTTTCTCTCTGGTTGTCCTTAGGGCCTTCATTTTCAGTGACATATAGAGGATATGGAGAAATGGTTGGATGATGTGGAAAATGAGTTGAAAGCACCATATAGTAACAATGATCTGGTGGTTTTGAATAGTCATCTGAAGAAACAAAAGGAATTGGGGGAAGATATTGCTAGTCTTAGGGACCGACTGCAAGAGCTTGTGGTTACAGCTCAGCAGTTCCAGAAAGAGAAGCATTTCCTTGCTCATGAACTAGAAGAGAGAGTGGATCAGCTAGTGCAGAGGTGAGTGCCTGGCTTGTCTCCTGCCATCTTTTTCCTTTTTTTATCAGTCTTTTTCTTCTACGCATATTTTTTCCTCTTTCCTTCTATATATCATTCTGAATAAAAATGCCTTTCATTCATTCCTTGCTAATCTGCAATCCCCATTGATTTTTCCTTTAAATCTTACAGATACAAAAGTCTATGTGATTCTCTGCAGGAGAAGCATGGCAATCTGGAGGCAAACAGACTTCAATACCAGTTCTTCAGAGATGTAGAAGAGGGGTTGGCCTGGGTTTATGAGAAGCCCCCCATGGCTTCCTCCAGGGATTATGGCCAATCCCTGGCAGCTGTTCAGAGTCTACAAGAAAAACACCAGGTAATGTCATGTGATAAACATTTTCAGTCTTTAGAATTGAAGAGGGAACACAGAATGCAATTTGCCTCTGGCAAACTTCATCAGTTATGCTTTGGCTAACAGGAGTCATGGTGCCAGGGTTTACTCTTATCCTTGTCTGATAATAATTATATTTTACAAAATATAGGTTCATGACTTGGCAACATGTGGGATTCCATGTTACTTATCATTGCAGTGGTGTAGGCATCATATGCTTTTCTGTGGACACATTGGCATTTTCTGTGAACTGATTTCAAAACCTCACCTTTGCAATAAAAAATGGATTTTTCAAACTGTATCATATCTTGTTGTAGCTCCTTTGCACAATAGATGTCCTAACAAATATGCTTTGAAACTGAGTAAGTGCATCCAAGCAAGCTCATTGCTCAGATGTCTCAGGACAAGCTCCCATGAAAACACTTTTCCCTAAAATTCTTTCTGCTCCTGAGACAGGGGATTAACAGGATGATGATCCTTAGTCATCCTTCATTCCAGTGGCAGCTTTTAAGGTAGCTGCTGAATTGTTTTACAAGTTTTGGTTGAGCCATCAGAGAAAGCAGTGCCTGAAACACTGTCATCTCAAATACCAAAAAAACAGCAGCTGCCTTCTTAATTTTTTTTTTTAATAAGGAGCACTGCCTCTTTGTAAACATGAGATGGAATGAACAAAAAAATCTTGCTAGGTTTCCAGCAGCTAGTGATATTTAATGTTAGCAAATGAAAGCCCATTTAAGTGCCAAGTCAAGTGCCTCTGGGGGAAAATCTGCAATCTGCAATAGGACTGGGAAAGACAGATCTTATAAAGTGGGAGAGCATGAGATACACATAGAGACAGAGAAAGACAAGCATTTGGAGAAATCTGCATGTCTATAAATAAAAATCTGAACTAAGAATAAATTGGAAATGTTCTGAGTGTAAAAAGTCAAGACTGCTACAGGTGATGTATTAGGATGGTATTGAAATCTCTTAAGAAGTTGATTTATCCTAGGTGTACTCACAATTTAATGAATAATTGTAAAGTGGTTTTATTTGTATTTTCCGTAATATTCCTGACTAAGACAAATGGGTATATTCTCAATATTTTTCATCTTCTTAGTATTTAGTGTAGTTCTCTTATTTGTAAAAATTCTGTATTTAAGGAAGATGAAGTTGATGACTTTGAGATTAGACAGTAAAAAAATAAAGCTTTCTTCTTCATGATTAATGGTATAAATACTGCTTTGTATGCAATTACTCCTAAAAATTATGAGCTGATTGACATGGTAGGGAATTAATTAGGTCCAGAGAAGAAAGGAGTGTTTGAGATGAATTAATCTGGGCAAATATTCATGATAACTGAAGGAACAGTGGAGATACTGCTTCAGACTGCAATTATCTTTATGTTAATTGGCAAGATCTCAAAAATATTTCATGGAACACTGAGAATGGGAGACAGACCACAATACCAGTGCATAATAAAACATCAGCTCTTCCTACTATTTTGCTTCTTGTTCTCCCGGAGGAAGATTCTGAAGTTCTGAATTTTCAGGTTTTTAGTAGCTAGCTTTTTTTTAATATTGGCTTACAGGCAAACAAAGGTCAGAGGTTACATAACGGTCAAGAACTGAATATACTGTTATTTCCACCTTCTATTGTTTATCTTAATAAGCCAGATTCTTAAAATTCAGTCCTTGGTTGGTTACCACAAAAGAGATTGTGCATGAAATGTATCAATTAAAAAAAAAAAAGTCTTGGAAAATTGAAGTTATGCACAAATACAATATGCATATGCACAGCTGTTTAGTTTCAAATGGAGTTTCTCCTCACTTCCTCCCTCCCCCTTTTTTTTTTTAATTCTTGTTGTTATAAATTAAGTACTGTGAGTACAAGTTCCTAAATCTTCAGCTGCAAAGTTGTTTTTCATGTTGTTAGCTTATTATTAATACACAGTACAAGAAGCTTTATAATCTTTGCCACTCTGCCATTCTGCTGGGGTCAGATATGTTGTCACTTTTCAACAACATAGTGACTGTCTTGAAATCAATAGGGGGAAGTCAGAGGCAAGATTAGAATCTGAGCTCTTTACCAGCCAGATCTGGAACTTAAACTGAAAAAGAAGCTCCTCCCCTCAGGGATAGTATCTCTTCTACATTAACACAACACTACAGCTATGAAAATAAGCAGAACAATTGTAGTTTGTGGTGGGGTTGGCAGGGGTGTTGGAACTACATGATCTTTAAGATCCCTTCTAACCCAAACCATTCTATGATTTATGAGCTGTAAAATAGTGGGGTATGTTTATGCTCAAGATGCTCAAGCATAGTTAGCCACAGAATACACATGCTCCTACAGACAAATTGATGGCATCGTCCTTTCCCACTGAATCAAATATCGTATGAGAGGATATATAGAGATATGCATATGATTTTTAAATCTACTGGCCTTCAAAAATTAATTTCAAATAATCTCTTACAGAAATGGTTCAGGTAGCTGTCTTCTCTCCTTGTCCTTTTGGCTGCCTGGTAAAATGTGTACCTGTAAGTGTTTGCAATGACTGTCAAGCAAATCTGCATCTTCTACAATGATGTTAGCAATGGATAAATACTGATAAGCAGTTGAATTGGTTGTTCTTCCCTGGTAGAATTTTTATTTTAATTTTAGTGTGAGAAACACTGAGTGATGTGGTGGAAGTGTATATATTTCAGTAGGATCTATAGATAAGAGGTTTGTGGTTTATTTGAACATTTTCCCTCCACGCTCTGTGATGGATACACACCAAGGTCCAAACTTCATGGTTATATCTGATTTCTATAATCACTCCACCCCAAAAAACTCTCCACTCTACTTCAAACATTCACTCAGACTTTGCACCTCTGACCCATCTTCATGTGCTTCTGCACATGAAAAGATTTATAATGGACTTAGGTAGCTATATTGTCTGGTTTAAAAATTTCCATAGTTCTTTTTTTTGCTCTGTCGTTTAACTCTTTCCAGAATTTGGAGAATGAGATAAGCAGTTGAGATGCTTTGACCAAAGCAGTGCTCAATTCAGGACAGAAACTAGTAAGAGGCCACTCAGCCTCTCGCAGGATAATGAAGCAGCTGAAGGAGCTTGAGAATTCTGTAAAGTATTTGTATATTCTGTACTCTCTTGAAAGTAGAGGCTCAAGATAGAAGACAGTGGCTCATACAGTCATATGAGGCCCATCTGTTCCTGAATGAGGTAAAGATGGCTCACAAGAGATTTGTCTTTTGTTGCTTAAAAGAACTGATAACTATGTTGTTGGCACCAAGGTAGGAGCAGAATCCATACTTGTCCTAGTTTTTTATATCTGGTAGATATGAATACAGTAGAGAAATAACAGGCAATTTTCCAAATAACTGCAGTGAAGGAAAAAAAACTAACTGTAATTACTGCGTTCTGGGTATATATTTTTTTGAATAGTGCCTGCTAGATTGCACTAAAGGAAAGCACATAAGCTGTTCTCTGTTTTCACTGAGGTGGTTTTTTGGGCACCACTGCTTTCCAGTTTTCTTTGTCTTGGCCTAAATCATGGCTGTGTTCAGGCTCACCTCTGTATTTTATACAGCTACTGGAGGTGGAAGCGTGGCTGGCAGAGAGAAGCTTCATTCTGGAGAACTCTGATTATGGGAAGAATGAAGAATCCACACAGGTTTTACTTCATAAACTTGAGGCTCCCAAGCTGGACATGGATGGTTTCAGACCACGTATTGAGAAAGTCCAGGAGACAGGAGCCAGCTTAATTAACAAAGACAATCCAGAGAGGTAGGAAAGTGAAAAACAGATTCTGCTCCAGGTCTAACAGAAGTGCCCAGAGAAGACAAACATGGAAAAGTTCAGCCCTCAGTAGCTTTTTGATGGCTCATCCAGAAATATGACTTTAGAGGATCTCAAGCCCTCCTTCACAACCAACACACACTCAGCACTCAAAAGGCTTAATGCTTGTTCTACTGTTTTCAAAACTGTTGTTGTTTAACAACAGACTGATCGCACAGATCAGCTTCTTTGCCCGCTGTTTGTTCCCAAGACCTGTCATCTAGTTCTGATCTACCATAATGGTTTAAAAGAACCTGTTATTGGGAAAGGAAATGGACCTTGTTGACAGTATTTTTCATTGCCATTTTGGTTTTCTGTCTGGGAAGAAGGAAGTGAAAAGAGCAGATATTCATATCATATTTTCTGAACTAGCTGATTTTACCAGTTTGGCATAACCCACTCCATGATGTTATCTGGTTTTTTCTGTATTTTGAAGGTGTTGTAAATTCAACCTGTCAAAATAGAAAATGTTTAAAAAGAACGGTAAAACAAAGACATAGCTTCTGATTCTTGTTCTTTGCAGTCCAGCTATACTTTCAAAGCTTCAGGGGATCCTAGTAAACTATCAGTCTCTCCTACAGAAGGCTGAGACCCAGAGAAAATGCCTTCAAGAGCAATTCCAGCTCTATCTATCTCTATGAAAGAGAATTCCAGCCGGTGGATGCGTGGCTTTCCAGTAAACAGTCTGTAGCAGAGTCCAATGACTATGGGCAGGACTTAGATGTTGTTGAGGTAAAAGAAAATAAAAGGTATTCTATGTATTGTGTGGCAAAGCAAGAATATATTTGCTGCAAATTTTGTGTAGCTGCTGACAGTGAAGTATGACAGAGTGACAAAAACAAAGCAAATCACTTATCTCTGCAGCAAAAACTCAGGCTCATTTCTGTCTGCTTATACAGAACCCTCTGAGGTAGCATCTGTAGCATCTTACAGAAAAAGTAGATGCATCATTAAGTTAGCTTTTTCTTGGGGTAAGATCAACACACTTCCCTGCTGGCCCTGATTATTTGTTTGGCAGAGCCTAAAAAAATAGATGAGAACAGGGCCATGGTCTTGTAAGAATTTCAGTGGAAAACACTAGAATGCAGCATTCACACCTCTAGTTGCTGATTTCAAGGATAAATTTGTCCTTGGGGCACACAGTGCTGAGAAGTGTAATTCATAGTGTCTACCTTTCAGCAACTATGATGTATGTGGACAGACTAACAGGTTACGTTTCTTAGCTTTTGATCTGGGCAGCATGTCTTGGTTAGGATATGGGTGATTGTTATGACATAAATTGTTAAATGATCAAGACAACAGATGCTTTCTTCTGGCTCCAGATCACCTGGGTTTATCAAGTGATTTGCACTGGTAGATTGCAAAACATTGCTTTTTATGTTATACAATACAGAGAAATTGATTCCTTCTGCCTCTCTCACAGAGGTAGGCAGAATTTCTTATATCGATATCTTTTATCTATTTTTATCTCTCAGGTGCTGGAGAAAAAGTTTAAAGATTTTGTAAGTGAGGTGAAACCTCTGGGACATTCCAAAGTTGTCTCCTTAAATGAGTTAGCATCTAAACTAGAGGAGAGCCACAGCAAGATGGACATTATGCAAAAGAGAACAAAGGAAATCAATGAGACATGGGAGAAACTATGCCTTGCTATCCAGGCAAGGACAGAGGTAGAAAACACATGAAAAACTGGGGCATTGGATTCCATTTGCTTCCCATGTCCTTCTTCCTTTCCCAAACAAGTGCATTGCTCATGTTAAAAAATGATGTCTGTAAAAACAATGAGTGTATTCTGTTCCGTTCTGTTCCATTCTGCTCTGTCTTGATCCATTTCTCTTTATAACCACTGTTTACCCTACTGTTCCTGACAAGGCTTACACTTGAAAGATATTTATCAGCCTAGAGTAATTCTGTTTTCTTTAGTTCACTGCTGTCTCTGGTTTCTTAAAAATATAAGCCAGTTTAATAGTTTACCACTACTAAAAGGAAGCCAGCTCTGGCACTCATTGGACTCTTCGCTGAACTACTTCACCTTATTAAACAAGATGAAAACTCTCCAGACTTTTTTTCTGAATTAGTTACTTCCAGTCAAAGAAAGGGTATGGGAGGGAAGGGGATAGAGGACACAGAGACAAAATCTCTACATTTTGGCAGCAATTAGCTGTCAAATTGTCTCACCCTTTCTTGTGAATCTGCAGTCACAGATGTGTTTGGAAAAGCAGAGGGGACACATACAACTCAACATTTTTGTTTGTTTAAAAGAGAATGTAGAATATCAGATGTCCTCAATTCTTTTTTTTCACTGCCATTACGTAGACATATTGCTTATGAATTAGCTCAAGATCACTATTGCCTGCATGATAATTGTTAATATATTGTTTGAATGTAAAATACTAGTAATATACTTTTTAGTCCTCTAATTTTAGAAAACCTCATTTTCACTCTTTGCAGTGTAGGTCTTCATTCCAAGTAACTTTTTAGGACACTTTCTGTGGTTGAGAGTACTGCCTTTAGAGGAAAATTCATGCTCTCCTCTTGATCATTCACCTTACCTAGTGATAAATTGCTCTTTGGAGACATCAATTTCTTTCCATTGACAAAGAAAACTTAGGGAAATTAGGTTTGCTTGAACACCTTACTTTCAGATGACTTAATGGGGAAGATATTTCAGTCCTGCTTTTGTTCAGCCTGTACTGCATTAGGATATATTAAAGTTGCTCTTCTTTTTTTTTTTTTTTTTCTTTTTTTGTGCTGCAGCCATGATATTAAATGCTGAAGACATTGCCATTAAATTGTTTCCTTATTCCAGAATCTAAGAGCAGCCCAGCAAGTTCATCAGTTTGATCATGATGTGGATGAAGTAAAGGGCTGGATGCAGGAGAAAGAGGCAGTGATGGATATAGAAGATTATGGTTATGATCTTCCAGGTGTACAGACGCTTCTCAGCCAGCTTGAGGGAGTAGAGGTAAGTGGATATATCATGGAGTAGTGGCAAAAAGCATAAACACCAGAAAAAAAGTCATATGCTTGATTTCAAATCATTTCAAGTGTTTTGGTTTTAGGCCAATAAAAGATAAATTGATTGCACCCTGAAATATTCTTCATGCTTCACAGAAGGGGCCCTTTTCTGCCTGTTTTTAACATTATGGTTTTATATTATCAATGCTTTTGCTTCTAAGGATGAGCTCTTCTGAAATCTATTTCAAATTGTTATTGTAATTGCAAAGGTGTCATCTGAACTACAAGAGACTTCAGGTCCACACTTTTCAAAATAATTAGTGTGTCAATCTAAAGAAGCTTCTTTGATTTTTCATGATGAATGTTCAAAGGCAGAGCAAAAGTATTGACAGATCTGTATTTTCAGCCTCTGTGCAGCCAGTGGCTAGAAAAGACATGCATCATCTTTCAAATCTGCTTTTGACAGATATTAGGTTGTGGCTTGGTCTTACAATCCATTCTCTCCCTGTTTCAGAGAGATCTAGGAGCCATCATGAAAGAACTCGAACGGGTTCAGGGAGAGGCTTGGCACCTCAGCCGCACATACCCTGAAGTCAAGGAAAACATCATGGAGAGACTCACAGATGTGGATGAGTGCTGGCAAAACCTGGACAAGAAGTTTCTGGAGAGGAAAGCAAGACTTAGCCAGGCAGAAAAAGTCCAGCTCTACTTCAGTGACTGCAGGGAACTGATGTATGTGTTGGCCACTTGAGTTTTGCAATGGGCCTTATTTCTTGTCTTTCCCACAGAGGATTTTCTAAATTACAGCTGTCAGTTATTTCACTCTGGTCCCAGGTGCTGCACAGCTTGCTTGCAAATCTATTTGAATAATAATACATGACATCTTCTCAACAGCACTTCACAGAATTTACCATACGTCAAAAGTGACCGTGCTACTCCACTTCAGCACAGTGTGCATGACAAACCCACATTTTTACACTGTTTCCTAGACAGCCTTGGAGAATTGAGTCAATCTGAATAGATTTGATAATGTCACAATTCCAATTGAAAATACTGTTCAGTCTAGAAAGATGGGGGAGTCTCTGCTAGATAGTAATTTGTACACCTGTACAGATGCCAGTGCCTATTATTCTCATAGTCAAAACAAATATATTAAAGATAAACTTCTAGACTAGATTAACATTGCTCAAATGCTGCAAGTGTTTTGCACTTATGAATTTAATGTCATTACCGTATACACACACTTTTCTGTCTGTTCTTATTAGGGGTCAGGCTTTTGCAAGAATTCAGTTGCTGGGAAATTCCATTACTTTTCTTTTATCTTTTTTCCATCTTAATTAGAACAAAATGCTCAATGTTTAGAGCATTACAAATTATACTTTTAAAAAAGCATATGTTGAGCTAAATGTCTCATTTCATTTATAATCAATCATGCCAAAGTGTCACTAAGCAGGGGCATAGTGTAAAAATTGGAATAAATAGTCAAAATATGCATTAATGAAAATAGCAGACCAACATAGAAATATTTTATCATTTTAATATAATCTTCATCAAAGTTATTACATTTTTAATGGGAATTGTGATTTTTTTTAAACATGTTTTCTCACAGAAGACATATAGACATTTTTAGTTGAGCGTAGTTAATGAAAGAGTTAATCTATGGCAGGAGTAGAAATACAAAGACAGTGAAGTGGTTACCACTGACTATTGGACATATACTGTGCTAAGGTGTAGATACTGAGCACAGGTAAACCAGGATGTGTTGATGTATGCCAGCTGAGGCTCATAGAGTAGAAAACTTTCCTTTAAAAGCATCTATCAGTGTGCTTCTTTGCATAGGTGCTTGAGTGAACCTTCATCAGTATGTTTGTATAGTTTCATCTTTTGTAAGCAAATAAAAATCTGTAAACATGTCCACAGCCATGGGATGTGTACATTCCTGAGTATCCAACACACTCAGATTCCTCCCATTTTTACCTTTTTGACTCTATCCTGCAGAGCCTGGGCTAACGAGATGCATGCACTAGTGATATCTGAGGAACCGGCAAATGATGTCCTAGGAGCTGAACTGCTTATCAAGCGTCATAAGGAATACAAGCGTGAGACAGAGAAACAGTGGCTAAAATATGAAAAAACGCAGCAGGCAGGAGGTGACCTGATGAAGAATGGACATTTTATTTCTGTGGAGGTGTGTTGATGAGTTGAATAATTTACAAACAAGACTGAAAAAAGGTGACATTAAATAGTCAGGAACTTCAGCTTCATCTCCCTTTCACAACAGGACAATCAGGTTATCTACTATTAAAAGCTGCAGGCAGAAAACATGCCACATTTAGAAAAAGAAAACATGTTTTAAAGTTTTTACTTCTCTAAAGACTGATTTTGAAGCAGACCGTAAAAGAATAGTCACTGGACTGATCGTGGCAGGGCAGTCAGGCAGGGAGGTATTGCTATTTCACTGAAAAGATGTGCCATGTAAATGAGGTTTTAGCATTTAATTACACAAGACCTATGATAAAAAAACAAACAGTGCTATTAACTATAGGGTGGAATGATGTCCCTGAGTACACTAGAAGATATTTAATTCTTCAGAAATGTCATAGAGCGAAAGCGGCAATAATGTTAAAATTTCTGTGCTCCTGTTATCAACATACCTTTTGACATTGGTCTCAAGCTTGTCTTGATAATTTTCAGTAGATCCAGGGATCATACCATCAAAAACATCTTCAGAATTTATGTAAGATTACAATAATTCTGTTGTGGAAAGAATCAGAGAACTTACCACGGTTTAAGGCTTTCCATTGTTGCCTTACTGTACATGGATGTATTTGTTGAATCTTTAGTTCTCTTTAGTTCTGTAGTATAAATTGCCTGGGTATAAAGTTTCATCATGGGAAAGCATAGCAGAATATTGGTAATGCAGTATGTGGCATACACATACAATTATAATGTACAGCTGTACAACACACAGGCTAAATGAGTTCAAGTAAGAAAAATGAGGACTTGGACATCCTTTCTTTCTGAACTATGCTAACACCATAAAGTTATCTAGAGGTCATCTTCTGGATCATGAGGGCAGATTACACACTATTTGGCTGTCACAAAAAGTCTGGTTGGATTTTTCACCACCTAGCATTGCATATGGTCTTTTTCTAGATTGAAGAAAGACTGCTAGAGCTGTCAGAGCTGATGAAGAAGGTAAAGGAGAGCAGGGAAATGAGGAAAGAGTTGTATGAAGAAAACTGGGAGATTCAGTTGCCTCGCAGAGAGCTAGAGCAAGCAGAAGCATGGCTGGCTGCCAAGGAGAGCTTTCTTTCAGATCCTAACTATGGGGTAAATAACAATAGTGCAACTATATTGAAAAGTCTCTTGGCATATACAGAGTGCTTGGAGCATGTTTCAGCTTGGACCTGAAGTTAATCACAATCTAAACAGTAGTGCATCCTTGAGATTACAAAGAGCAGGAGCTCTGTCCCCCTTACAGAAGTGAGCCCATGAGAGTTGCTGCATTTTACAGGGTGATGGGGTCCAGGAGATGGTGGGTTTCAGGGGGTGGTAGAAGACTGTGGAAAGTTCCAGACCATTTTCTCACATAATGGGATAACTTGCAGAGGGTCTAACCTTCCCTGTTGTCCTGAGAGACTGTTTGAAAAGGGCATTTCCCCACCTTGTGTTGGGTGGAAGAACATTTTGCACAGATGGCTTGATAACTAGCTTGTAAATTCTTATTTAAACACCAGCATCCATATTTTGGGGTTTTTCCTCATTGTTGACTGTCTTCTGATGGCTTATAAGATGGGGAAAACAGTGTCATAAATTCATCTGTAGAAGATAAAACAGAGAGCAAGACAGAAGTTTAGGATGCATTTTTTGTGGGGCAGGAATAAACTGTCTAGCACAAGCTGAAGTCCACAGTACTATATGACTTTACAGGGGAAAAAAAGGTTATTATTTGAGCTTTTTTCATGTGCAACAGACAGAATGCAAGCTAGTGATCTTTTCATTTAAGTGTAAAATAGATTTTTCATACACTACCAAGGGCTTAGACATTCAATTACCAAAATTTCAGAAACATCATTTGGCTAAACAGAATGGGTAAATCTGAAAATCATAGGGATAATCTTCCAATGGACTTGCTTTTGGACTTGGGTATCTGATAATTTTTCCATTCAGGATTCAGTATCTGAAGTAGAGGAATTACTGAAGAAACAGCATGATTTTGAGAAGATGCTTGCAGCTCAGGAGGAGAAATTTGCTCAGCTCAGCAGGAAAACTAAGGTGAGAAGCAGAACTTTGATGTATATGAGGCAAGACAATAGGGGAGGCTGAATGTTTGGGGCTAAATCACTTCATGTAAGAATGAACTCCTGGGCTGAAATGGAGTAAATGAGTGACCAAAACTGAGATACTGCAGATAGAGCAGCTAAGAACAAGACCTGTATGTGGATCAAGAGTCCAACTACCTTGCAAAAGCTCCAGGAGAGAAGCGGAAACTTTCTTCTGTCAGGACCAGCAAAAAAAGATGTGTTATGTGTATTGCTGTGTGAGAAACAAGGTGATCATTCACTATGTGGATGGAGAGATTCTGGTTCATTCAGGATTTCACTAGGGAGCTGCAGCTGCCTGGCAGTGCTGGAGGGTAGGAAAGTGCTGAAAATGAAGACAGACCAAGGCAGAGACAGGCCTTTTCCTTTCCAGCATCAGAGTTCTACAAAGGATCGTATTACATACCAAAAATATTGTCTACCTCCCATATCCTGTTTCAATGATTTGTTGGAATATTTTCCTGAAATATCCAGCAAAACATAGTTTTTTTTTGCTTTCTATGGCGCTACAGTGAGCACTGTTCCTACAAACTTAAAGAAGTAGTGCCATAGAAAAGAAGCATAGTGTTTCTCAAGAGTGTTTTAAAGACAGCCTCTAGAGAAATTAATGAGGGGATTTGACATTGTCATCAGTGTTCATGGTTTGGTCAACAAAATAATGGTCAGCACATGGCAATTAAGTTCAGTTCTTACTCTAAGAATGCCAGTGGAGGTACAGGCCTCAAAATACAGTGCCAGGAAAGAGTGCATTTGAAAAACTGTTACTGCTTAAAATAATTAGAAAAAAAAAAATTCTTCAGTAAGTACCCATTAATGCAATGAAGGTAATTTTATACAAATGTAATACTTGTGTCCCACAGAGGGAGAAGAATCTTCTGAAACAAGTGGACACAGAAGAGAGTGAGCGGAAGGATAAAAGCAAAGTTGTACGGGTTCCCTCTCTGAAAAGAAAAGCATCTGACAAAAGGAATACAGCACCAAAAGTGACAGAGATAAAGAGCACAATGCTGCCATCACCTGTGCCCTTACAAAGCCTGTCCTGGAAGGTCCCACTTGAAACTGTTTTCTCCCCTGTTGAAAAGTCTCCATCAACATTCCAACAATTCATTTCTGAGGGAGTCCCAGAAGTGCTGAGCAGCAACAAAACAGAAATTAAAGCTGAAAGAAGGCTTAGTGAGAATACCACTCCAACTATGCCAAAGACAGTGGGTCCACAAGCTATATCATTGGAAAGTCACAGTTCTTTAAGCTCTCCATTATCTCCTACTCCCATAGGACAGCAATGCAGCAGCAGTTTGTCAGAATCTTATGCCACAGGCCTTTTATCATCTCAGGAAGAAAGAGCTAGAGGATCCTCTCTCTCCAAGGTGCAAACAGAACAAATGACAACTCCACCTGAGCCTGGCCAAAGGTCATTAGATAAATCAGAAAATGTGCTGCCATCTAACTCCTCTTGGGAGAGATTAGAGAATATATCTGTGGTAAATCCCAGGGATTCCTGGCTCTCTCCTCACAAAACTGCTATCCAGTGCTAGTTTAAGGAAATACAGGAAGTTCTGTATGAAAGTCATAGAAAGCACTAGACAGTAGGTGCTTCAGTGGAGACACTCATGGACCTGAACAGCAAGAAGGATTTTATGTGCCTTTGCAGTTGGTACACTTCCTAACAGGTTGTTGACTTAAGCAGCTATAACTTAAAACCATTTTTAATTTGCTCAGCTTTATAGTCTAGGTCTTGACAATGGCATTGGTTTCTGGTTTTCTTTCCCAAACTATAGGTTATTCTTAAGTGCTCAACAGAGCACTTAAGAGCCAGAAGATGCTGTCTTACAAAGAAAGATTGCTGATTTACCCATACCCTCTGTGTGAGGTGGCAGTGCTTTGTGTCCACTGAACAAAATGTTCTAGAAGGACGTGAATTCTCTTCATTTAAAGTAGTATTTCAGAGATGCAGCAACAACCTAGAGAGGATTTCTAGCTGTGCTGTGAAACTAAAAGCTTAAAGGCAGTAAAGATCAGTTTCTGTGTGGAATCTACCTGCAAAGACCCTCCAAAATTATAACATATGTTTAGAGCCATTTTAAAGTTAAACAGCAATGTTCTTTTATGTCTCAGGTTTCTGCAACTCTCCAACATATGGAAGGAGTCCTAGAAAAGAGAGACCAGCTCCTTCCTTGAAGACAACAGGTAGAAACCAGTTTTCCTTCACTCTGGGATAATCTATCTTTATTTGAGTTATAGTCTGGACTTCTTCAGGATAAACTCTTGCTGAAGAGGAGCTCAGGACTGTGGCTATAACTCAGTTGCCACTAAAATAAATGAATAAGTGCCCACTGACTTTAGCGGTATCTGATCAAGACCTTAAGAGAAAGAAACAATGGAATTTTTGCCTGTTGTGGGAATGATGCAGAATGGGTTTTTTCTATATTTAATAGATTTATGAACCAGAGCCTAGGCTGTTTGAACATGCTAATTATGTTCTCCCAATTACAAATATAGATTTCAATATATCAACTGAGTGGGGAACAAAATCAAAAAACAAACAAGCAAACAAACAAACCAAAACCCAAGCCTGTATGAGCATGTGATTGTTTGTTGACAGAGGACACCCATGCTCCCCATGCTTGAAATATCTATCTGTGCTAGAAGAGAATTAACATTTCTATTTATCTTTAAAGCAGTGGTTTGTTTAATCCAGTGCTGAATGAGACTGAAATATAAATTCTCATCCTAAGAAAGATCACTTCAGGTCAGTAGGCTAATGATCATAACACGGCAGGCATGTTTGCTGAGCTATTGCATGTAAACAAGTTGTCTTGTATTGTTTGTCCCATAGAATATTTCCTCTAAAACTTTTGCCTTGAAAGACGTGTAAAAACTGAATCTGGTCTGAACTACATCTCCTGGAAGATAACTTTTTCCTCTCTTCTGGATTCACTGAACTTAGTCTGCTGTGATACTGACCTTCCAAATTATCAAACAAGAAAAACTATGGCTTGTCTTCCTCAGAACTTTTTCTTTCCTTTTCTCTGAATGAGCAATTTATCAGCTTGATTCACTGGCATAACAAAATAATTCTGTTATGACTCACAGAGAGACCCTTTCCAAATCACCCACACCAGAAACTACAACAGGTTCTGGGTTTTTAGGAGATAATCTATAAGATAATGACTAAGATATTCTGTGATCATCATCTAGGCTGTTCCTGACTTCCTGTGGAAATTGCATGTGAAAGATTTCCTGTGGAAATATATAGCTAATAATTGGATTTTATTACCATTTCTGTTCATGTAGCCAGGCTCAAGGTCTTGGAATTCCTTCTACATAAAACTTGATGGATTAAAGCTTGATTTCTATAACGATGAAAAAGAAGAATCTAAGGTAATTTGATTTTTTAATCTTTCTAGTAGTCTTTGTATTTACCTATCTAAAAATTCACTTAGAAGAAAACAGGATTACATTTGCTTTTGCTTTGCTTTTGCTTTGCTTTGGGGCTGCAGTAATCAGTTCTCTTTCAAACATCAGCTGAATAAAAATTCAATGAGTGTTCATCTGATACTAACTATAAGACAGAATTATAAGTTTTAAGAAATTTTAAAACATATTCCTTACAAGAAGTATCCTACTGAAGAATTGCCATTACAGAATCACAGAATCACAGAATCACCGGGTTGGAAGAGACCCACTGGATCATTGAGTCCAACCACTCCCACAAAACACTAAACCATGTCCCTCAGGACCTCGTCCACCCGTAACTTAAACACCTCCAGGGAAGGCAAATCAACCACCTCCCTGGGCAGCATATTCCAGTGCCTTATGACCCTTTCCGTAAAAAACTTCTTCCTAATCTC
>WAAB01014743.1:17042-32634 GCA_013389865.1 Piaya cayana | reverse complement strand
AAGGGTCATTAGGTAATGGAACAACCCATCCAGGGAACTTCCCTGGTGGTGTTTAAGGTGTGGGTGGATGAGGGCATGGTTTAGAGATTTGTGGCAATGGTATGACTCGATGATCTGGTGAGTCTCTTCCAACCTGGTGATTCTATGATTCTATGAAAACTCATATGTACCAAGGAAAAATTTTACTGCTACCTTGGCATTGCAAATTTATATTCACTGCTGCAGTCCTCTCTGTCACATTAGTTGACTACCTTCTTGGGAAATATTTATGTAACTAAGGGTTTGCAGGATGAGCCCCAATATAAATAATAATAGGATCACTTAGGCAGAGCTTTACATCTGTACAAACACTGTCTAATGAATTCCTGATGGAGTTCTGTTGTTGACTAAGGAAATCATGTGAGAACCTTCACAATAAATGAAGCAGCAACACATTTTGGATCAAAGGAAATCATACAGAAAAGCAAACTAATATACAAAGGGCTGTAGTCATTCTTGGCTTATTTCCTCCTAAGTCATTTAGACCCTCTTTAAGCACTGGCACTGTTTACTTTATAGCAAAACCTCCTGGCCTTTGAATTGAAAGACCCTCAGTCTTTGATATCAGAGCTCTCATGTTTAACCAAGAGAACAGTCTTTGGAGGGGAAGAGGGTGATATATTCATACAGTGTGAACCTTAATGCAGAGGTGGCTTCTGCAGCAGAAGCACAGCAAGGTCCAGATCCATGCCAGAGACTCCTAGGCACTCAGGAACACAAATAAATAGCAACAGTCCAAATTCAACCAGGGTATGACCACAGTGAAACTAACACCGAATGCTGTAGGTGGTTACTCTTCTTGAAGTGAATCTCTCTGCAAAGTGACTTCTAGATGGCTTTTAGAATCTGCAGAATTTGCTGCAATTGCAGAAGCTGTAGGCATTTATTACCTCCACTACAACCTATTCTCACTGACTTCTCCCTCCAGCCACGCACACAAGACCATGTAAGGACACAAATAATGGTTTCAGACTCAAATCATAAGGGAAAAGTGTTCTGGCCCTTTTCAATTTACCAGTTAGGTGTCAACAGAGATTCCTCTGGCTTTTTTACACCCTTCCCTATCCTCTTACTCGGGTTTCATCAACCTCATCATACTCTAAAAAAACCCAGTGAAAGTTAATTTCCTAAAATTATCCATATTGTCCTCTTTTTCAGTCCAGAAGATGTATCATCCCTGCTAGTGGGGCTTTTAGACCCTTAATTGATGTCTAGACACATATATAGGACAGTATGAATGAGTTCAACCTATCTCAGATCCCTGAGATCAAATTTCAGCCCTCAATACATTAGTTTTGATTCTTGAGGGCCCAATGCACAGGGCTATTCAGTCCATAGCTCCAGCCTGCGGAAGGAGTCTCTCCAGTTAGCATGGGAATCTCTCGTCTGTACTGTTGGGAGCCAAAGAGCAATGTGCCTCCTAATGTGTAAATACTCAGATCCTTCACTGGAGTTATCTGTGGTGCTGGATGAACCCTGGCAATGTCAAAAATGTGAATGAAAACAATCCAAAAGCAAAACACCAGCAAAAAGTTTTGTCTTGGATAAGGACCTGAAGAAGAGGGCACTGCAGAAATGGCAAGAAGGAAGAGTGGAGGTGTATAATGACTGAGTCATCATGCACCGGGAGGGCAGGTGAGGCTGAAGACATGGGAGAATAGCGCTGTTAGTAAAGGAATCTAGCACCCCCAGTGATGAAAACATGTCAGGCGGTGAGATCCAAACAGCAGAGACCATCTGATACAGATCCTAGCCCAGAAGGATATAAATATATGGATGAAGTTTCAGCCTTGGACGAAGAAAAAGGGAAGAAGTAGATGCCGCAGTTACAGATCAAAGCAGCAGCAAACTCCAAACATTTTTTTTTTAATAGAGAACATCAGCTACTGTCCAGTAAACCAGTCAAACTGCCTGTGGGGAGAAAATTTAGAGAAATTATTTCTCACTACTTTAATGCTCCAAAATCAGCTTTTCCTGGAAATAAGCGTATAGAGGAGAAATTATTCCTGGCGTTGAGTTAAAAACCAATAGATAATGTTACCTGAATCACTTCTACTGACTGCAGAATAACTAAAATATGTCCAAGGGGTTAGCTGAAAGAGAGACCTGCTAACACCACATTTGAAAAACAAAGGACATGTCAGCAAATGAGCAGGAAAATATCCTTAAGGTTTAAAGGAAGGAAATGAAATCCTAAGAGGTAGCAAGAATACATCTTTTCATGGAATAGATAAAAAAATCTCCAAGGCATGAATACTGCTGAACATAAAAATAAAATTATAAAAAAGGATGGAACACAAAAGCAAGAAACTAATGAACACAGCTGCCTGGCTTGGCTCAAGGGCCTCTTTGAACCAGTTAGAAACCCTTCAGCATTTGAAAATCTGACCAGACTGATGTAAATAGCCACAAGCATAAAGTACAGCAGGTAAGGAGTGAATGAGAAGAGGCTGAAATGATTTCACAGAGAAGCAATAGCTAAAAGTCATAGCAGCTGCTTATAAACAAGAAGGTATTTTGGGGAAGTGCAATGTCCATCAGGTTGTCAGGGATTAAAAGAAGGGGTTGTTAGGCAGAACCAGAGAAGGCAGGATCCATAAAAAAGATCTCCAAATTATCACATTGCTGATTTCCTTCATAGATGGATACTCTTAGCAGTTCCGGGAACAGTCTTTTGTTGTTTTTATAACATGTTTTACATACCTTTAATACCAAACACTTGGGCAAAGTTTGCAGAAGCCAGTTATTGGTTATTATTGTTGCATGCATATATTTCCAAGCTACTAAATAATTACCATCGTGTTTCAATGCAGAATATTTCTTTACAATCTGAAAACATAATGGCACCAGACACACTGAATAGAGAAATGTATTTTTTATTATGTCATGGTAATAATTGCCTTCACTGCTTTATATGAATTGAATATTTAAAATACCATCATAAAAAGAGCAATCCTTTAATAGGTATTATCCTCTCCCATAATGGAAGAACGGGTCACCTAACACCTTCCTTTCCTCATTATCGACACTGCTAGAAACCAGGCTAATAACTTCATTGTCACCATAACATTTCTGCAAGGTTTTGCATATGTCTAAAATGCAGATATTAACACCTGCATACTAGCATACCACTGAGAACTTTCTCTCTAAGAACTACAGATAAGACTCTGGCCTGAATTAAAAGAGCTTTTCTAGTTTCTTGGTAAGATAGAAAACGGGAGTTCTTTATCAAAAGCATATTAGCATATTTTTCCTCACTAATAACTTCACTGCAGCATTAATTTGCTTAATTATTGCACTTAGAATTCAACATGGTAGATAATTAATTCAAAGGCAGAGAAAAAAAAAGTTAGAATCATAACACATATACATATAGCCCTGCTTTATGAGCACACTTTTTTGAAAATGATTTTTTTTGTTCTGTTCCATGAAACATTAAATCTGAAACAGTAAGTTAAAAGTTATCTTTTCAATGATTTATTTTAAAACATTTTGCCAGGTTTGCTCATTTAGGCTTCTCTCCTGATGAATCTTCCATAAATAAATGGGGTTAATGCAGCCTGCTACCAGGACTTCCAGCTCCATTACCCACTACTAAGATCTTGTTCTCTTGCAAATCTCTGTTTTACTGGCAATGGCCAATTGGTGCACTAAATCCTTACCAGGTCACTGGGATTCAGGAGTTCAGTTCTCTCCAAACAGCCCCGAGATTACATTCTCATAGCCCAAAAAAGACAAAAAAAAGAAACCCCAACAACAACATCCCCTCTCCCCCAGCCCCAAAACATCACTAAACACCACCTTCCATTTCTTGAAGTCTTCCACTGTAATTGAAAAAGACATTTTGAGATGTTTGGGTCATCTCTAAAATCCTCACCATCAGAACTGGGAAGGATATTCCAATATAGCAACTGCTTAACTGCTTGCTTATCACTCTTACATCCTAGCAAGGCAAGACCATCACAAAACGCTCCATGTCTACATGGAGCCAACTGTGTTTCACATGGTATTACAAAGGCTGTTCAGTAATACAGAGGAGGGTCACAATAATGTTCCAGTGGTGCTCACAGAGGCATATTGTCCATAGCTGTGTTAACAGAAATTCTTAACTGAATAGAACCACGTTAGAAAACAACTATTTCCAGTGATGCTACTCAAGCTGAAAAAAACGTTACCTGTTGGTAAGAAGCATGTGTGTCTAGACTAGTCACTAAACTGCTGTTTGCAAGCTGGGGAAACTCACTTCCCACCACAAGTACTTTCCTGGTTTAGCCTCTTGGTGTACTCATCCATTTATATTTTGGCATGTTACCACCTTGGCAGGACAACAGAGGATTTCAAAGTACCAGCCTCACCTGTCCACAGTTTCACTACCTTGGGTTGTTTTTATTCATGCACCAAGCTGCCTTACACTCAGCTGCACTTTTTAAAGAAAGTTACCAGGAACAGGGAATGATAGAATCTGCTGTAGATAGCTACTAATCTTCAAAGCCCAGTATTATAGTTCATGTTACATTGCAAGAGAATTGTGCTCAATGAGTCTGTCTGCTTGTACTGGCAGTATTTCGACCAGGACCAGAGAAGTCTGTCGATGTTGCAGTAATTTTCTTAGGAATTTGGGTATCTACAATGAGACCTCAGTGAAACTGAAGGCCCATCTATCCGCATTCCAATGCTTCCTGGCAAGCCTAGATCTGCTCTGGGTAGAGTGCTTGGCGTCAAGACTGTCAGGAAGCAGAAAAAAAATTATAAAAAACTAGGTTGTCCATGCAGCTCTCTCCAGGATGTATTCTCAGAGCACACCTAACACTGATGTGGTTCAGGGTCTCACAAAATGCACCCTGAAGCCTCTTACTTTTAAAAAGACTCTGGAAAACAAGATGCCAAAGGTACCTTTCATCTGTATAACAGCCTAAAGAGGCTTTTACAGAGGTTCACACGATTATCTTGCCTCTTATGTTCCTGTTCCCTCTTCCATCTCTTCTCCCTGGAATAATGTATAACGTACTATTTCCTGTAGTGTCTCTTCCCCACTTCATAATCCCATAACCCAGTAGCTGTGTCTTCCATGACCTGTGGATTCAAACCCTCTGCAGCAGAGCAGAAAACAAACCTCTGTCTCTAGCTGCTTGGATAATGACCATAATCAGGAGGTTACCTGCAACAAACATACTCTTCATTGTATTCCAGGTGTCTCTTGCAGCAAGAGAATGAGTCTTGTTACATCCTTTAAGAAAAACATCAATTAACATTTCAGATGGCTCTACTGTGAGGTGAGGGATGCTCCTCACTACAGCCAGGAGGTGGGTAACTTCAGACTGCAGGTTGGAGGGTTTCCAGTCCTCTGCCACCCATTCTTAGGTCACGGGTCTGATCAGCCTGCCATGCCATGGACATCCCTCTGAGAAGCCAAGCCCAGAGGCACATTTGAAAGCTCTGACTGGGCAAGTGGAAGACAGGCGGCAAAACACATGGATTTGAGAACTTCCAGCTCTTACCTTTAGGTTTGGTGCACTGCAGTGCCCACAGCTGGAAATTCAGTAGCAACATCACATTGATTACAAAAATGAAGGATGTTGTTAAATTGAACATGAAGATGAGTAATGAGAGCACACACTCTGTTATTTATCTGATTTTTTAAATCATTTTACATATTTTATATATCAGACCACTTCTAGAACAGTATGAGCCATAAATTTTTGTGCAGAATCATAGAATCACCAGGTTGGAAGAGACCCACCAGGTTGGAAGAGACCCACCAGATCATCAAGTCCAACCATTCCTAACAATCACTAAACCATGCCCCTCAGCACCTTGTCCACCTGTCCCTTAAACACCTCCAGGGAAGGTGACTCAACCATCTCCCTGGGCAGCCTGTTCCAGTGCACAATGACCCTTCCTGTGAAAAATTTTTTACTAATGTTCAGCCTGAACCTCCCCTGGCAGAGCTTGTGGCCATTCCCTCTTGTCCTGTTCCCTGTCACTTGGGAGAAGAGGCCAGCACCCTCCTCTCCACAACTTCCTTTTAGGTAGTTGTAGAGAGGAATAAGGTCTCCCCTCAGCCTCCTCTTCTCCAGGCTAAGCAACTCCAGCTCTCTCAGCCATTCCTGTGTATCACCAGAATTGTAAATGCACCTTCCTGTGGGATCTGCTATTCAGGAAAGAATAGGGTAAATTGGGTACTATCTGGATGTCTCTGCTAAAAAGTAAGCACCAAAACGAGACAGTTTTGCCATGTGAAATGTTAGCTTTCAGTTGTTATATTGATCCAGTGTGTGAATGAAGCCTTTCAAATCCCTTTAAATGAAAATGATGGCCTGGGGCTATCTGCAGTCACTTAAATATAGTCTACTTTGGGGGGCCTTCCTTTTCAGCTGTTTGTGAGGGAAGCTGAAGTCCCTGGTCACAGTTCTGGGCCACGTTGTAACATCCCCCGCAAGTTCTTTAGCAGGGGAATTACAGACCAGGCACCCAGGGCAAGCAGAAAGACAATACTGAGCTGAAATAGCAAAAGATCTATTTAAGGAAAAAAGTCTAGCATCTTTGTTGAGCATGTGTACTCTGCTCATTGCTGTGCACCATTAAGATTTTCCGTGCAGAGACCATAAGATGCACATGAGCTACACAGTAGCTAAGAGACTGCTAATTATTTTCCCTTTGTTTATTTTGCCTTATCAAGACTTTATTCAGGACCGTGGTAGCCTAAAATAACCCCAGTGGTGAAAAATAAAGTCCCTCTGCCAATGATCCGAATGACAAGGGGGCACCAAATACAGAGGGAATTTTCATAGTTCATAGACTACAAGGATATGATTTTATTTCTGCTACAGTAACTGAGACAGACATACTACATTACACATGAAAACACATGTGTAACCACTGTTAGTAATGACAAGATCTAACGAGACAGGATGCTCTGTCCTGGCTGTGTTGATACTGGCAGTTGACCCCCCTGAGCCAGCTTGCCCTCCCACAATCCGAAAACAGGAATCACCAAACACAGGGATCACCAAACACAGGGCCTCCTTCCCATCCTCCCAGCCATGATGCACAGGACAGAAGAAAACCTGTGGAGCAGCCCACTGACCCATAACGATACTTGTCCCTGACTCTGCAAGCTGTGAGGACCTGGCAGGGAGACTTTCTCCTGACTTTTTCCTAGACTAAAGCTTCCCAGCTAGAATATGCGAAGTCTGAATGAGGTGAAGGGAAAAAAACAGCCCTGCTCAAGCACTGCCCAATCTCACTGCTTCATTTCTGGTGTGGAGACCCCAAAAGGCATGTGGGCCAGCAGGTTAATCTAAAATAACTAAAATATTCAGAAGCTGTCAGCTGGATCTCCTCAAGGTTCACAAGGGGCAGATCAGCTACTTAGTGTTTTCATTGTCTGGATTACAATAAAAAGAGAAAAAAGAGGATAGAGGCAAACTCCTTGCTCGGATCTTAAACCAGCTGGCTACAAAGCCCATACAGAGGTTTTGCTGCCAAAGGCAGGGCTGACAACAGGAGATGGAGATATGGCTCCTGGCTTTCTCCCTCCTGCCAAAACAGACCAAACTATCTGCAGCAGAAAATTCACCACAGCAGACACCACCCACGGTACCGCTCTGCCGAGTCCCATGTCCCCACTGTTAATAGGTCTCTCAAGGTTTGGAGAAAATCTTTGCCATCTACACCAGCTCTTGCAAGTGGACCTGGAGTGGCAGTCCCATAAGGACCACGAGCTTTGGGGTCATGGGGCTCATACATTGCATTACCATTTCCCTGAAAAGCGGCAACACCTTGCCTGCTCCTATCCTCATTAGCATCTTAAAACATCGTTCTGCCCACACTACTGCTTCAAGTTGTCACAGTGACCCTTCTCCAAAGACTGTTCATCTTCCTTCTGTTAAATCTTCTCCTTCCCTTCTATCCAGCACGCATTTCTAATTTGTATTTAAAGTACACTCATGAGAAATCCACTTACTCCATCAGGCAGGGCTTCAAATAGACACCTGCACTGGCAAAAGAATAGCTTTGTCTTCTGGTAATCCATCATATTCTGGGCCACATGAAGGGAATTCAGTAAATCCTCCTTAGAAGTAATCCCTCGTGTCTCTGAACTGAAAGGCTGGCACTCCACATCCCGTTCATCCACAACATGCTGGCATCCGTAACAGGTAAATAAAAACATTATTGCCAAATGTTTCTCCCTTCTCATTTCCAAAGAACAGTAGTCTCATAATAGAAAATCTTGATTTACATAACCAGCAACTGATATCAGTGGAGCAGCCAACATTGATAAGCAGAATTCAGGACATTTACCAGCTTCAATATGTTTGAAATACTGTGTTGTCTCTTTAAAAACAATGAAAAACCATTCTGGATAAAATCTTTGAGAATGTTTTTGAGAATGTTTTATTCCCAAAAGAAAACAGATCTTTTTCCTTAAAAAAAAAAAAAAGAAAGAAAAAAAAGAGACTCACTAATATTAAAATATACTGAACCTGATAGAACAGAACGTCTCCTTTGAAGTTGCTTCAATCTTTTTAAATATCTAAAGGACCTAACCCACACAGGGCTTGCACGTTTTCAGCTTGAAAAAAAATCAAAGCTTTCTCCCCTTTTTTCCCCATGTGTACCCACTTGCCAATTATGGGAATTAGAAAAAAAAGTGTCAGAAAGAGATAGGGTTTTTTACACTTTTGTAATTATGCACAAGATTTAGTCATTTGAGGAGAGGAACTGCATCTGGGGAGAGGAGAGTTTTATTCCAAGAGTTATATACGCAATTTTATCCTGCATCAAATGTCAATCACCAGGTAATTTTTTGTAGGCATCGCCACACTCCTCTGCTTAACAGTTCATCTCTGATTTGCTCAAACGATCAACAGCTCTTCATCTCCTTTATTAGTCTCTCTGTTTATCTGCCCAGCAATGAGCTCCAGCTCCTGCAGCCAGAGAACAAGCCAAGAATAGCCAGATCCAGAGCTGTGAAAGGTATTCTTCCAGCATCATCTGGCTCCTTGGCAGAGCCAGTGGGCAGCTGTACTCACAGCCCTGTGCCTGCCGCTGGGTATGTCATGTGGCCATAGTGGTACTGGCTGAGCATCCTTCCTCCTGGATTCAACTTGCCTTTGATTCACCTTGAATCTGAGAAACTCATTATATGACCATTGTCTCAGATTTGATAAATAAGGGCTTTTTTTAATGACTGCCCGTAAAAGATAGCCAACGTGTCTTATTTCTGCTGTCATACTTTATAAATCTATGTACTGCCTTTAAGGACCATTCCCTTTGCTTTACAGGGCACACTTCAGCGGCACTTTTTCACAGCACACGAGCAGGATCTTTTCCAGCTGATTTGTAGCACGAGAGCTGGGCTTCTTCACTGATGGATAAATAAAAAGCCTGAAAAAAAGGCATGGAACAGAGTGCAGGAGGACTACCTCAGGATTTGTCTGGATATTAAGGCTATGTTAGCCAATCTATAATTTCCAAAGTATATTTGCTTATTTTTTCAGGAAAAACTCGACAGAAAAATAAATAGTGAGCAAAATGTTATCCCTGATATAAAGAATGCAATCTTGCTTGTCTATTGTTTGTGCTTTTTAATTCTTTCCTCCTTCTTATTCCTTTTCTTCCTTTCACAAGACCAGTGAAAGCCCTGAGTGTACTACGATAGCCATAAGCATCATCTATAAAAATCCTGTCTTAAACTATTACTCATATCACTCTGTTGCACCATCAGATTTCATAGGAAAAATATCACTAAATGCAACATAAATTACATCAACATTACAACTTGGGCATAAATTATGTGAACTAAACAAAATCTGACCTTGCTTGTACTAGTTTGGTCAGTGTCTCCATTTTAGATGCTGCAGGTCATCCTTAAACATAAGTTTGTCCTTTCGGTTGATTTTTGCATTTAAATTGTTTTAATAATTCATGACATAACAAGCATTAAAATATAAGCATTTTCTACCCAAGGAACTAACAGTCTGTCACCTTCAGCAGTAGATGTGACAAAGCTGAACACTTGAATCAAAAAAAGAGGAATATTTGCACATACTGTGACTGATGCAATTGTATACAGGCATTTATTTGTCTGCTCAAACTTTCAACCCCCATAGTTTTTTTCTTTCTTATTGTATTTGTCTAAATCCGGTTTTAAGTTCTTCAGGGCAGCAATCTGTCTCCTCATATGTTTGTAAAGCACTATGTGCACCTATGGCACTCAGTAATAAGTAATTTCCTCTCTGCTTATGATTAAAGAGGGATTTCAGGTGAAATATTTTAAATTGAAATGGACAGGCTAGGAAGACGGCTTACGTTACTGTCATTTAGTCGGACATTTTGCTTCAACGTGCTATGTAGAGTTTGAGTTTGCATATGTGCAGCTCTAAATGCTTTTGAGAGTTGTCCTAAACCATTCCCCATGTCCTGACATCATGTCCCCAAACAACACATCGTGCAGTGTAAGAGAGCTCTCCATTAAATTTTGTGTACTACAATACATATTTGTTTCTAACGGTATCTATTGCTTTTTCCAGTGTTTCTCTCGGAGATCAAGCTAGACACATCATGAAGCAACTGGAGAGACAGGATTGCACTGCCTTGGAGGTGAAAAGAAAGTAGGATAAGCTACAGAAGGGGGAGCAGAGAGAAGAGGTGAGAATTTGTTATATTAATAGGATCGCCTGGTGACTCACTCGAGGCATGGAGACATCCAGATAGGTCTGTTCCCCACTTAATGGTAATTGATTTGTGCAGGTGATATAGCAAACAAGAGAGTCTGGCTGCATGATGCATGCACAGATGAAGCTCCCAGCATGCTCAGTATTGCTATATTTTTGTCAGCACAAAGGTGTGCAATAGCCTTCTGGGAGCAACCTCAGCTCATGACCTTGCCTGCAGCCCAGGACGCTATGGTACCTATTGATGGCCATCCCAAAATCCCTCCTCCTTCAGAAATTTAGTCCTCCATATACCCTTGCTGCCCCCTAAAAGCAGAGTTGCTTTCCTTCTGCCCTTCCTGCTCCAGATCCCTCAGCTTCCCACAGAGTACCCATACCCAACCTCTGTTGACTCAGATCGATCAAACCATCCCAGAGCTCAAATTTGTCAGCTACTCCCAGACCACATCTCACAGCCTCCCCAATTCCAGCTGCTGGCCCCAAAGCCTCTGGGTCTCCAGGATTCCCACCATGTCTCCCTCACCACCTTTCCCCTACAAGTCTTTAGCTCTTCTAGCTTCCTCCAACCCCCTAACACTCTCCAACCCTGCACCTAAACCCCAACTCATAACCCCATTTCTTCCCTCTAAGGTCTAGCAAAATTTCCCCCTAACTCTTTCTCTTTCAAATCCTTCCACCAACTCCCTTCACCACCCAATCCCATCCTCCTCTCCCACATCTGCTCACTTACATAAAACCTGACAGCCCCCATTCCCCATCTACATCCTCTCTAAAGTAGTTGTTCTATTTGAAATGCCCATCTATAGTGACTTCACTGAGACCTTAGATATCCAGAAGGGTTTTAGAAAAATAAAATCAGTGTTTTGATTTTTTTTCACTGCAGCAATTCTAAGGGATCTAACCATATACTGCCCTCTGTGGAGTATTATTTCAACTGTAAGACAAGGAATTGCCTCACTCAAGAACAAAGAGAGAAGCCGTGGCATGACAGCATAACCTAGATCTTCCAAATGACACTGTACACCTTAAACAGATTGTGCCTGAGCATCATACCTTCCCTGGAGGTGTTTAAGGGACAGGTGGACGAGGCACGGAGGGGCATGATTTAGTGTTTTATAGGAATGGTTGGACTCAATGATCCGGTGGGTCTTTTCCAACCTGGTGGTTCTATGATCATTTTTGGCTGCCCAAAGTGAGTTCCTCACAGGCTCAAGGCTCACCTAAGTCTGCAGCCTTTGACTGCCTTAGAAGCTCATTTTCCTCCTCAGAAAGCTGCAGTCCTTCTATAGCACTTCAGTACTATTTATTCTCAAACACTGTGTTCCTTAGGCATCAAAATGAGAGAGCCCCATGCAGTGGTTCCTTCCTCACTGAGGAAAGAGTGGAGAAAGTTTATGGATACAGGGAAAAGGAAGCTGAGAAGGTCACTCTGTACCTAGATGACAGTGAATAAAGAAGTCATCACCCGGGCAGCCAAAGTTCGTTGCTTAATGAGCAACCACTGATCAAAATCCCTATCACACCACAAGCAAGTTGCGTGATTACAGGACATACATGACCGAGGTTTCCCTCCGCAGACCTATATATTTCAATGGCTGTGACACCCAAGAGAATTGCACTGGAAATACATTAGTAAGACTGCAAAGTCAGGCACTCAAACCAGGAAATATGGGGGCTAAGGTGGTCTTTGCAGCCCCAAATACACTGTGATACAACCCTTATTTGCACAGTGGAGTGTTATTTCTCCACCAGCCTCCTGCTCTGCTTCACAGACCTGAGACCCTTCACCCCCTTCAGTGGCACGTCTGGCTCCTCGCTCCATCCTGCAGTTTCCTCACGTTACTCAAGTCCTGCTCGAGATAGAGGCAATAATTTTCTCATAGACTTTTCTTTGGCCTTCCCCACTCTTAAAGTGGAGTAATTCACAGATGTTAATTATCTCATTTCCATAATGAACCTGTGGAAAGAGAGTGTATCATTAACTCCGTATTACAGCTGGTGAGCTCAGGCACAAAGAGGTGCAGGTTAATAGATTAATATCTACTAATTGTGCACACCTAAGCTGAAACACTCAAGGACTGCTTTCTCCTCATTTTGGAGGGCCTGACATTGCAAACTCCATGATGCTCTATGTGTGTCTCCCTAGACTTTAGGGCACACACTTTCAAGATACTGGAAAAGGCACAAATACTGGTAAAGCATAACTATACCACCAGGTCTCTGGCAGTCATCCCCAGGGCTGCAAATCTTAGGTTTGTCACAGACTGTTCCCCATTTGGGGAGGCACAGAGTCAAGACCAGCAATGAGTTACCATAGCTAACTTTTCTTGAAACCAAGAGTGTACTGGATATTTTGCTCATTACTTTTGACAACTGTTCCCTGATAGCAGAGAAATAGTTGGCTCTGTCTCACAAATACCTGGAATAGTAATCCAAGTTTGTGGCAGACTAGGAATAACAGTGCTGTGATGGGAACAGAGTCTTCTGACTTTTCTCTCCCCAGACCTTCATCCCTGCTTCACTCAAACCCAACATTTTCGTTCTTCACTTACCTGAGACCACAGAGAGATGCATGCTGCTTTCAGGCCTCTGGGTCTGCCTTGCTTGTACTTAAAATGAAAGTCAGTCCCAGCTAAGGTCATGGTGTACTCACTGTAGGAAGTACCTAGGGGTTTACTCTCTACTGCTTAATCTCTACTGCTCAGTCTCTACTCTACTTAATGGCTGCAGGCTACAGTGTTTAAAATGTACAGCCTAGTTTGGTTGAATGCTCACAAAAATAGCACAAGTTACTTGCCTACTTTAGCAGGGCATCTTCTTGCAAAATTTCAAGTCCTCACATGAAATCGTAAGAACTCCATGGTTAAAAAATAAAAAAACCAAAACCAACAAACCAGAAAAGAAAAAGAGGAAAGCCTGGATATTTATCCCACAGGCAAACCAACCATAAAAAAATAGCCTAGGATAATTTTATCCTAGCCTCCTTTCTAGAGATAACTGAACTGCTTCTGCTGAAACTTTCTCTTAGAAAGAACCGACAGCCTGAAGCAGACACCCAGCATGGAAAATTTCAGCTTAAACAGTTAATGATTGCTGAAGAATAAGCTCCTGGACAGAGTCTTCTATACAATGTAAGTATTGTTATTATAGGACTCCCTATAGGACACGGAGAGCCCTGTGTGCCTTTCCCTACTGGATCCATTCACTACCTCTGCCCCTGCTCCCTTTCCTGGCTTTCTCTCCTCTGCCCCTTCCCAGCCCAGCTCTGCCAGGACCAGACTCACATTGCCACCCGCACAACCTGCAGCTCCGCTATATATACTTGCAGTTCCTTATATTTTGTACTTTTTGCTGTCCTTATCTCCCGTGGGTCTGCCACAGGTTTTTGGAAGGGTTAATGACATTATCCCTGAGCTAACCACACATTCTCCAGTTATCAGTGAGCATCAGATGTTCATGTTATGTTATATATCTTGGAAAGCTGCATTTGGATACAGTATTTCTTCCTCTTGCAATGCCAGGGTTGTCTTGCACAAGCCTCCCTTTTGATGGTCTGTAGCCAGCTTACTCACTAGTCTAGTATCTAATTGCTTATCAGTCACACTCTCAAGTTCCTCATTACTTCACTTACACAGCTACAGTAAATAGATTTCACATTTCTCTAGATTCTCGTGGCATTGTTTTAGCCTGCTGATAATGCACTTTTATATAATACTTATATACTATAAATTATCTCTTGTAATTATCATATAATATATCACACAGACAGATATAGTGCTACTGAGGCAAACTCAAACTTCTCCACTTCTAGGTGTCTGGGATGCTCCAGGAGTGTCTCTGAATACTTGTTTGCCAGTTTCAAATTCTGTGAGACTTCACCCATTTGTGACCCTTTGCTTAAAAACCGTGCCCAATGGCATCATTTTCTACTTCTCACCCACCACTGCATCCCTCTCCCACAAAACCAAGCTTCCAGATTTAGTCACTGCAGCGATGCAAATTCTTTTAGGCAGAAACACAACTTTGATGTTTAGCACAGCAGCAAACAGAAATTTGCTTGAGCTGTTAGCCCTTATTTTTGGGATGATATAGATTTTATGCCTGTTTTTTGGTCTAATTTGATGTATTTCTTTAGCACCTATTCTCTAAGCCTCAAGTTGGGTTAGGGGTTTTTTGTTTGGTTGTTTGGTTTGGTTTTTTGTAATATCATTCCACACATTTATTACAGCACTTAAAAAGCAACAACAATTTATTTAACTTTTCAGAAGATAATTTTGCAGGCTTTGGGGCCAGATGATTTTTTTTCCTCTGAGATCATATGTGAAAGATGTGCTAGTGTCTGTATTTCCAGATGTAAAACCGCAGACCCTGTGTGGCATCTGAAATTGTGCACCTCTTTTTAAAGGGTTAAATAAGTGAATGTATCAGGTGGCTAAACTCGAAAAGACAAACAGGTAATTCCTCCCCAAACTGGAAAAGGGCCATATAATCACAGGCTCCATCTGCAGAAGTAAAGTAAGCAGAGCCAGAAGATGACACATTTTATTCAGTGTTACAGATGCAGCTAAAGGGACTGAAATGGTTTCCAGATTGCCTCCTCATCCTGCTGTGGTGCATATTTATAGGTGCAGGAGAGACAGATGATGTTTAAGGACTGACTAGCTATCTCCTAAAGACAGGTAGACAGATCCTCTGGGTTACAGTGCAGATATGTCCCTCAGCAACTGGAAACGGCTCTGCTCCTCTCCACTCTACCACCAGCTCTGGTCTTGGGTCATATATTAGGAAACTGTCAGCCACTGGAATGGACAGGCACACACTCTCCTGGATATAAAAACTGGTTGGATGGTCGGACCCAGAGAGTGGTGGTAAAT
>WAAB01014743.1:0-10121 GCA_013389865.1 Piaya cayana | reverse complement strand
AGGGAAGGGAAGGGAAGGGAAGGAAAGGAAAGGAAAGGAAAGGAAAGGAAAGGAAAGGAAAGGAAAGGAAAGGAAAGGAAAGGAAAAGAAAGGAAAGGAAAGGAAAGGAAAGGAAAGGAAAGGAAAGGAAAGGAAAGGAAAGGGAAAAAGAGGCAAGGAAGAAAGAGAGGGAAGAAGGCAAAGAGGAAATGAAGAGGGAAGACAGGGATGAAGGGCATGCAGTTTCCTGGACAGCCGTATGCCCCTCCAGCCCCCCAGCTTCCCTCCCCGCTGGGTCCCCTCTCCCCGTGGCACTGCGGGGCCAGGGGTTGCACCGGGCTCGGCGCGGGGCCTCGGTGCCTTGCGGGGCAGATGGTTTCATTCCCCCCGGTTCGTGCCAGGTTTCAGCCTCATGCTGTTATTTTGTTCTTCTGGAACGAGACTGGTGTTGCTTCCCAGAGAGGCCCTATTAGGACAAAAAGAAAATCCTGTGAATAGGCGTAACAGGGCACCAGGAGGGATAGGACTTAAATGTATTTTAATATGAGCAGGGCATTGTGTGTAATTCAGCGCTCATCATCGTTTAGTCAAAGAGTTATGGCAGTGATTGGGAATGAATAGAGGGACATAATGGATACATGTGGCGTTTGCTCATTATATTCAACTTAGTCCAACTCCTCTGTGGAAACTGTTCAACTTTCTCTCCCTTTAGCCTGTCATAGTGAAATAATACAGACATTGGTTCCTCGAATGGGATAGCCTGCCACGCTATTATATTTCTACAGCTAACGAGGGCTTCATAAGCCTTTGATACAGCCTGATCTTTGAAACCTTTCCAAATCTCCTCCAGCTTATGCTAAATCCTATNCCCGCCACCTCCCCTCGTTCCCCCCGCATCCTGCATCCCGCTAATCCGCGCACCCACCCGCGCCGCGACATGCCACGACACGACACGACATGCCACGGCACCTGCCCGACCTGTGGCTCAATTAACAAACCCCGCCGAGCGTTTTACTCCGCGCTCCCCCTGCGCCAGCTCCGGGGAGAAGAAAATACTAGGCGAGAGGGAAGGAAAGAGAGAAAAAAGGAAATAAATAAAGGGGGGGAAAGGAATGAAGAGGGGAAAAAGGGGGAAAAACAAACCCCGGAGAGTTAAAGAAAACAAAGGCGAGCGCCCCGCGCCCCCTCTCCGCCGGCTGCCGGAGCCGCCCCGGTTCGGGGAGCGCCGGGGGCCGCCCGCGCCCCGCCGCCTCCCATTGGCTCCGGCGGCCTCTCATTTGCATAGCGCCGTCTATGAANTTCCTTTCTTTCTTTCTCTCCTTTTTTTTCCCCTCCTCGCCTGCTAGTGCCCCAGGCTTAAGAAACCCGGGCGGTGACATGCATACTAAAGCACGAGGGGACACCTCCTGAAAGGCGACTTACGGCGCTGATCACAGGCTCTCACGCGAGTAACACAGCGCTGCGGGCTCTCAGCTGAAAGNAAGAAAATACTAGGCGAGAGGGAAGGAAAGAGAGAAAAAAGGAAATAAATAAAGGGGGGGAAAGGAATGAAGAGGGGAAAAAGGGGGAAAAACAAACCCCGGAGAGTTAAAGAAAACAAAGGCGAGCGCCCCGCGCCCCCTCTCCGCCGGCTGCCGGAGCCGCCCCGGTTCGGGGAGCGCCGGGGGCCGCCCGCGCCCCGCCGCCTCCCATTGGCTCCGGCGGCCTCTCATTTGCATAGCGCCGTCTATGAAAGCCCGTGCGGAGGCGCGGAGGGGGCGCAGGCGGCGGCGGAGGGTGCGCGGAGACGCGTCCCGGGTCCCGCGCGTCGCATCCCGGGTACCACGCGTCACATCGCGGGCGCCGCGCGTCGCATCCCGCGTCGCATCCCGCATCGCCCCCCACCCCCGAGCATCCCGGGTACAGAGCATCTTTTCCCCGTCGGGCCGAGCCCCGCGCCGAGTGCCATGACCCCCCCGCGGCTGCTGGCCGTCGCCTGCCTGGTGTCCCTGTCCCTCGGCAAGACGGTGAGGTACCGCACCGACGAGGAGGGAGCGCCGGGCACGGTGATCGGCACGCTGGCCGACGAGATGCCGGTGAAGGCGCCGGGGGAGATGAGCTTCCGTCTGATGCGGCAGTTCAGCAACAGCTCCCTGGTGCGGGTGCGGGAGGAGGACGGGCGGCTGAGCATCGGCGACGCGGGGCTGGACCGGGAGCAGCTGTGCGGGCAGGCTCCGCAGTGCGTGCTGGCCTTCGACGTGGTGAGCTGCTGGCGGGAGCGCTACCGCCTGGTGCACGTGGAGCTGGAGGTGCGCGACATCAACGACCACGCGCCGCGCTTCCCCCGAGCCCAAATGACGCTGGAGGTGTCGGAGAGCGCCGCGCCCGGCACCCGCCTCCCGCTGGAAGTGGCCGTGGACGAGGACGTGGGCTCCAACTCCATCCAGAGCTTCCAGGTGTCCCTCAACAGCCACTTCGGCGTGGAGGCGCAGACGCGGGCGGACGGGGCGCGCTGCGCCGACCTGGTGCTTCTCCAGGAGCTGGACCGCGAGCGCCAGCCCTCCTACACGCTGGAGCTGGTGGCCAAGGACGGCGGCAGCCCGGCACGCTCGGGCACGGCCACCGTGCACGTCCGCGTCCTCGATGCCAATGACAACAGTCCTGCCTTCGCCCAGAGCTCAGTCACGGTGGAGCTGCCTGAGGATGCGCCGCCCGGCTCCCTGCTGCTCGACCTGGATGCCGCTGACCCCGATGAAGGCCCCAACGGAGAGGTAGTCTATGCCTTCGGCAGCCAGGTGCCCCCTGAGGCGCGGCGGCTCTTCCGCCTCGACCCACGCTCAGGCCGCCTCACGCTGGAGGCCGCCGTGGACTACGAGCGCACCCGCACCTACGAGCTGGACGTGCGTGCCCAGGACCGTGGCGCCAGCCCCCGCACTGCCACCTGCACTGTCATCGTGCGCCTCACCGATGTCAATGACAACGCGCCACGCATTAGCATCAGTGCCCTCCGTGGTGCTGCCAGCGCCACCAGCGTCGCCTACATCAGCGAGGCGGCGGCCAGCGAGAGCTTCGTGGCCCTTGTCAGTGCCTCAGACCGCGACTCGGGTGCCAATGGCCAGGTGCGCTGCAGCCTCCGTGGCCATGACCACTTTGCCCTGCAGCGTGCCTACGAGGACAGTTACATGATCGTCACCACAGCAGCATTGGACCGCGAGCGCATCCCTGAATACAACCTCACAGTGGTGGCCGAGGACCTTGGCTCACCGCCCTTCAAGACCGTCCGCCAGTACACAGTGCGTGTGAGCGATGAGAATGACAACGCGCCACTCTTCACCAAACCCCTCTACGAGGTGGCCGTTCCAGAGAACAACCCCCCGGGTGCCTACATCACCACCGTGGTGGCCCGCGATCCAGATCTTGGCCACAATGGGAAGGTCACCTACCGGCTTCTGGAGACACAGGTCATGGGTGCCCCCATCTCCACCTACGTCTCAGTGGACCCCGCCACTGGGGCCATCTATGCCCTCAGGACATTCAACTATGAGATCCTCAAGCAGCTGGACCTGAGGATCCAGGCCACTGATGGAGGGTCCCCGCAGCTATCCAGCAGCACCCTTGTCAAAGTGAGGATGGTGGACCAGAATGACAACCCTCCTGTCATCATCCACCCAGTGCTCACCAATGGGACGGTGGAAATCAGCGTGTCCAGCAAGACATCCTGTGACTCCCTGGTGGCCCAGATCAAAGCTCGAGATGCAGATGATGGGGCCAATGCTGAGCTCACCTTTGCCTTCCTGGAAGAGCCCCAGCAGGACTTCTTCACCATCAACCCAAGCAGTGGGGACATTGTGCTAAGGGGCGACCTCTCTGAAGAGCTGGGACAGCTGTTCAAGGTCATCCTCACTGTAACAGACAATGGCAGACCCCCCCTGGCCACCACTGCCACAGTCAACTTCCTGGTGACCGCCACTGCACCTTCCAGCATCCAGGAGATAGCCAAGCCCAGCTCGTGGGAAGGAAAGGCTTTGCAGTGGGACATCCCTCTGATCGTGATCATTGTCCTGGCGGGCAGCTGCACCCTCCTCCTGGTGGCTATAATCACCATCGCCACCACCTGCAATAGGCGCAAGAAGGGGAATGACATCAAAAACAACACTTCTTTGAAGGAGCAGATAGATATCTCCCACCTGGAGAAGGGCCAGCAAGAGGAGGGCAGCCAGAGGGGGAATGTGTTTGAGGTACGAACCTTTCCCAGCAAAACCTCTTTCACCAGCCCTGACCCTTCTCCAGCTGCTGAAGAGATCTCCACCACTGAGAGCAGCAGTGACAGCACTTGCCTCTACGAGGGGCAGAAGAAGCTCAGAGGACCGAGTGGGGAGGTAAGGTTCTGTCATGGGGAAGGGGGTTGGCACGTGAAAGGGGTCTCAGAGGATGCAAATTGCAAAGATGCGGTTCTGATGTTCATTTACCCTTCACTACTTCCCTCTCTCATCTTTCTTTTGATCTCCCCTCCCAGCAGGGTTTTGCCGCCACTCCGAGCTACGGCAAAGAGTCTGCTCCCCCCGTGACCATTTGGAAGGGGCACTCATTCAACACCATCTCCGGCCGAGAGGCAGAGAAGTTCAGCGGCAAAGACAGCGGCAAAGGTGACAGCGATTTCAACGACAGTGACTCGGATGTCAGTGGAGATGCCCTAAAGAAAGATCTCATCACGCACATGCAGAATGGTAAGGGTTCAGCCCCTGTTCTGGGCTCGCCCCTCCACACAGACAGACGGGCAGAAAGGGAGGTGGACAGAGGGACCCATCCCTGGGGCACAGTGATTAGGCAGGGCAGATGGGGCGGGGAGCCCGATGCTGCATCAATCAAACTGTCCGTCTTCACAGCAGGCTGCAAGCCGCTCGTCTCTCTTTGCACTCAGCATCCTTCACAAATTAGCAGATACTGGAAGTACTGTAGGACGGGGGGGGGGGTTACTCCTTTCTTAAATGTTTCACTTAAAGTTAGGATTGTGAGGAGTGTCCTTAGCAAAACTACATAACCTGGCCAAGCGTGTTTCTATGTTGTGGCGTAGAGCATCACCTCCCAGCTCCCACCTCCAGTACATTGAATCGTCCCGTGACTGATAACTCTGAGGGTTTTGAATGATGTGGATTTATTACTGCAGTAACAGGTTTCTCCTTCTCTTTCTTTAGGTCTGTGGGCATGCACAGCCGAGTGCAAGGTCTTGGGCCACTCAGACCGCTGCTGGAGCCCTTCCTGTGGCCGAGCCAACCCTCACCCCTCTCCCCATCCCTCAGCACCTCTCTCCACCTTCTGCAAGAGCACATCCTTGCCCAGAGATCCCCTTCGCAGGGACAACTTTTATCAAGTCCAGCTGCCAAAAACGGTGGGGCTTCAGAGCGTCTATGAGAAAGTGCTGCACAGGGACTTTGACCGGACGATCACACTCCTCTCCCCGCCGCGCCCTGCACGGCTCCCTGACCTTCAGGAGATTGGGGTCCCCCTCTACCCAGCCCCCTCTACTAGATTCCTCGGCACCCAGACTGATGCAGCCGAGAAGGTGTAGCCCAACACGCTCCCCACCCAAGTACACACATCCCTGCGCGCACACGACTAGGTCACTTCCGAGAGCCTTTAAGTTATTGACCAGATCTGGTGTCATACATGTAAATATGCAAGATGTGCCTTAAAAATGAAGTTGTTGGGAAAGATTTCCAATCACGTCAGTACTGTTTGATATTTGCAAACAAAAAAAAATTGTTTGTAGTTAATGTAATTTTTATGAAATGTGCAGTATTTAAATTTTTTCCATGTTTTCTACTTTTTTTTTTGCTTTTAGTTCACTCATAGCCTGCCTTTTTTTGTAGTGTTTTTAACTTGTACATTGTGTAATGTAATGTTTGTACATAATGAAAGTTGGTTATATTTTTATATAATAAAAGCTTAAAAAATGGGAATTCTTGCCAAAGGAGCTGTCTTAAAGACACAGTAATAATAATACCCTGAATATGTAGAACCCTGTAAGGGAAATTCCTCTTTCACAGTATCATAATAAGCTAAGCATCCCAGTGTACTGAGAAGTTTGCCTTGCCAAATGTGACTTGTATTTCTTGAGTCTGTGGTCAACTTAAAGTTAAATGTTATTTAATTGCCTTTGATTCCTGTAATCTGTGTCACTTATATACACTAATAAAGGTTTTGTGATGTGTCAGAGGGATCTGTTTATGGATTTCATACTTCAGAGCACAGATATCTTTGCAGGTCAACAAAAGTGTTTTGTGCAGAGAAATGCAGTGGGTAGGAGCATGAATGACGCTACTTTTAGTCTTACCTACCCTTCATCTCCAGCAATACCTCACGGGAGGTTCATCTCTAAAGATTTTAATGATGGGTTTCAGGGTGGGAGGGCTGTGTAACAGAGCTGGCCTCTGCTTTTCACTGCCTGGTCTGAGCTCTTCCAGCCGCATCCTTCACTGGGGGGAACCAATGTAATTCTAGTGAAGCAAACGAAACAAAGTCCATCTACTGCTGAAGTCCTCGTGATGTGCAAATTCCTTTGCATTAGCAGCCACTTGAATACTTTGCTTTCTGATCTGCCTGAGACACTGACTTGAGTCAAGCTGCATAGGTATGTCCCTTATTTATCCCCAGTCTTACTAAAGGACAGTCATCTGCGATTTTGTACATGTATTTCTACACAAAGAGAAAGGATAGGTTTATATTTGTGCCTAAAAAAATAGACTGAATAAATGTTAATTAAGATTGTTTATGCTTCATATTTTACCTCCTCCTAGAAATGACAAAGACCTTGGAAAAAAAAAATCATATACAGCTTTGAAATTCCCTCCCCTCAAGGTTTCCATTTAAAATCAGAACTCAAATCCTTCTGCTGAAGTCAGGTATAGAATATCGTTCAATGAAACAAATTAAGCATGAGCATTTCTTCCTGGGTTCAAAAAAAAATTCATAACAGAGATGATACTTATAACAGAATTTTAATGTTGGATGGAACTTTTCCAAAAGGAAGGACTGCTACTCACTTGGATTGTATAATTTTGCATTTTATACAGACCAAGAATCCAGAAATTTGCATATGACAAAGCTTTTGCTTTTTATCATTAATTCTTCAATTATGTGTCTAATTAGTATGGTACATACATATAGAGAGAGAAGATGAGTCACAAGGAAAAGCTTTCTTAGACATAAACAAAACAAGGCCTTATTAGACTTCATGTCTCAAAATGTAAGTAAATACAGTACCCACCTCTATGTCCCTTAACTAACAGAAATACCCTTTCCTCCTCATCTTCCAGATTTCTCAAGCCCATGTAACAAGAATGACAGAGCTTGACCAAGTTTCCATGAGGTAGAGGATGACTTTTAACAGGGACTTCATAAAAACATGCATGAAGATTTGTGGTGGGCACCGAGCTTTAGAGGCTGTGCTATAGTGCACATATTTGAATGGAATTGAAATCAGGCTGATGTAAGACTCAGCAGGGAAGCAACGTCTGTGGACAGGAAAACAGGTGAGTGTCTCTGGTGTTTCGTCTAAAGCTAGTAGTAAAAATCATGACACATCTAATGAACTAAAAGAGGGTTGTCTTGGCTAAATTTAGAGCTGAAGCTGGGGCTGAAGGGTCGGTGCTGAGAAGGAAGGCTGGGAGCTTTCCTTCTGGCTAATCATCAGTGATGCAGAGCAGCAAGCCTGCATGTGAAGTAATTAGTCATAACTCTGAGTGCAGGGAGAGCAGCTCTGTCAAAAACAAGCAGGACAGTCTGATAAGCTGGTTCTTCCTCATCTAGTTTCAATGTCTGGGTTATGTATTGCAAGACCTCTGCAGCAGGTCCCTAGGTTCTCCTCGGGGAGTCTGGGGGGAGGTAACAGTTGAATGGCAATTCAATCCGTTTTGTTGATGTGCTGAATTCACACTGTTGCCAGCAACAGAGCCTGAGCACTTTTATGGGTGGATCCATGCTCCTTGCTGCCTAACCAGGAGTTTGGATCACCCCAGTGTGAGGCAGTCTTGAAATGGGGCTGGCTCGGGGGTGGGGAGGAGTCACCTGTTTCCATTGCTAAAGCACATTTCAGCAGCCAGCAGCTACGGTCTCATTGTGGTCAGGGACCTGTCTGTCCTGGGGTTGTATGTGCTGCAAGTGAAATGTGGGATTCATCCACCAGGATAAGAAGTTCAGCATTTAGGTCTGAGCCAGCCTCTTTGCAGGTACTCTCTGATTAGAGGAAAGTTATGGATGTCTTCTGAGAGTCTTGTCTAGGAGACAGACAATAGGGCCAGCTCAGGTGCATCACACTGAATCTCTTGACCTCCCCTTTGCTATAAGGACAAAGAGCAGCAGCAGCCCAGATTTACTTTTAGACATTTAAAGTTAGGTGAGAGAAATCCCCAAGCTCTATCAGATAAAAGCACACATCATCTGAAGTGCAGATGAGTGGAGAGGGGAGCCCAAGGCTTAGCTCCTGGGCAGGGCCCCTTAAATCAAATGTTTTCCCTGTTGATGCTGTTTCTCTGTGTATGTCCCAGTTTTTTTATTTTGGGTTTGTTTGGTTTTTTTTAACATAACTGAGTTTTTTGTTAACATACTTCAGAAATCAATGCAGATCTATCGATTAAATCCCATGTATTTTCCAAGCAAGGTGTGGTATAAACCCTGGGTCATGAGCAGGACACAAGACACTGGCAAAACAACCTCTCTATTGCAGAGAGCTGCCCTTTCCTGCCTGCCTTTCCCTGGCTTCAGGGGGAAGAAGTGAGGAGGGGCAGCAGGGACACAGGACTGGAGGCAGCACAGTTTCACTGGGCCAGCATTAATTCCATGAACCAGTGAAACAGCAGCTGAAGATCACAAAAGCCCCAACACAGAGCTTAAGCCTGCTCCTGCAGAAGTCTCTGGCAGTCACCTACAACACAGCAAAACACTCTTGATTCCCTTCAAAGTCAATGGAAAGAAATAGGGACTTTTAGGGCACGAATCATCTCATCCTGAACTAGTCAGCTAAAACAGGCCAGATGCGTTGCACCCTCTCTACATGCAGCTCGTAACGGTTGTAGGTGTTTGCATTGTGGACATCCAACACCTAGTGAAACCAATCTCACTCCATGTTCTTTCAAACACTGCCAAGTAGTTCACTGTTAGCAATTGCCATGAGCCCAACTGGTCTGAGCATAGTGACAGCATGACAAAATGACAGAGCTGTAACCAAAATTGGTTAAATGAAGGTACCTTGCATCAAGATGCATGCATCAAGCCAAGTCTTTGGACGCCAGCAGATTCACAAGCAGGTCCCAGCGTCCAGTTTCTGCAGCAGCCAGGGGAAGAACTAAATCACAGAAGTGGGTAATTCCTGCAGCCTCTTTTCTAGGTGTACCTGCACAGCCATGAAAATGTAGCTGCAACACCTAGGACATGCAGAAGTGATGCTACAACAGCACAGCCACAAAATGCCTCTTCTCCAAAATGCCCAGGGATGTTCTGTGACTGTGGGTTTGCAACTGCCACTCTGGAGACCCTGGGCAGATATACAAATCTAGTTTAATTGTTAACAAATTAAATTCATTTTCCCAAAGTCAAGTCTGCCTTGTGCATGACAGTAACTGGTAAGTGATCTCTCCGTATTTATCTTGATCTCCAAGCTTTTTCATCTGATTTTCTCCCCTGTCTCGTTGAGGAAGGGGAGCAAGTGAATGGCTGAGTTGGAGTCTGGCTGCTGGCCAAGGTCAAACCACTACACAAACCAAGGAAACAAGATCCAAGAGATGCCTTCTGCCGTACTTTAGACAAAAAAAACCCACAAAGTCAAACTCCCACTGACCTGCTCTTCTTCCCTCTGTCACTTGAAATCCTTCAAGAATGTTTTATGTTTAATGACATGTGATGGAGTCAAACATCACTGTAAGGTGCCTAATTCTGGTTTCTGCAGTTCATGCTCTAAATGCAAGGCTCCTAGTAACATGGGGTGGCAGCACTCATGCTTGTTAAGTGGATGTGGCTGTGAACTCTGGGATGGGAATTTATTCCTGTGATCTCTACACATGTGAGATATTCTCAAAAACCACTGCCTGGACCAGACCATGAAGGCAGAGAGGCACCACAGGGTAGTATTTAGGTGATTATGCAGACAAACATGCCTTTTGCGGCCA
>WAAB01014740.1:0-22460 GCA_013389865.1 Piaya cayana | reverse complement strand
TTTTTTTTTTTTTTCCTGGAAACAGAATGCCCATTCTAGAACTTTCTGTTCCCAAATTAACCCTGCTTAAATTTAAATACTGGAAAAATTTCTCCCAGAAATAGGGTCTTTATCTGCCTTCTTTGCATCAGAAGTTATTCCAAACCTCTGGCCAGCAATTTTACATGTTTTGTATTGATTTTCCTTTGCTGGCACCTTCTAGAAAGGCAACAAAGTCCAGAGAAGGATAGCTAGGCTCCAGAGTATTTGCAGCATTTATTGCAATAGACACCCCCTTCAATGGGAACCCACATGGGAATGTTTAATCTGGCCAGTCAGAATAGGCCAGTTAAACATCAGCTGGAAAAAGCACTTGACAATATCCTGTGGAGAAGCAGCTAAGCACTGACAGGGGCTGATGAGCAAATAGATTTTCCCAACCCTGTTTTCTGCGACTCACTCTTCAGAACTGTTTAGTGGTTTACAGTATGCAACTCATGAATGTTAATTTTTACTTTATGTTTATATCATCACAGTGGTGTGAAAGACATTTAAAAAATAAATTAAATTAGATTCCTCTGAAGATGTCACTGTTCATCAAATACGAACTGAAGCTATGGGAGAAGATGAAAACACCTGCGAGGAAGGACTGAATGGCTATGTGACAGTCAGTTGTAATGAAGTGGCTATCAAAACTTGAAAATGAGCAGGAGGCCCTCCAATCTGCAGGTATAATTTAACATGAATGTTAGTGGTCTGTCAAAGCTGGAAATAGGACCACAAAAGTCATCAAGGACAAATTTAGAGAAATTTAAAGAGGGATTCTGTGGGACAAGAGTCAACCACAAACTTTAGGCTGTCTACTTGACAGACAGCCTTGGCGAGGAGTTGGAAACATCTGTCATCCTTCTGTCCTAACACCAACAAAGTGAGTGGAGTTGCAGGAGAATTACTGCTGTGTAAATTGAAACACAGGTTAATCCTTCAAGCCCTTCACCAACTTTAGAGCAAATCTAGAACTCCAATAGTTCTAACAAAATTACATGTGATTTTCATGCATTATCTCAGACTCATGAGCCCAAGAGATTAGAAATAACTTAAGTTTTCCCTCTAGTCTTTTTTTGAATGTATTGACCACATAACATATATTACAAGGATGCACAATTTGCTGGAGTAAGGAAGACAATGACAGGCTGACTAAAGCATAGGCTGGCATCGCTTTCATGACACGCTGTCAATAATGGGTTCACATTACAGCTGAGTACAAATGTTACTACGCAGAACAGTATAATATCAAACGCCAGATCACATTGCTCAACCAGACCGAAACAACATTTATTGACAGAGAGTAAACTGGCTACCCCTAATCAGTACAGCTACCTGAATGAATCAGAAGAGATTTCTGTAACTGTTTTTCAGTAACTGAGCTTTTCAGTGAGTTCTTAGTTCATAGCAACAGCACATATTTTTACTGTGAGATGGTAGCAACTTTAACACAATTTTAAGGAACAAACAAAATGGCCCCAACATCTATAAACCAACAATCAGCAGCCTCCTGTGCATTGGAAAAATATCCATGAGAGTGTTATTGTCACTGAACCAGAACCAGAGGAAAAAAATGCATGCTTAGGTATCTCTGTAATGCATGTTCATCTTCCAAACCAGCTTTTAGGACTCTAATATTAAAAAATACTGAATAAAGGAAGGAGTTATACTATTTTAATTTTCCCTTCATTTTTTAGAAAAAGGAAAAATGTCTTGAAATATCTACATCTATAAAAATTCTTAGTTTCTTTTTCTTCTCTGCTTAGGAGGAGTGTTTCTTCAAACAAAAATAAGCCCAAAAGAACTCATAAATTTTTATTCATTTGACAATTCACTGCAATTTGGAATCTAAACATAAACAAATGTTTAAATAAAATTTAAAGTAAATATAAATAAAAAATAAATATGAAACCCCCAAAACATCTGAGAGAGACTTTGTGAGACTGCTTCTAGCAATACTTAAAATATAACTTTGCATACAAGGTCTTTGTGCAGATCTTTCTAAGGAAACCTGGGCTGGCTACTCTGCAACGTCAAATCAAATGTGCAAAGCGAAATGCAATAATACATTTAGAATAAGCATCAAAATAATACAATGGCAGTAAAGTCATATATGTTATAGTGCAAACAGTAGACAGAGGGTTAAGGGAGGAACTCTAGTTTGAGGATCAATGGCATGAATTTTGCAGAATGTCTGATGAGGTGACCATGAGGGTCCAAGTAGATTTAACTCACCTTCTAGTGCATTTGAATTATTATATCCCTTTATTACGAGAGCAGATACTCTTTTATCTTAGAACACCTATCACATTCAGTGCTCAGGACATACATTACTGAGCTAAAGAACAAGCTGGCCTTTTGCTTTTCGTCTTCACTAGTCAGCTTGTGACTCCTGCATTCTGTTTGTATGCTTCCAGCCCTTCTCCAGGAGGTTGCTTGAGGGCATTTCTATTGTGCTTTCACCCTGACACACAGGGGTCTGAAAACACCATTCAGTGGTTGCCACCTGCTTCAAGTCGATGAGGTGGGTATTCTATGAACAAGTAACAAGTGACTGATGAAAAGCATGTCCTAAAACACACATGCCAAGGGGGCAACTGGTCAGGCTTGTCTCCTTTTTTCATTTATCTGTTGTCAGGGGTTTGGCTCATAACTTTAATACTATTTTGTAAAGTCTCAGAGAATCAGGGAGACGGATACTCCCGGAAACACATACACATCCTATCTGATTGTACTTAATTTTTATTAAATGCTCTTTTCCACTTTTTCCCAATTATATGAATCTCAAGTACCCTTCCAGGTAAAGCAGGTGACATGTAACTTCTCCAACATGTCACTTTTTTGTCCACATCCTTAAAGAAAAGCTCTTCTGCTGAACATAATTACCTGTTGTCCCTTATCCATGCATAACAAGAAAGATATAAAGGAAAGGAAAACACACAAAGAGTTTTTGGAAGACACCAGCACTGGATTCAGTTCTTATGGGTTTATCTGTGAAAAATTTGTTCCACTAGAGTTGTTTTTCAGATTACATTGACCCTGAGTCATTTGGAGAGAAAGAAAACTGTGGCATCTCTTGTAGAAGAAACAAACCTTATTTCTTGTAAATAAATAGAAGGGGGAAAATGAAGCTGTGGTGATCAATTTAGGAAAGCAGAAGAGAAATTTATCTCTTCTTTAAAAAAATAATTGCAGTTTCACTGCAGCTGTAGTGGAGTTTGTAGCAGCTTCCTCCGTTACTCTTTCAGAGCAGATGCCTACAAAACTGTATTAATGGATCTTCTCTTCAAGCCAAGTGGTAATGAAATGATGATATAATATTTCCAACTCTTAGTACAACACAACTCGTAAAATGCTGAGATACGCCCATAAAATACAGACAAAAGTAGGTAGGGCTACTGCTTAATAGTAGTCATAATATGTTAAGGTACCAAAACCTGAGTAGTATTTACCACGAAACTCACAGAAGTCATCGTTCAGATATTTTCTTTTCCAATTTCATTAGAGATTATCTTGTTTCTTTTTTCACTCCTGCCCAACATAACACTATACTGCTTTCTCCACACACTTAAGACACTTCCATGTGCTGTATTTGGCACCGTTTTGTAGTAAGGTGTAATTTACCTTTTGAATTTTGCTCTGATGACACTCTGCCCTCAGGAAGAGCTGGAACAGATTGTCATTTGAATCAAAACTCCACAGAGATCTTGTAGCAGGTATAAATGACATTTACATTCATAGCAAAGTATCCTGCTGCTGCTGAAGTCCTCATGTTGACAGGAACCAGTCCTAGATGTGCAAGATTCCTCTACCTTTCATGGGTGTGTTTCTGGACCAAGTCGTGCCTCTGCTTGAGTAACAAGGGGAAGCCTTGGGCCATGCCTTGAGACATCAATGAATGCACACAGCTTCAGGCCTCATAATTTTTGGCTTGGTCTTCATTCACGAAAATACAGTAGCTCCATCCATTGTCAAGGGATCAGTGCTGAGAAGTTTTGTGACGTAATAGAAAGATTTGCAAGCATAGGGTAAAATTCTGCAACTTTTTCACACACCTTAAATATTATGGTGACTGCTATCAATATTTGTTGAAGTATTTTATGGAAGAAATATCTTGCTAAAAAATATAGCCAGAAAACTGGGCAATCACTCCAATTAAAGTCTTGCCGGTTTAAAAAAAAGACAGATCATAAATACTATTTTTTGTCTCACCTGAAAAAAATGGTTGTAAAACCAAGAGAGCCTTGCAGGTGACACTTGTGCCTAAAGCACAGGTATAGGGGGGATGACACTTTACTTGACTGTAGCAGTAGTTTTCACTCCAGAGTGAAAACTTGGAAGTACATATAAAATTGAACGCACATAAACTACTCTCACTGCAAATTCTGAACACCTTCTCCTAGGATTAAATTTGCCTTACGTTCAAACAAAGGCAGAGAAGCTGACAGAGGAGCTGAGCTGTGGTCATTGAATTTGCTTCAGGCTACCACAATTTGGTAAAAAAAAGTTAAATGGAAGCTCTGTCACTGTCATTGTTCTGTTGTTGGACAAATGCCATTAAATGCCACAAGAACAGTTTCTGTATCAACCTGAACTCATTGTAACTCCTCCAGGATCAGTAGCGCCAAGCCATACGGCTCTGTTTTAGAAAAGTCTGATTTATCTGCCTCCACCATACACCTCAAAATGCAGTAAGATATGTTTACCATAGGATGAGTTACACTAAAACTAAATTCCTGCTCTCGCAAAAAGTAGTCGTCGGACAAAACACAATTTTGCTGACTCCATCACTGTTGCCATATCTGCCACCGTAAATGAGGGGTAATGCAGCTGTTCATCTCACAAACCGTTGTGTATTTTGACAGTGTGGTTTTCCCCTCTTGCTTCCCTCTTTGCTTGGCTCTAACAATGAGCCTGTCTGCTGTTGTGCAGAAGAAAAACACAGTGTTCAGATGCCAGAAACTATCTGCTGCCTTTTATCAGCTCTTTTGCATCCCTCCCTTCTTGCCACCTGCTAACACTAACAGTAACAATATGACCAAAAAATGAACATTTTTAGGTCTGGAGCTTTCACAACTATTCAAATTCCATCCTGTGTAGAACTTCTGCAGAGGCCTCTTTTGTCCTCAGACAAGACACCTCCTAGTTCTGAGTCTGCACACCCGAAATGAGCTGCAGGTGCCAGCTTCTCTGTAGCTCTGGGGACCAGGGTCTCTGTTGTTTGCCTTCTGTAACAACACCTCAGTTTCTTATAGAATAGAATCGGTTTTCTCTTTTTATGTGTGTATGTGTGCATGCAACAGCTGGTTATGCAATCATTTCAGGGAGGGGGCTTGGCACGAAGTTTCCACTGAAATCACACTCATAAGTCTAAAAAACCACTGCTGGTGTTTGTGGTATGAGCTCTCATCCAACAATGCCATGGTGTGGAGGAGCCTCAAAAATATCCCAGAATGTCAAGTAAATGCCCCTTTCTTTGTATACACAAGCACGTGACCCTTGCAACAGGATTTGCTCATGTCAGTCAAGGAAAAAAAATGTAGGGGAGGTATATGTTACATCTATTATTCTGTCTGTCACATCACCTTCACTGCCTCGTTATTTATTTATTTCTGTTAAAGCCAACCTGTATTCCATCTCAGGCGTGACAAGTGTTTATATCTCAAGAATCACACCCACCTTTTACATACAGGGAGCCCTGCTCAGCCTAGGGCTGCTTGTGATTCCTGTTACAGTCAACAGGAGCTGCCCATGTCCACCCAGGGAGGAAGAGTCCCTCAACCTCCTGGTGCCGCGTCTCCTGGCAAGCAGAAAATTAATATTTTATCGCAGAGAAAAATAACTGGAAGCAGCCCTGCTACACCGTAGTAGCCAGTGCTGTGCATGATGTATAGCATGCTGCCTAGCAATGTTGCTAGGCAACGCAACACCATCCAAGAAAATCCTGCATTAGATTGTAGTGGCTGGTGGGGTGGGTTAGACGTGACACTTAGCACACAGAGCTATGCAGAAAGAGGTGTGCTTTGCTCAAGACTATTACGGCTGTCTCCGATTGCGAATACATCTCCCCTTTTATTCTCCCTGTTCTGATGAACTACATCATGATGCACCATGCGCTGCAATAATTTTCCGCTGAAAAAAATACCTCCCCCCATCCCCCCACACTTCCTGTTTCTTAATTCTCTTCAAACCTGATTTAGAGAGTAGCGAGTAGTGGAATTTTACAGCTACATCCCATGATGCTCTCGCTCTTGCTCTCAATCCCATGGCCTGGCTCATACCTCAAGCTAACCGTAAAGTCAGATCACAATGATGTGACTCACTATGATAACTAAAGATAGATCTTGTCAAAAGTAGTCATGAGCCCTGGATGCTAGAGGTTGTTTATTCAGCATTGTGTTTTGGGGTGGGTATTTTTCCTCTCTCTCCTGACTCTCTAACTTTCAACGTTCAAAGATTTATCCCATGTTAGTGAGTATTTTGGTGAGCTGGCGGGTATGGCACATGCTTTTGTTGATCTGGACAAAACCATAGATGGTTGCACAGAAATCTAGCTGTGGGTGTGAGTTTAGTCTCATGCGGGTCCCAGGTTAGAGCTTCAGTGGCACGTGCTGGGGACTCCTTAAGACTTCATGAGCACCATGGGGACTCCTTAAGACCTCATGAGGCCAGTGAGGACACCCTCAGAAAGGAGGGACAAACATATTTTTCTTCTAAGCCTGAGACTTTCTAATATTTGTTTGTTTACCTGTTTACCTGTTTTCAAGAGTAAGTATTCATCTAGAGGGTTTAATACCCACACAGAACAAAGCAGCACTGGCGCAGAAGACAAAGAGAAGCAACCTAGACACCAAATGAGACAAGAGGGGCAAGACCAGCAGCTCTTGTTAAGGCCATGAAATAGCTCAGCATTGGACAGCAGGTACGTGGCAGGACAGGTAAGACTGGCTTTGTTGTTATCAGCCTGGCCACTTTTGTGGCAATGACCAAGAGACAGGGACAAGGGAATACAGCCTCTGGTGAAGCTCCATAGTCATAACACCTCTGCAGGGCAAACACATTTGAGACCTGGAGAGATACTGTCCTGAAGGAGATTAGCTCTTGCTGGTGCAACGTGATCCAAATTCCCCTCAGCCTCCCCCAAGCAAGGGGAATGGAGGATTGGCTTTGATTACACCATAAACATAGACAGAGAAACTGGCAGGTGAGAGAGTTGGAGACAGTCCTTTGTTTGGATGTATTGGATCCATTTCAGTCCTGTATAATTCCACTAGTGTCAAAGGCATTACATCAGGGATAAAACCAACCCATTATTTTTAACCTGACCATTTCCTTTTATGCCCTTTATTCAGGAAATCCCTATGCAAGTGCATGATTTTAGTCATGTGAGTATTCTCACTGGAGGCAGTGTGACTGCTCGTGCACTCAGAGGCAAATGCATGCATATATACACATGGGATCAGTGCCTAAAACAGCATTGGAGGGAAAGAAGAAATAAATGCAGTGTGGGAATACCCAAGCAACAATGTACCATGAGGGTCTGTGAAAGGTGTCTGCCTCCTTGGGCAACAGTAATATTTCTGGGGCTGTGTTTCCCCTTTGAAGCTTGACAATTACTCTGAGATCAGCAGCATCTTTAGGAAAGCATTTTAAGGTATGACTGCTGTAAAGGGGAGTGGGGGAGTGAGGAACAAAATACCCAAAATGCTCCTAAAGCATTTTAAAAAAAAAATTTAACAAAGAAGCCAGTTATGCAAATGTCCTTTGGGGACTGCAATCTATGTCTGTGACTTTCCCAACCTTGCCCTGATTCCCTCTCCTGCACTTGCAGGGAACACCCTGGGGGTCTTCAGAGGAAGCCTCAAAATAAGTATTTTTCTACATTGCTTCTGGCTTCACATCTCTTTATTTCCTCAAAAATCACTAGGAATTATGATCTCTAATCAGTGTCATATGTCAGCAACGTTCTACAGAAATCTTCTGAACAGCCTCTCTCATACGTTTATATCTTGCAGCAATCTAGAATGCAGATTGGGGAAACACCAACCAAAAATACTTGGTTTGGATGAAACCCCATTCAGTTTCTGTGTTACATCCAGGCTATTCTTAAAATCCTCATTTGCAAAAGCACTGCTTTCACCACTTTACGAAGACCTTTTTCAAAAGGCTGCCTGCGTATTATAATGTCTGGCTGCAAAATGAAATGTAGTGACGAATCTTGACCTATTAGGTTTAAGCCTTCAACATGTGATCTGAGCAAGGGTGACTTTCACAGATACTATACCACGAGATAAGTGCTTCAGTGAAGTTCCTGAAATCAGCAGAGACACTCTGGGTTGAGGAAGAGTGAATGAGATCAGGTTTAACATAATAAAGGAATCCATAAAGAAAGTGCTCACATACACTGCAAAACAGGCTAACAAAAGTCTGGCTTGGTTTGTCACTACTGTGGGGTGAGAGCTACTAGAAACAGCTATGTCTATGACTCCTGGAATAGTCTTTAATTTCTCATGCTCATCCAAATGAGGGAAAACACCACCTTTATTTTTTTAAGTGCCATGCCCACCGAACTTCCCCTTACTGCACGAGGTCTATTCAAATTTGAAAGCAACCAGCTTAGTTTCGTCCCAACTTTCTACTTCGGGTTTATGTATTTGCCATTCAAATGAGACAGGCAAATCCATGAAATTCATTTCACAGGACATTGAGCAAATGGAATGTGGAATAATGTTCCTTAGTTTTTTACATATGATCAAATGCAAGTTTGCTACAAGGAAAGAGAAGGACACTTGCAACAGCCTTGAAATGCATAAAGACCTTGTCACAACAACCATAGTTAATACGTGAATAAAGTTATATTATTAGTATTGGCTTCCCTCTTGTGGTAATGAGCAAGCTGTAGCCCTAATATGAAACCAGAATCTGCTGAGCCATCTGTCTAACACAAAATGCCGCAATAAGCTCATTGAGCAAGATCCTTGCATCCATGCACAAGACAGTTGATTTCAGTTGAAGGTAGATACAAAGATCTGTGTGTAGCCAGTGGATGGAAGGTTGGGCTCTCAGCTCTGCAAAATATCTGAATTGAGTATTTTGGAGATCTATCCTGCTATGACTCAGGCCAGTATCTGGCCCTAGTTTAAAGTGAATGAAAAGAGATTTTCCACTATAAGAGGCATTTTCAGTCTTGGCTGGGAAGTGGGCTCATGTTCTAGATCTGTTCCGTCAATGATCTCTGCTGATTCCACCAGTTTAGTGGGCATTTCTGTGGCAGACCTCGAGAACATGGACCAACACCCATAATTCACTGCATATGGTGCCATTCTGACTCCAGAGGTGAGTGTAGGCTAACATCTCATTTACCATGGCAGTAATGGAGGAGGCATGATGGTCTTCCTCTTCTTTATTTTCTTCACAGCCTCTTGCACATTACCATAAGTTGACTGACATTTCTGAATTTACCTTTTTTTTTTTAACAGCAGCATGTGTGAGAAGGTATCATTGCTATTAATAAAGTGTGTTTCATCAACAGAATTTAAAGCTGTTTGTAGAGGATGTTGGGCTCATTCTTGCATTTTTACTGATAGGGGAACTGAGGTGCAGAATAATTAGAAACCAATCAGCAGGCCCAATGCCGAGCTGAAAATAGATCCCAAATCCCCTGAGTCTCAGTACAATGTTCTGACTGCTCCTCTGCCAATGTGTGAAATGGTAAAGCTCAGCTATTTGTGCTACCTATGCCAGAGCATGTCTGTTATTCACGTATTTTCCCAAACCAGCTATTTTTACCAGGGATCTTGCATGGACAACAGTCCAAAGTCCAAGTGAGCCCACATCACCTTTTCTAGTATAAAGCCTTGCAGATTAGTGCTGGTTTTGCCAACCTATAAAAATCATATCATAGCCCTAAAGTAATTTCTAGGGTATCTTAAAAGGATGTAGTTTTTTTTAAGCCTGCCCTTTAAAATCTTAGATATTTTGCCATTGTTTCAAGCACCTAGCTGTGGTTTCCTTCCCCTTTTACAACAGATTACTGTGGTAGCATGGAAAATAAACTAGAACACTGCGAGCACCCCAGAAGTATCATGTGCACAATAAAATCTCAAGTGTTAATCATTTTATGATATAACAATGCAAGACTGAAACCACCCTTGGATGGCAGGAAAATGTAGGCATAGGTGTTTGGTTTTTCAAATATCTGTATGAAGAGCTTTCAGCAGAGCATCCTGATGCTAAGGCCAGTGAGTTCAGTTGCCTAACTTGATTAATACTGCTCCTGCTCCTATTCTGAATTCCCCTAACCATTTTTGTGGTTTTACAATCATTCTTTCCATTTTGAAAATAAATAAATGTTTTTTGTCCCCTGTCACCGGGTGGAAAACCCTTTTCTTAATGGGAAAATGAGTCAGGTCTTCCCCAGGCAGCAAGATTTTAGTGGGTGGGTCACTGTCTGTAAAGGCTTCATCCCTGGGGAGTCAGCATGACAGAGCACTTGAACTTATCCACCCGAGCGGAACTGCTTATGGAGCAGAGGTATGGAAAAGAACCAGGTGAATTAGATTCAACCAGAGTACCAACTGTTCCTGCTGGAGATAAAGGGCAGCCCCTGGGAGAGAAAAAAAAAAAAAACAACAACAAAACAACAAAAAAACCACCACAACAAACAAAACGCTTCCTTCAGCAGCTGCAGGAACAGAAACACAGTAGCAACAGGGAGGTGAGTTGGGTCATAGCTTTTCTGTGCCATGTTCTCTCAGCTTAACTCCAGGGCCACGAGAGGAAAACTCCTCCACATCTTGTAAATAACATAAACTTTCACAGAGGTCAGGAGCTTGTTTGTAGCTACGCCCTGGTTCCTCTGGGACCCTCCCATGCTGAGTCTGGGAATCCCAGGCTCAGGCAAAGGGAAGCAGCCGGGTGCAATTACTGACCAGCAGGTGCAGAACAGCATTCAAACCAGGATGAAAGCTCAGGTTTCAGGTGAGTTGCAAGATGAGGGAGAAAAGTATTCAGTGTTTTCAGCATTGCTTATAAATTTGGAGTCACTCGTATAATTACTAGAAGGTTTTATGAGTGAAGGTTCGGGTTGGTTGTTCTTTTGGGTTTTTTTAAGGAGCTGGCCATAGTCTGGTGTAGGGTTTGGATTGTTCTGTGGCGCTGACCCAATACGCTCTCATCACTGTAACGATTGCAGGCGCATTGTTAGAAATCTCATCTCCTTTTTACCTCTACCTGCTGCAAGTTCTTTGTGGAATGGTCTAAGGCTTGGTACAATTTTTAGGACACCTCGCGCAGCTGGGCCCTCATCAAAACACTTCCTCACCACTACCACAGCTGAAGAATCATCACATTCTTTCTAGAGAGGGAAAAGTGATGATTACAGTGATCTCTGTGGCTGCTACGCCTGTGTGAAGTCCATGTGTCTGCAATAGAAGCACAAGGGTGTGTCTAAATGTATCTAAAGCCAGACCAATTATTTTCAAGATTTCTCAAACACAAAGGAAAATAAAATGTATTTTGCATTATTTCAGTTCTAGTCTGTCTCAGCAGGAGAAGAATATGATGTTTATAACATCACCATATTTACTAAGTACTTTAAGGTTACAGTCCTAGAAGCACTGAAGTGGCTTGAAGTAAATGATCTCCCAAGATGTTTCTCACGGGAGAGCTTGTAAATGTTCAAGTGCTCACTAAGCTACCAAATGGAAACTGGGGACAGAGGTGAACGTCAGATGATGAGGGACTGGCAGTATGGGGATTTTAATTGCTTTATAGGAGAAAAAAATCTCCTAAAAATTCCCATAAAATTATGATGGAGGAATCCATTCCCATGGCAGATATCCAAATTCAAGAACAGGCTTTATGAGGATTTAAATATTCCTTTCAGTATAAGGTATAAAAGCACAAACTGTTTATCCCCTGTGGGATTTTACTTGTCTAAAATTAACCTGAGAGAGGTGCTCTCATTCTTGAAAGCACTATCAGGATTTGATCCAATCTCTAGTTCATTGAAGTACCCTCAGCGCTCAGTGATTTGACTGGACTCAATAAGCCAGATTTTCTCTGTATTAAAATGCTACAAGATCATCTAGTGTTTCAGAATTACAGTAATAAATTCTGGGATAGGGAACCACACTTCAAACAAATTCATTCTCTGCATGATTTAAAAAAATCAGCACATGCATATTATCAGAAAAAAATATAAATATGATTTTTGCGACTTTTTTTCTGTGATTTTCTACATTTTAAATATGCTTTTCTTAGCACTGCAGTTATTAAAATCATCAAGAAGCATGGTGTTCTGCCAGGCTTAAACCTGTCACAGACTACGTTTATGACTTTGAATACCAGGGATAGAAGAGGGAACTTAATTCCAACATCCAGAATAAAGCCTGCTGGTGATAACTGTCTTATTTCTGGCAGGATGGTAGACCAGGTCTTTTCTGTAGACTATATTTCCTAAAGAGCATCACTCTAATTCTCTGTTTCTGTGGTAGCTGAAACCATCACTTCGCTTTTAACTTGTAGCAAGAGCAACATCTAGTGTTTCGCGTCTGCCCTGCAGACTTCATGCAGCATGATTTGTTTTAATGCCATGCTTTCTATTTCGATAGCATGGCCCATCTGAGCCATTCATACAACCAAAAATATATAATTCCTCAAACTTGGCGACACCACTGTGAAGCAGGCAAGCGTTTTACCTTCTCTTATGGAAAAGATGGAAGAATTAGGGAGAGAAAGAGTTTAACCATTCAAGGTAGTTCAGTCGTAGGCAGGACCTGCCTGAGTTGCTCAAGGTCATACAGAGACTGACAAAGTCAAAGCTGCCTACCCGATGCTTTGCCTGGAAGATTGTGTCTTTGCCCCTGAAGGTGTTTGGATCTAGTTTATCTCAGGAAAAGAAATAGCTCATTGCATTTCAGAGGTGGCTTCACAGTGTCAGAGGGCAGCAGAAAAGTCTGAGGAAAGCACAGCTGACATGTCTTTTGGAAGAGCTCTTGCTCTACTGCTTATTGCTACTGTTGTGATGCTTGCCCTCCTGGTGCACCTGAACAGAGGGATGCGTGTCTTACACGTTCCTTTACAGGAACCTGAGAAATGGCAATGGTCACTGCACACCTACTGCGACAAATGCAAATCCACCAGGCATCACCTGTATCCCAGGCTGCTTTTCCCATTCTGTGGCCCTTCCATCTGCAAAACCACAAACACAGACGGCCAGGCGAGGGGCTGGCAGTAACTCTGCATGAGCCAGACAGGCAGCCATCACCCTGGTCACCAATCCTCTCAGGTCCTTGAGCAGCCTGGTCTGGTGGGAGGTGTCCTTGTCCATGACAGGGGGGTTGGAGCTGGATGATCTTTAAGGTCCCTTCCAACCCAAACCATTCCATAATTCTCTCCAGGGCAGTGCACCACCAGACTCTCCCTGAGGAAAGCCACATTCAGTTTCAAGTGCGGGGAATCATCACATTGCTGGGTTGGAGAAGACCTTTGAGATCACCAAGTCCAGCTGTACCTGTACACTACTAAGTCATATTCCCAAGCACCTCATCACCCCATCTTTTAAACACCTCCAACCACCTCCTTGGGCAGCCTGTGCCACTGCCTGATAACCCTTTTGGTGAAGAAGTTTTTCTTGATATTGTTACCCAAGGGAATAAGGACAATGTTATTTTTCATCTCATTTATTTACTGCAAATATCCTAATCCTAGAGATGCAGACACCATCACACTAGAAGGATGGGATGTCATCCAGAGGGACCTGGACAAGCTGGAGAAGTGGGCCTGTGTGAAATTCATGAGGTTCAAAAAGGGCAAGTGCAAGGTCCTACACCTGGGATGGGGCAGTCTGTCATTTCAATACACAATGGGGGATGACATGATTGAGAGCTGCGCTGCAGAGAAGGACTAGGAGGTGCTGGTCAATGAGAAGCTTGACATGAGCTGGCAATGTGCGCTCACAGCCCAGATGGTCAACAACATCCTGGGCTGCATCAAAAGAAGTGTGGCCAGCAGGGTGAGGGAGGGGATTCTGCCCCTCTATTCCTCTCTTGTGAGACCTCACCTGGAGTACTGTGTACAGTTCTGGAATCCTCAACATAAGAGGGATATGGAACTGTTGGAACAGGTCCAGAGGAGGGTTACAAGGATGATCACAGGACCGGAGCACCTCCTATATGAGGACAAGCTGAGATAGTTGGGCTTGTTCAGCCTGGAGAAGGCTTCAGGGAGACCTTATAGCAACCTTCTAGTACCTGAAGGGGCAACAAGAAAGCTGGGGAGGGACTTTTCATAAAGGCTTGTAATGATAGGACGAGAGGCAATGGGTATAAACTGGAGAGGGGTAGATTTAGACAAGACATAAGGAAGAATTTCTTCACCATGAGAGTGGTGAGGCTCAGGCAGTTTGCCCAGAGAAGCTGTGGCTACCCCATCCTTAAGCATGTTCAAGGCCAGAGCAGGTGAGGCTTTAAGCAACCTGATCCAGTGGGAAGTGTCCCTGCACATCGTAGGGGTTTGGGACTGGATGATTTTCTGTGTCCCTTCCAACCCAAACTATTCTACCATTCTATGATGTCCAAACATCCTGGCTTCTGCTCAGGGATGTTGACACTTAATTTTAAGAAAACGATGAAATGGGCAGCTAATTGACTCAAGGTGTGATGAAACAAGGAAAGGCAATGCAAATAGGGAGACTTCATGGCTAAGGATTACCTGGAGGACATCCTTATCCTAAGGACGCGGAAAGGAGCTAAGCAATTTTGCATCAAAGCAAAATCATGTAATCTGATGAATGTATGTGTTAGGTGGGCGTGACAATTGGATGAGCTGGGTAGGGGTTTGAGCGTCGGTTTTGTGTAAATAAGCCTTTCTGGGGTCTTCAGTAGGTGGGCTGGCTTCGTTTAGGACCTTCCACCAGCACCCTACGCAAAATAAAAGCAACGCCTCCTCTCTGAATAAAATAACGCGTTTCTGAAGTCGGTTTTCTGTGGCTGTGAGTGAACGGGAGCAGGGAAAAGAGAGCGGAGGGAGGAGAGGAGGGGAATGAAAAGAGGAGGGAGTGGGGGGAGGAACCTCCCCTGCGGGAGAGGCTGTGTGGGCGGGACTACATTTCCCGGCGTGCCCCGCGGCCGGAAGAGGCGGGGCTGAGCGTGCGCGGCGCCTTCCGCCGTAGGTCCGCTCTGTGACCTCGGGCGGCTGTCGGGGCATCATGGCGGCTGCGGTGGGGCTGGGGCTGAAGGTAAAGTGAGGCGGTGCGGGAACCAGCGAGGACAGCGTTCTCCCTTCCCCCACCTCGCCCCCTTCCTCCCCACTCCCCACCTTGCCCCTTTCCCCTCCTTTCGCCTCCTTCCCTTCGCCTCCTTCCAGCGGGGCCTCGAAGCTTTCTTTGATACCGAAAATGCCAGCAAGTAAACCCTTTTTTGAGCTTAGAAAAGCAGGGATCCATTATCAGGGGTGGGCAGCATGAGGGAGCGATCTCCATCCATCGTGTGCAACCAGACGAGAGCTGGGGCAGGATGGATTTCCCACTCACACGCATAAGGATCCATTCTCCCACTAATCTTATGTCTATTCTGTTCTTTCCAAGGCGAAATCTTAATGTTAGTATGAACTTTACAGCAGTCAAATCCCTGGCTGCTTTGGAGCCAGCTCCAGCCCTGCCTGACCCTGCACTGGAGATGGGAAAGGCCCCAAACAGAGGCGACTGCAGCCAACACATATGCTCAGCAAAGATCACACTGCACACAAGACATAAGTGTCTGGAAAAACAGTTTTCGGGGGAAAAAATGCTGTAAAAAACAACACTATCAAAGAGGCATTCTGCCTAACCTTCAAAACATACAGATACTTAGATTAATTTAACTCTCCTTTAGCTTAAATAAAAATCTTCCAATTCTTGTAATAGCAGCTACTTTTTGTATCACCTCCTCACACTTGCACACCCTCACCCCATACCCACTCACCTGCTCTGCTGGTGCGCAGCTCCCATCCCTGAGTTGCCTTTTAGCAGTCACATCTCTCTCCCTCCTTCCCCTCTGCAGGTGCGGCAGTTCAGCACATCAGCAGCAAGGCCAATCTCCAAGCTGGTCAAGGTGAGAGAGGGCTAAAAGGGGGTTACTAGAATCACTGGGCAGCCATCAGCTGCTACGTGGCTTCAGGCCGATCTCAGCACCCACCTGCTCTCTTCCCCCAGCCCCCCATCCAGGTATACGGGCTGGAAGGGCGCTATGCCACCGCGCTGTACTCCGCCGCCTCCAAGCAGAAGAAGCTGGAGCAGGTCGAGAAGGAGCTGAACCGAGTGTGGGTAAGGTGACCTGCATTTGCCTTGCCACAGGGATTTGGGAGTAGTGCCAGATTTGGTGGCTGCAGCAGGTCAAGGGAGGTGATTCTGCCCCTCTGCTCTGGTGAGACCACACCATCCAGCTCTGGAGCCCTCAGCACAGAAAAGGCATGGACCTGTTGGAGCGGGTGCAGAGGAGGGTCATCAAAACAATCAAAGGCTGGAACACCATCCTTGTGAAGAGGGGATGAGAAAGTTGAGGTTATTCAGTTTGGAGAAGATTCTAAGGAGGCCCTATTTCCACCCTTCAGTATTTGAAGGGGCTTATAAGAAAGATGGGGAAGAACTTTTTAGCAGGGCCTTTCACAACAGGACAAGAGGTAATGGTTTTAAACTAAAAGAGAAGTTTAGACTAGATATTGGGAGGAAATATGTTAAAACACTGGAACAGGTTGCCCAGACCGGTGGTAGATGCCCCATCCCTGGAAACACTGAATGCCAGGTTGGACAGGGCTCTGAGGAACCTGATCTGGTTGAAGATGTATCTTCTCACTGCAGGAGTGGTGAGCTAGATGACCTTCATAGCCCCTTCCAACCCAAACCGTTCTGTGATTTTGATTCTTGTGAGGAGGGCAGTGGGCTCAGCTCTTGCAAAGTGTGAGACATACTCTTACAGCTGGCCTGGCTTCTGCACTTTGCTCTCAATGTTAAATTGTTTGGAAGTTGTAATGGGAAAGGCATCAGCCCTAAGAGAAACATAGTATAAATAAGCTGTAACTTGGAGCCACCTTTTCACTTCCCATCAGCTTCAGGCTACGTCATTCTTTCTCAGGATATGGCTGCATTGCCTGCAGTGCCTGGAAAATTCCTGGTGTTTATCATGGTGTTTTGTTTGTCCTCATAGACTCTATTGAAGGACCCCAAGCTATCCAGTGTTGTTATGAACCCTCACACAAAGAGTGCGGCTAAACAAAAAGCTGTGAGTGATGCCTTGGCAAAAGAGAAGATGTCCCCCATTACTGTCAACCTGATGAGTGAGTAACTCCTGGACTTAAGAAAAACATCTTAAGGCTACCTGTTATTCCTGTGAGCCAACCAAGTCTGCGTCTTGTGGATGCTTTCAACCCTTCCAATGCATCTCTCTCTTCCAGATTTGCTTGCTGAAAATGGTCGCTTGCGTTACACACCAGACATTGTTTCTGCTTTTGGGAAGATCATGAGTGCATACCGAGGAGAGGTGGTGTGCACAGTCACCACTGCACAGGTGAGTTGGGAACCTCTAGATCAAGCTTAGCAGGCAGCAGTATAAGAGGAAAGCTTTTTACCTGAATTTTAAGTTTAAATACCTGAGTAGTGAATAAATATCTTGCCGCTACCAAGGTGGAATATTTGATACCCAACAATTATTGTGCAAAAATTAAATCCATTTCTCCCATTTCAGCTTAACAGGTAACACTTCTCCTTCCCATGTGTGGACCCAGTGGCTGATGAAAGTCAGCCAGGTCTGCGGGCAGAACTGCTCACGTTCTTACTTGTGTCATCAGAACCATACAGATTGGATCAGCACTAGAGATGAGCAGTTAGCTGGAGGGAGGCAGATACCTGGTGGGACTGAGAATGTCTCTGGTGCTTGGTTCTCTGCTTCATGGGAAGCAGTTACCTAGTTCACCGCCTGCAGCAATTAGGACAAATGGCAAACTCCTGAACTGCAGGAAGGCTTCTTCAGAAGTAGCAGACAGGCAAGCCTGGCTGGTGAGAAAGAATGCGAGAGGGAAGATGGTGTTTCTGTGAACTGTAAAGTCAGGCTGGAGGCATGGTGGATCTGGCTCTTCAGTGACTTCTTCGTTAGTGGATCTGTGCTGAGGTGTGTTAGAGCAGGAAGCTGCCCAGCTAGGGATGTGATGTAAATCTCTAGCGCCTTGGGGAGGGCTACAGTGAGCTGCCTACCTAGACTAAATAAAGAGACTCCTCTGCCTCAGGCTGACTGGCTCTCTGCAGGCCACAAGCATAGATTGTCACTCTAGTTGGCAGCCTTCAGGGATACGTAAACTCACAAGCCTGTGCAAACCTTCCCACAAGTTTTACTTAATGTGTAGTTGCTTTCCTGCTGCTTCTTGTTAGTTTCTTTTGGCTCTCAAAATGTTAGCTACTAAATTAAGCTACCGGAAAGCTGGGATGCAGCTCTTTATCAGGGAGTATGGGGACAGGATAAGAGGTAACAGTTTTAAGCTGAAAGAGGGGAGATTTAGATTAGATATTAGGAATAAATGTTTTGCCGTGCGGGTGATGAGGCACTGGCACAGGTTGCCCCAGGAAGCTGTGGCTGCCCCCTCCCTGGAAGTGTTCATGGCCAGGTTGGATGAGGTTTTGAGCAACCTGATGCAGTGGGAGGTATCCCTGCCCATGATAGGGGTTTGGGACTTAATAATTTTCAAGGTCCCTTCCAGCCCAAACCATTCTGTGATTCTTTGGAATAGAAATTACTTTAATCGCTATTAACAAAAAGCCACTGCTCCTCGGTCAAGTCCCTTTTGTTTCTGTCTCAGTGGTTTCTGAGCTGCCTGTAGGGACAGCAATGCAGAGTCCTGTGGTGACGGAGGGAGGTTTGCTTAGCCAAGAGGGTTCTGCCAGCCTGCAGCAGAGTTCGGTGCTCACTGCCAGTGTCCTCTGTCACTGCCTAGTGCTTTACATGGATCCATGTTTCTTCTCAAGCTGATGATCTTAACTGTTAGAAGCAGCAATTAATCTGTCCTTGTACAGCCTGAATGCTGCTGTGAGGCAGATCATGTTTTCCATCAAGTGCTTGCTTTGGCAAGTATGGATTCCTGACACTTTGATCTGAAGATGTCAGCATCGACCTTTTGCAGTGAATATGTGCGCATAGTACAGTGTCTGTTTCATGAAATTAGGAGAGCACAAAGTGACTTCTGTTTCTGTGTTGTCCTTAGGTTATTCCTGTTCAAGGAGGCTGATTAATCTGCCTTCCTGGTAGAAGTATGTGCCTTTAGAAGAATCTTGAGTAGAAAATTTGGGTTCTTGCTATGGCATGATTAATGTATTTTCAAGTCCTTTGTCTTCTGTTTATGTTTTTCAGCCCTTGGATGATGCCAGCCTTACTGAGCTAAAAAGTGCTCTGAATGGCTTCTTGGCTAAGGGAGAGGTCTTGAAACTGGAGACCAAGGTCTGGGTTTTTCATTTGTGAACAACTTTCATCAAGTTCATGTCAAGCTGGGTTTCTGTCTCTGTGATTTTTTAAAAAAAGGATTATTTAACTGAATCCAGTTGCTGTTTTCTTGTAGACCTGCTGATGCTTGAATTACTAAAATATTAACTTCGGAGCACAGTGGCTGTAAAGTTGTCTTTAAAAAGGCTCTTTTAAAAGCTTTTTATTTACTAGTGTAAAAATTGAATACTAGGCTAATAAATTTTTACTAATAGGATTTCTGTTCCATGTTTCTTCCTCAGACTGATCCGTCAATCCTTGGTGGCATGATTGTCAACATCGGGGAGAAGTATGTGGACATGTCAACAAGGTCAAAGATCCAGAAACTCACTAAAATCATGAGAGAGACAGTCTAGCGAGCTGTCCTCACCATTTGTGGTGAAACCTCTCTGATGGAAGCTATAATAAAGTTATTTCTTCTTGAATAGGCTTTGTAGAGTGTTTTGATTCGGGGAAACAGCACTGAAGGAGAAAGGTGACAGGTCTGCAGTGGGTTTCACTTGATCCTCACTCAACACTTAATGACACAGCTTGAAAATCTCACCATAAACACAGGTGAACGTTGCTCTGAAGGAAGTGGAGAATAATGCTCCAGGAGCTGATAAGTGAGGTCACTGCTGCCGAGTTTCTGTCAGTCTTCAGAGAACACGTTCACTGAGGATATTACCAGGATGGCAGAGCAGCGGTCCTGCTGCTGCATGTGCTATTTCTGTGTGTTGAAAGCATGAACACAGGAACAGTGACTGGTAGATGCTTTCAGAAATAACAGCACTGGCTGTTATAAACAGTCATCAGTGCATCATTCTCAACTGCAAATGCTGTATCGGGCTCAGTTTACTTTCACATCTGTCATTGGAGAAAGTTTTGTACATGCCTTAAGGTAAAATTACCCTCTAAAGGCTTCCTTCTGGGAGGCCAAGGTGTTTGTAACTCGGCGATGTGTACAAAAGTGCTTGGAACAGGACAGGGGTTCACAACTAGCCAGTGTTATAGTGGTGGTGTCACAACCAGCTGTGTGCGATTCCCGGTTAATATTTGGACATGGATTTGTGTCCATTTTCTGTCCTGAAGTGCTCTTCCTTTGTTTTTCTGTTTAGATAATCTGACACAGGCCTGTGAAGGAGTGCAGCATGCCTGTTTCTCCCTGTTCGTTCTTGATCAAGAACTGACATTTGACTTAATTTTGGATGGATACCATTCCTGCAGGGCTTGGATGCTGAGCTAGCTCGTACCAGTTGGATTGTTGTTGAAACCTATTGACCAGCTACCCCTTTTTTTCAATTTTTTTTTTAATAATGTCTTTAATAAATAGAAGTAGTCCCTGCTGGGGAAGAGAACTATTTAGCCCTCTGCTTCCTCTGGTACTTCACACTGGCATATATCAATGTGGTCTGGACAAAGCAACCCAGACAGCTGGTGAGCTGCCTGGCGTGTCCCATCACACCTACCTCTGCAGCAAAGTTTGATTTACAAACTCTGGCATCGCATTTGGCTGCCCCGTACCCCAAAACAGCTGTGAAAAAAACCCACAGCCTTGAGGTAGAGGTGTTAGTGGGTGCTGAGCTCCATGAAAGGGCCACTGCTCCATTGGATACTGAGGCCACGGCCCTCAGGGCAGCTGGGCACAAGCTGTAATTATTAACAAAAATTAGGGAGGCAGAAATCAGCACGGGGCTTCCTGTTCTCTTGGGCGGCACAGTCAGTTGCTGACAAGCAGCATGAATGTCGCTGCTGATGCCCCTTCAAGGAGGTGCTGGCCTCAGAGTAGGGTAAAGCCCTCAGGTGCACAAAGCAACAGCACCTGTCGTGTTAAGCAAAGGCTTTGGTTGGGCTCTTTTGGGGGCAGGTGTGTGTGTTTTTAATTATTATTCCTTAATAATTTATTTTTGCTGTCTNCCTGCACATCGCAGGGGGTTGGAACTGGATGGGCTTTAAGGTTCCTTCTAGCCAAAACTATTCTGTGATCCCACAATTCTATGATTTGGTCAATTCTCAGTTTTCAAATCTGAAAAAAATGCAAACAGCACATTAAGATGATTCAAAGTGACGTGTGTTGGGCAGTAAACACTGGTAGGTTATTGTCCTGCCACAAGGTCTGGCCCTTTGCTTCTACCTGCACAGTTGCTTTGTGTCAAACACTGACCTGAAGATTCACTCAGTGTGTCAGACACCAGGTCACTGCTTCAGCGCTGCTCAAGAATGTCAGTGTACACAGTTAAACCTTTGGGGAAAAAAAAATCTGGATTTATTCTCAATTGCTTTTACTTGCACAAATACAGTCTCATCTGCATCACACAAACTGAGCAGCCTAAAACCTTAGAGGGAGTTTCCACCTTGGTGACTGCAGTCTGGGAAGCGGCACAATTCCTCAAACAGGTAAACACATTTTAAAGGACTTCTTTGTTTACTTAGTCCATGTTTGTAAATACAATGATTTAACCAAGGGTGAATGAGGAAACAACACATTGAGAGCAACCTGGGTACAGCTGAAATTGTCTTATATGAAATGATGTCTGGTTAGTAATTATTCATTGTACTTGGTACAAATGTTTGGGGNCTGGTTAGTAATTATTCATTGTACAAATGTTTGGAAAAAAGAAACAAAAGAAACTGACTTCACAATATGAAATTCTGAATGTAGAATAGTTAGCTGTGATGTAAACGAACAAAACTAATAAGTTCCATTTTCTCTGGAAAAAAAGTAACAACTTCTCCTGTTTGGCCAGACCTTCAGACATAGGCAGAACAGTTCGTTTATAACATCTTGGTAATTTTTAGGATCATATGGACAACAAAATCCTTCCTTTTTTGAGGGGAAAAAAAGGAAACTAAGTGATACCATTTGTTTGGTAGCAAAACGGTCACTAAAAAAGTAATGCCATTATCAACAGGGATTCTCCAATTCCATGTATTAAAAACATCCAGCTATCT
>WAAB01014739.1:0-25084 GCA_013389865.1 Piaya cayana | reverse complement strand
TATTGATTTGTTTGTGAAGCTCACTTGGCCCCTGCTGCAATACAACTCTACCTGATGTATTGTCACACTTACTGAAAGATCTGATGTATGCAATTAACAGTTTTTTTATAAATATCTTTGCTATCAAGGTATAAGAGTATAATTCAATACAGCGAAGAGCCAGATAATAGATTCAGTTAACATTTTTCCCAAAAAACTTGAGCAACTGCCAGCACTCCAGAATATCAGTGCAGGCTCATTTAAGTAAATTAATTTAAATTTCCTTCTAACAAGATGTTTGTTCTGTATTGATTCATGAAGTCTGGATAATAAATGCTTGTTCTTATGGAAAGTATTTTAAAATTAAGCAACTTACTAAAACCTACATTTTCACTATTTGACTCTCAAATGTCTATTAGCATTCTTAGGATTATTCAGCAAGAGAATGATTTTGCCCTATGATATGTCTAGTCCTTGGCAATAAAAGAGAGCAGTGAGTAAAACCACAAGTCTACAAATGTTTCATTTAGTAAGCCCACACTAATTTACAAGTTAAATTTAAAAGGGGGTAATTTTTAATTCTAGCTTTGCTAGCTCCTAAATAACAACCTCTTTCTGCCCCTATTTGTTCTGAAACAGGAGTGACATCTAAATGCAAGTTCCAGGTGCTTGTGACCACAAGATGAAGCTGTTCAACTGCATACATATAGAACTGAGCAAAGTCACCTTTACATAGACTTCCTCTTGTATAATGATTCTGAATCAATTTTACAATGTGTACTGTATCATTTTCTGACCTGTGTTTATCCACTCATAACAACACAAAGAGTTCAATAAGTAAGAAAGAAATCCTCATGCCTGGCAGGCAACAAGGATTTAATGTAGAGGTGACTGACAGCAACAGAATACAAAGTGTCTTGCATCACGCCTTTGTAAGGTATTAATGGTAAATTTCCAGGTAGACAAATACAGCCCTAATGAAATGAGTTGGTGCTGCTTGCAGAAATGACAACTGTAACAGCAGGAGACAGGTAGAACTGCCCAGAAGTGACTTGGTGCTCCTTCTGCTGCATTCCTGCTGTGAAACATGGAGAGATGTGGATAGCAGTGCCACTGTTGTTGCAATTTCCTCAGTGAATTCAGTGCCTTACTTTCTGTCACTGATATTTAGCTCACTGGTATCAACTTAGCACCTGTCAAGCACCGGACAGAGCCTAGCATGTTCTTCCTTCAGGGTTGGGCACTGTTGCAGTAATGTCTGCTCCCTATAGGGAAGGTTTTCATCCTAGAGCTACTTTGCCATTCAGGACAGACCTGTGTTCTCAAGCCACTAAATCCCATGTCCAGTACACTTCAAGACTCTGTAGAGATGCCATGAGACCCTGCCTCCAGACTCCCTGGGTCTGAAAGTCATTGCTTAAAAATGTGAATATAAAATTCCCAGGGACTGAGATGAGAAACTTCCCTGCCTTGATCCTGAACAATTATTTTCAATGAAAGCAGTTCTTGCTGTCAAAAGTCTGTAACTTGAGGCTCTGCGTTAGTGGGAGTATTTTGGACACAGCAGTTGAATAAATCATGCTCCTGCATCCAGTGTGTGAGTGACTGACCTGGTCTGCAACATGTAGCTTAAGAAAGGCCCAAAAACTGGTTTAATAGACATATCTATCCAAAAAGCAAACCTAATTTTCAAACAGGCTATACTAATACTTACTATAGAACTAAATAATTAATGATATTGCTAATGACTTGCTGGGATTTTCATGTATAGTTTAACAATGTGATTGTAGACTAGTTTAATGGAAGTGAAAAGTTACTGTCTTTGAAAGATGCTGTGGTGTCTAAGGAAATCAACTAAAACAGAAGACTCAGGCAGATGAATCTCATATTTTTCAGACTATTCTTTTATATCCACAGTCATTTCTGAGTTAAGGCTTATATTATGGTAAAGATGCAACTTCTCCACTAGCAAGTCAATCAGCTTTTCTATATATAAGTAAAATGTAAGTAAATCAACACAGCTAGGAGTAAACAGCATATATTATAAATAAATGTATAAAAGCAGTAGTATTTTGAAATAAAGGCTAAAATGTATAGGTATTATACCTTATAGTTTTTAGAAGAGACAGCACAGTAAAAAAGATACAAAACATTTTCAAGGCCTAGTTTAATTTCCAGCTGTCATCAAGCCCATCTTATATCTGAGAAGGAAACAGAAACAGACACTGAAAATAATTTTAAAATATTTTATTTGATTTTGTGTGGCAGTTATGAACTATAAGATATAATAATTATTTAGTTGTCTTTTGTGTAGATTTGGCTTATATATAAAGCTTTCAGCCTTCAGTGAATAGCTCTCCACAAACACAGAAACTTGGAAAATTAACAAAAAAATTAAAGCAGGAAGCAGAAACAAACCAATAAGACTAGCAAAACCAAGTGATCAGTGGGACTGGATAGCTGGCTTTGTAAAGATGATTAGCTAAAGATTTTTTCACTGTTTCTACTGGGGAAGAGCTCACTTGGACCTGAAAGTAGAAAAGCGTTCTTCTTGTAAAATCCAGGTCACACATGAAGAAAAAAAAAAGCCTGATACTCCTTTCTTTCCATTTTATAGCAATTATAATCTACTTTAAAATGTACTGAAAAGCACTATGAGGCCCCATGATCCTTTGGTTCCCTCAGTTTGTTTCAGCTTTGGCCCTAGCCACTGTCCCTGCTGTGTGAAGCCTTTGAAATATCTACAGATTGGGCTAACACTGCCCTCAGCAATTCAAGGTAGGAGCCAGTGCTTTGAAGGAGAAAAAAATTCTCTGCTCACAGGCAAGTTTTGACATATCCATCAGCTTTGGTCCAATCCAAAGCTACTTCAAAAGGCTTCAAAGTGCAGATGCAGTGGCTGGGACTGAAGTTAACTTTGGAGATTTTAAGGTCCAGAACTCAATAACATTTTCCAAAATTAAATTGTAAATGGATTATGAAGGAGTCATATAATTAAATATATAATCTGACTTGGTTTATATTTCCAATCTACTGATAAAACGTGCTCTAGAAGAGGTAGACATCTGACAACCAACAATTGTTTAATTGTACTTAATTTAATAATCTCTGTTCTATTTGTGAAACAACATGAAAGGTTATGGAAAGATAACTATTTGCCTCAGGTGCTGAGTAAAGGTGACCTTCTGTCCCATTGCAGAGCTCAAGGTGAGCCACTGCTTTCTCATATTGTTACACACAGATCAATGTATTTAAAACCTACATTTAGATTTATGAATACCTCTGGCTTGTGATTCTTCTTCAAGCTTTTTTCACTACCAGAATGGGCAGCGGGTTTTGCCTACTTTGGTTGCTGTGAAGAGAAGCAGTAAGAGCTGTTCCAGATAATTTTTGTTTTAGTGAAGTAACTGAACCTGGTTGACTATTGCAAAACATACCAAAGAACTAAAAAGTGTTTGCTCTTAAGGTCAGAAGTATTTTCCTCCCTTCTCATCATAAAAAAAGGCTTATGTTATAAGCATAGAAATAGTTCAGAGTGATCTCTGTTACTATTATTCAAGTCTGGAATAATTTGGTACAGAAGGGAAACAGCCAAGAGAATAGCCTTCTTTACGCTGGTATGCCAGTTGTCTGGAAAGCTTGTCATATGAAAGAACTCACTCAGTTAAGTTCACATGGTATCATCTAAGGTTGCAATCCAAGACACATAATGCATTTCAAAAGAGCTGTGGGGACATGCTCATACAATGCAAAAGGAAAGGTTTATTTATTTTTAACATGTTGAGAATCCTGACTGGTTACCTGTAATCAGTCTAATACTTGGCATCAACACTTGTGGTTAAATAAACTAATGCAACTGTCTAATTAAATTAAGCACTGTAGAATTCCCTTCAGATAAATGAAAATTAAGCAGAATACTGTCATTTCTCTCCACACAACTACTTCCTCTGACACTGAACGTTTCCACTGATACACAGTCATGACTAATGCCACTTGGAAAATTAATAAAAAACTTAAGGCAGGAAACAGAAGTATGTCTTTCACATAGCTGAAAATTAATTTGGGTAAGTAGAACATAATCAACCTTACATGGCTAACTCTCCCACCAAATGGGTAAGATTGGGTCAGAGATCCTTAAAGTCTGGTTGTGAATACATAACATCTTCCTCTGAGAGAAAGATGTTGACTTGTGCAGGTGCACCTGTAATCTCTCTACAAGTATCCTTCCAGTACCTGAAGGAGGTGTACAAGAAAGCTGGGGAGGGGGGACCTTTTACAAAGGCATGCAGTGATGGGACAGGGGGAATGACATTGAGGGGGGAAGATTTAGACTAAACATTAGGAAGAAATTCTTCACAATGAGGGTGGTGAGACACTGGCACAGGTTGCCCTGGGAAGTTGTGGCTGCCCCCTCCCTGGACAGGCTAGTCTGGTGGGAGGTGTCCCTGTCCATGCCATTAGGGTTGGAACTTGATGATCTTTAAGGTCTTTTCCAATCCAAACCACTTTACCTTTCTATGATTCTACGATTCTATTATTTTAATAAAATAGTCAATACATTAGCAGCCTTAGCAATTACCATACTCTACTGAATCTGTCTGTGATAGAGTTAACCTCCACACAGCAGCTCACATAATGCTGCACTTTGCATTTGTGGATAAAACAGTGGTAGTAACACATCAATATTTTTAGTATGTCTGGGAAATGCTTGCACAGAATCAAGGATTTCTCTCCAACCAAATATCAGTAGACTGGTGGTAGATAAAGGTCAGGAGAGCACAGGCTGGGACAGCTGACCCAAACTGCCAAAGGACTATTCCCAGTTTCTTCTCTGCCTTTGGAGTAGGAAAAAGATACAGTTAAAAGCTCCTTTGTTTATTTCTAAATAATGTCTTCTTGTCCAGACAATCTCTCAAAAGTTTTAAAGGCTTAGGGTGAAGAGAGAGTCATGCTTTCCCACTGCTTTCTGACAGCAGAGGTATGGAGTATATCCCTCTAAAGAGAGAGATTAGTTGGCTTTCTTAATTATTTTGCTGTGTCAAAAAAGAGAATGAAGAAACTGAAATTGCCTGATTTTTTTTTTGTGTTACATTGGTAAAAGAGGTAAGACTGTGAAGAAAAATAAAATAAAACAAAGATGCAACTGAATTAAGTTTTAAAAGGTGAAACTCAAAAAAAACCTCTGAATGGTAGACATTGATCTAAATTTTTAGATGGCTCTTCAGCTGGAAACCAGGAATACCTCCTAAGTATTTCTATACTCTTTACAAAGGCAGTCATCAAACTAAGTTTAAATCTCAAGAAACTTCTCACCAGAAAAAGTCTGATTTTTTCTTTAGGTTTTTATTCACATTTAAAAGACAAGGAATATAGAAAAGGGAGTATTCAATGGCTCAGAATTCCTTCAGCAACAGTGAAACACAGTGAAAATATCAGCCACAGATGTATTCAGAGGCAAAGGAAAGACATTTCTTAAAGAATGTTCTTAATCAGAACATCAGATTTTGTAATCAATTAAATCTTTAACCAGAATGACCTTTCTGCATATAGCATTTTTTCATGCAGATATGACTAGATGCAGGCATTTGCTTATGCAAAGTAGATGTGACATTTTTCTTTTTGCACTCCTTCTCTCCTACCAAAAGAAATTTCATCTCTCAGATACAAACAACTTCTCTAAATTGCACCCTTTGAGTCAGAGGAGGATATATAAGAATAATCCAAGAAGTATCACTACTTTTTTTGAAGTCAAAACCAAAAGTATTTCCAAGTAGCACACTGCTCTTATGGGAATGAAAAGTTTTACCTAGATATAGAAACACATCAATGAAAGAGAAAAAACACTATTTGATACTGTTCTATACCAGACTTTAACTTGTTGGTAGTTATGATTGTAGCTTTAAATAAGAAGATAAGACTGTATTCTCAGCATCCAGAATCTCATTGTCCTTCTCCTGCACCCATCTGTTTTTAAAACATGTTGCAAAGCCCCTACACAAGAATCAAAGGGAAAAGAAATAGAAAAATAAAATAGGAAGAGGAGAGTCTTCAGGGCACAAGAATCTTAATTACAACTCAGTTTGCTTCAGGCTCTGAATCGAAGAGCAACACTTTGTAGGACAGCCATATACAAATAAGGTAGTTTACCTGAATAATCCATTTAAAATTGTTTCATATCCTGAAACTTGTAAGCACTTCCACTTCTTGTTTAGTTTGCATGTCCCATGACTTTTAAAACCTGGCCATTGTTCCATGTATACCAAAGAGTAAGCAGAAATACCCATTGTCCTACAGCTAATAAAAGCCAAAGTAAATTCTAATTAAGATGTTAGGATGACTCATAATATCATCCACAGTACTCCTTAATGATGGGATTAAATGTAGATAAGGTTTTTTGGAGCAAGATGTATGTAGAGATTTTAGCCCTTGAGGAGGTTTACCAGAGCCAAGAATGCTATATAATCAAATGGATTTGCACTCTTCACAGTCTAGTTAGAATTCTTCTCACTAACTGCTAGAGATTCTTTCTTATAAGCCCTTCATAACTTTCATTAGCTTTCTTAACTATCAGGATAATGCTTCTTTGTTGGAAATCCTTCTAGTTAATTACCCTTTTAAGAAAACAACCTTAGCTTTAGAGTAAAATTTCAGCTGTGTTTTGATGAGTTCAAGGGAGAATAAAAAAAGAGTGAAACAGGGAAATGGTGTAGAAGCATTAAAAAATTCTTTTCCCCATGCATAAAATTCAGAAGGGACTCGAGGGTGAGAAGCATTTTCAGGATGTTGATCAAATTCATTTCAAATCAAAATGAAAGTATAAACTGAATTGATGAAACCAAGATTTGTTTTCATATTATAGGCATTACTTATGTATATGAAACAAGGTTTAGCAATCACAAATTAAAAAAAGATTGGACCAGTATACTGCAATTCACAAACAGTTTAATTTGGTGTCACATTAAACAAAAATCTATTTATGCTTGCAATAAAAAGTGAGAATTTGGAGTGTTTCCATTAGAACACAAAATTTTAAATGCAGTTGTTAACACAAGTATGCTTTTCAACACAATGCTAAAAAACAGAACAAAGATGAAAAAAATAGTATTTATTTCTGTTGGTGAGAACATTATCACCTCCTTCATCTCATACTGTTTGGGAATACTATATTTGACCGTGGGGACCTATTTGGAGAGACAAGACTTCCTTAAGATTTTTGGCACAAGACAAGTCAGAGCATACCAGTAAAGAAGCATCTGAGCAAACTAATCTTAACACCAAAGTTAGTATGGGATTTTAGACATGATAGTGCAATCATTAGGCAAGTAATGGGGATAGCATTTGAAGGAATTCATGATCATTGCAGCTAGCAACTGTATTTGTTTCCTTTTCACTAACTTGAAACAGTCTCTAGTGGTAGCTGTAGATGGATGATGAAAACCACAAGTTGTAACATTTTCAGTTTAGTTTTCATGTTTATATTTACATTTATATAATTTATAGGAACTTGTTTAGGTCACATTAGGCTTTAGACTACTTTATAGTCTCAGGTGAACGGTAGAAAACCAGTTCTGTTCTCAGCTCTGTGTGATCCAGAGGTGTCTTTCAGCTCACTACGTAGTGTCAATACTTATCTGCCTGGTTTACTTTAGATTGTCAGCTCCCTGAGGAAAGGACTATCTTTGATTTTTGTGCACGTAAACAGTTGCTAGCACAGAGCAGCATGTAGGGTTATGTTATATATTCACAGGTATTAACAAAATGTAATTCAATTTCTAATGAGCCTCATGAGTTCTACAAACTTGTAAGTCCTCCTAACTTCCACTAGTTGTTGGCCATTTTGTTGATACTCTCCCAAATCAAAGTCAGATATTTTGAAGCGGTTCCCTTTCCACATTCTTTCTGAAAACATAAGCAGCATAACAACTCTCCCCTTTCCTCCAGAAATTCAAATGCTTTCTGCAGCTGGATATAAATCTGAAATATCCTGCACTATCTGGGCAAAAAGATAGTAAGGGAAAAGTCCAGTCTCAGGTAAGTGTTGCACAATCGCAGGTAAGCATCAATGAGTATTACAGGTTTAAAAAGATATATTTGATTGGTACTTCAGGTGAATACCATTTAGACAACGGTGAAACATCTGGGAATTGTTTCAGCTTATAGCTGTGTTCAAGCCATCCTTGATGAAAAATGTGAACCAAATAGCACACTAAATACTTTTTTAATCATAAGCAGAATAAAAGCTCCTAAAACACTCGAGCAGAAAGGACATCAGAAGGTCATATATTTACCACAGCTTTTTTTGCTGTTCATACATCACTCGATCCACCAGTGAAACTTTATAGGCCACGGACCTTGTAATACACAGAGAAAGCATAGCTTGTCTGTGATTCAGTGCTCCCACACTTGCAACATTTAAAAAAAACCACAACCCACTCTAAGTTGCAAAAGGCTAGCTCTATTTCACGAGCAGTGTAAATGGCAAACCTTAAAAGATTACAGCTTAAAAAAAACTGATTAGAATTGGCATTGCTGTGAAACCATCACTGTGTTACTACTTTTTCACTTTTCCCATCTCCGTTCACATTTCATCCAGGTTTGGATGTTCAGTGTACTGAGCAGTATGCAGTGACATGGAAGAAATGGTTCAGCCACAGACACTGCAGAATGTGTGCTGGCAGAGGCACCATATCACAACAGAGGTTCCCACCACAACACTGAGCAGGAAGACACATCAGTGTAACAAGGTTTCTATAAATGTCACATGGATCCTATTCCATAAACTCTCTTTTCAAACATGAAAATCCTTTCTCATTCTTATAAATGAGGTAAAAAGGGATAGCAGAGAAAGGCCCTTTTTCTTTAGCCACATAGTACAGTTGACTTGTACACAAGCCTTGTTGTGCCACATGCAAGTCTACTGCCAAATCTCATGACTAAAGAGTTAGGGGTCTGGAAGTTACATAAAAACTTTTGACTAATCCTACTATTAATTGTATTGTTGTCACTACAGAATAAGTGAAACTGAGAGACCATTATAAGAAAACCTAGAACTAATTACCTATAGTCGAAAAGGAGAAGAAAAAATGCCATCCCAAACCTTATGCAGTACTCAAGTTGTTCTTTGAGGATCTTGGTATAGAGGGCTCACTGCAAATGCACGCTTAGCTCATGGAATTAAATACCACCTTAAAAGCCCAGAAGTTGACCCTAGTTTGACATTCATTAGAGAAAATTCACATACAGATGAAAAACAAACCAACTCAAAGAAGTTTTTCGTGAATAAGCAATACTTATGCTAGTTACAAACGAGATGTGTGGCAAATGATAGTGCTTGTATATAATGTTTCCTAATCTCATAAATTCACCACAAGCATTGTCACTCACTGTTGTGTGGCCTGTAAGATTTTTTTGCAACATAAACCACAAAAAACCCCCAGAATTGTTGTTTGTCTCAGAATCACATGATATGTAGAGAACAGATAGTTTTTCTCAGAGTAACCAGAGGGATGCACTTAACTAACATTTCACCATCAGTACCTATATTTATATACATATAACACCTTAACTTATGTCAGTTTAGGGAACAAAAAAATGAAAACATTAGTTTTCATTAGAATTAGTTTACGTTAGAATGTATAGAATGCTCAAAGAAGTACACACCTTCTTGCTCTAGTATATATTAGAGTTGACCTCAGTCCAAGTATCCAATTCAGCATTCAGGAGAAGTAAATTAGATTTTAGAATAAATGTGTAGATTTGTTATTTGTTCAGAAGGAATCTAGGAATGACACAAAGGAAAAACCTACATGGAACAGAAGTAAAATTCCCATTCAAACAGTAATGAGAAATAACTAATAATATTTGGATAAAATATTGTCAACATAAAAGATTGTACAAGATGATGCAAAAAAATCAATACATTTATTTCAAAAGCCCACTCCAGCAACAGCCTCTCTGTGGCAGAAAATGTATTACAGTTGATTGCCATTTAAAAGCTAGATATTATATGCCCTATGTCTTGTAGCAAAATTTTACAGACACATCCATGCTTAGACTCTACCAATAATCTTCTGCTGCTTGCTTTACTAAAAGCCTGCAAAAAGTCTGGTATGATCAGACTGACAAGCATCTTGTTGTAAGGCACAATGGAGTACAGCCAACATATTGGATACAGGCCTGAACTACTAATCTGAAAGATACAAGTAAGGAAGAGAAGCCATGGAAAGCATGCAAGAATAAAACTGAAGCTGACTTGAATGCAATCTTCAAATAATTTAATAAGAATATTATGGAATGTTAGTTAAAAATACCAGCAGATTAAGCACACACAATGATTTATCAATTCAGTATGTGGCAACTGATTATTGAAACCGCATTGTACTTAATGGTACTGCAACTGAGGATGAGCAATTTAGGATTTATTCTGATTCTGTGGTCATCCATTCACAGCTTTTCCTGTAATTACCATTTTTAAATCTAGACATTAGAAGAACAGTAAATGCTACAAAACTGTTCTGTAAGCAGCCACTTAATACTGACAATGTACAGGCTTAGCTAGGTCTACAAACCCACTTGCCAGTCTCTTTACCTGAACATGGAAACATACGAGTTTTGTCTGCAGGTATGCTTGCACAAAGTCACTTTTCAAATTCATGCTCTCAAATACCATCACTGTAAGCTTTTTGGAAACTGGGAGATAAGAATCACATTAACAAAAAAAGAGAGAGAAATGGAAAGACCTGGGGTAAAGGAAACTGAAGATGTTAGAACCTAAGCCTTCTGACTCTGGGTATAAGCTATATATTCATCCACCAGTGCTTTTTGCTGATACTGAAATTGGCAGTGTCCTGCTTCACACAGTTCAGGAGCAAGAGTTTCCAAACCCCTTCATCAGTGTCTTAGACCAGAGGCAACTCAATAAACCAGGTCAAAATACAATGGCACACATGACAGCTAGGAAATATGCAGGCCTACACACTTACTTTTAGGCCAGAAAACTAAATTTAGACTCTGAACCCTGTCGTTGATTTTTCAGTAGTATAATTTTTCTAGGAATAATGCCCTGATGTAGCTTAGTGTGACTCGAAAAGGAAGACGTTTAAGCATTTCTAACATTCCTTAATTCCCCTGAAGTGCTACTTTTCCCTTAGATAGGCAAAGCTCCCTTGGCTGGATTCTCCAGCCCTCATCCTCAGGAGGCAGTCTGGGCCTGTGTGAACAAGGAATGGAAAAAACAATCCCCCTTTCATTTGCAGCGATGCTGAGGGGCACTGACCAAGGGCAGAGGACTGCAGACAAAATCTCTATTAACTCTAGGAGGCAGTGTTCACTATAAGTTTCTATGCCTACTCTCAGTGCAGCTGAGAAAGCTCTGTATGACTAGGAAGCAAAAGAAGCATTCTTTAAAACCTTGTGCTCCTGAAACATCACAGTCCATAGTTCAAAAGTATCTTTTTAACTGCCAGAAAAGAAAAACTGAAAAAACAAACTGTTACTTGTTCCTCTAGTCTGTTTCAGATAACTTGGTTGTGAGCATTTGCTAAAACGTCTGCATGACTTCGGACTTCCAAGACTCATTTTGCAAACATAGCATCTAGATAGGCACATACACATTACAAAGGGGTACGTGAGTGTACCCATATCTGCAGTGAGCTATTTACAGCATATATGTATTACATATACATATACAACAAAAGAAAGAAAACGAACAAAACTTACAAGCCTAACCCAACCTAAATATACCAGCCTAACACAGAAATATTTAAGTATAAAGAAAGGTAAACTTGCAAGCAGCTAAAGCTATGCAACCACATACTTTTACTAGTGTGGTCAATATTTATAAAACAGAAAATCAGCTAACATTTACCTAGTGATAGAAGAAAGTGTTCTTCGTCAAGGATGCAATCCAAATCCAAGAAAAAGAGTGTTTTCCTCCAAAACATTTAAATGAGCTACTCACTTCTTCAATGGTAGTGGTTAAGAGATTATAGCTCTTTTCACTCATCCTTTGCCTTCTGTAGGACAATTTGATGTGAAATTCATGATCTCAGATAGAGGAGGAAGTCTGGAATAGCTCAAACCTGATCTTTTATATTATTTTTTCCTCTACTTGATGCTTACCCGTAACCCATTGTACCTTAATTAAGAAATTCCATAAAAATATTATATGGATTCTGCCAATGATGTAAATAAAGGAATTGCTTCCTTTATCAAGCGAAACCTTATGAAAAACCGATGTTGATACACGACAGTTGCAATCTGCTGCTTCAAAGGACCTTTATTAAAATGCACAGAAGCAAGACTTGCACATGTAAAGAGCATCCTCATAATGCACTAATGCAAATAAGCTACTGCTTATTTGAATTAACTGCTTGTAGAGTAGAAACAGTGTAATGAAAACGAGTTTCTAGTACTTCATTGAAGCAAGCAGAAAACCTACTTAATCTGCTGGAAACTAGGGGAAATATTCAGTTGCAGGGAAGAGGTATCTAGAACATACATGAATAAATTTAACTCTGTTTAAATGCTATGATAAACCAAACAATGTTTTGTATCATTAAACAAACAAGGACTTAGTTATGTTTCTATTTTTCATTTTCCTAATGCAGGCAAGGCTAATAACTCAGTCTTTCTAAAAATGGCGTCCTTTTCTCCTGCATCATCTCCAGCATTAGACACAGTTATGGGACAGTTTTGGCAGCTGTGGGACCTGGAATTAAAGCTTTGGAATGTTTTGGGGTTTTTTTTTCCTGAGGATTAGGAAAGTATAGGAACATTTAGGGATCCAAAACATTCAATGGTCATGCTTCTGTTTTTAAAGGAATGTAAATAACATCATTAAGAGGCAATTAGAAAAATGGACAGAAAAGCATTAGAAACTTTTGGAATCTGAGTACTCAAGCATTTACAATTATGGCAAGTAGGAAATGCTGATGGTCCATTCTATTTTTTTTGTTTGATGATGCACAGATCTCTAAATATATTTAATATTTTCCCTTTTTGAAGCAGGTGAACCTTTAAGATCAAAACCTTGAGTGATTTAGTTTGAGGGAAACAAGTAACAATTATTTACAGTATAGACTGCAAACATTTCAAACATTTGTAGCAGAAAAAGATTTTCACTGAAAACAGTCCATGCTGAAAAAAGCAAGTGGATGAAGAGTAGTCATGAATGCGGGTTGAACCATGAGTCAGAAGTTTAATAAAATACTTTTTTTAGAGTTTGCTGTAATACATTAACGTATTTGACAACTATCAACTGTGAGAAGAATAACACAAAAGATTATGTTACTCAGTAAATCAGAACACAATTTATCAGCTAGTGGTCAAATGATTTTTGTGAACTTATGAAACAGCTGAGACAGGTTAAATGGAAGAAAATAATTCCCCTATAGGGCAGTCAAGTTTCTATTTCACTGAAAAAAATGAAAAGGCTTCTGTCATCTCTAAAGATACAGGATTCTCCCACAGCAGTGATGTTTAACTTGTGGCCTAGGGACATCCTGTTGTTCTAAATCAATGAAGTGCTTATTGTATTCAATTGAGCTTCACAAATCATGTTCTATCATGCCATGCTGCTAACAGGGGGTCTATGAGAAGTCTGTGTGCTAATTATTTCCCACTCCTTCTTTACCACCCTACACAATGCCTCAGTTTGATCTGGGTCTCTGAGGGTCTTATTTTCCAGAGAACTCTTAAACAATTCCTGGTCTCTGGGTGCAAGCAGAAATTCTGGCAGCTCTGCTTTACACCCCCAAAATATTAGATCAATTTCATGTTTTTGCCAGGACAGATGAATGATTTTCAAATAAGTGGGCTGGCAGCAAGATACGCAGGACTGTCTTAACGTGCACTAGGGAGATCTGCTCTCTACAAAGAGAGCCTTACTAAGTAAGGCTAGTCAGAGAATGGTCTCTCCAATCATCAAAGAACTTTATCTGTCATGTCAGCAGTTACATAGGGCAGGCACTGTAATTCCTGCAGCCTGGTAATTTCATACACCTAAGAAGCTCAAAATTGGATTCTGCAGCAGCATTTCATAACCATTTAGAAATATGAAATCTTTAGCTAAGAGGCTTGGAAATCAACAGGCTGACCATCCTCTACTATTACACATCAAATAATTCAGAGTGCAGTAGAAAAAAATTATGGCTAACAAAACAGCATCAATAAATAGTTCATGATATTTAAATTCAGAAAATTATTCCTTCCATCTAAAATGCATACATAACACACCGTAAATACAAGAATCAGCTGTTATAAAGGAGAAAAATCAAAATTTAGAAACTCATCTTAGATTTTTTTTTCACTGTATATAGGGTCTGCTTTCATTCTTACTTCACAATGATGTAGAGAAATTAGAGACAATAACTTTATCTCAGAATCAGACCTCAGCACAGAAAACTTCAGATTTAAGTTTTAAAGTAGTTTCTCAGTACAATGGTTACTTATTATTGAGTTGCCTGAGGAGTTATGAACCTCAAACAGTCTCACTTGACATTCAGGAAGAGATAAATAGCAATTTTAGACACTAGCTGCACAGCTTGCTTTGACGTTTTGTATGCACACTAATTCTGAAAAGCTGACAACAGAAAACCCTACCCTATGTTAGACACAGGATTCCTAAAAAGAAACAAAGTGGGAGGTGTATTGGGAAAGTATGACAGAAGAGCCTGATTATGGTCTTGTTTGTTAGGAAAACATCTTTGCAGTAGATTTTCTTGCTAGATACATCATGATCACAGTAGAAATGAAAGAAAAAAAATTTCCTTGAATTGAGAAAGATTGGTCCTGAAATATAGCTTATGCTTTTTATTCTGGAAAACTATCTCTGCTTCTGCAACAGCTTTTGTATCACTCCAGCGAAGCCACTTGTAGCCTTTTTTTTCTGATACTTTAGCAATCACACACACTTTGCTCGTGTAGATGCATTACCTATTATCTTCAGTTCGACAGGCAAAGATCATGACTGCATGAGCTCAATACTTCCCCTCTGAATTTATTGCTGTGCCATGTGAGGTGTATTATAAAAAAATAGTCCTTTATGTCTCACACAGTGTTCATGAAAAGTAGGCGCTTTTGATAGGGTCTGTTACTCTATGAGTCTACATCCATAAAACAGGAACAGTATCCTGTATATGCCACAGAAATTTAGGAAAACAAATTCACTAATATTTAAGAAACAGAAATTTAGAGTAAGTGTGAGAGAAAAGCACTTGTTGAAATTAATGTTTGTCTTTGAAATAAAGGCTGCATAGCTCACAGTAAACAAGTTATGAGATTGCACATACATGAAAAATATTTTAGGCAAAGTATGGGAAAAGTTCTTCAAGCTCTTCCAAACTACCTGTTCCCTACTGAACCAGTCACGTGGATAAAACAGTATGGGTTACTATGGGTTATTATTATTTCATCCTACTGAAATGGTAATAAAAACAGAACACTACCTTGAAGTCAAATCTATTATAAATAATTTGCAGTATACTTTCTGCTTGTGTGAACACAACTGTGATAGACACAGAAGCAGGTATAAAACCAGCACAAAGTAACAAAAAAATTTAAATCCTTCTTATCCTTCCGAAGTCCTAGCTTTATATGATCCCACCAATGATAATTAGCTAAAGCTCACTCATAAACTAAGAAAAGCATTGCCCTTTGAGGTGATGAGAAAAAGTTGATTTGAAAGAAGGTAAGCATAGTTTACACTTAATTACCCTAGAATCACTTCCTTTTTCTTTTTTTTTTTTTGTCCAATGGAGCCTTTTTTTTGAACTTCAATCCCTAAAATACATTACCAGTTGATGGTACTATCAGACACTAATGCACCACCACTTTCTCTCAAAACGCAATGTGTTAAACATCATAATACATCAGCTTTGAAAATATCAGACCTATAAACTTACTGCAGTTTTAAATCCACTAGCTTCCTTTATTTCATATTAAAGCATCAATAAGCAAGAGTTCTTTACTTCAATGTTCTTTCTTCAAAAACTTCAGAGAATTAGTTTCTAGACAGACATGAAATTCGTCAGACCTGAAACAAATATATTGCCAGGCACATAGAAAAGAAAGTGAAAATATATTTTTCATTTAGTTGTTTTAATTTTGTAACTTTCCATAAGCAGATGAAGCAGAATGAAAGACTCATCACAGTAATCTATATTTCTGCAAGCACTTCTGATGAAATATTTTAGAATAATAGAAGATTCCTACCGGATCTTCTGTTTTGTGGTTATTCAGCAAATCAGATAGGAAATCCTCATGAAGACTTTCTCTCCGAATCAATGTAAATTCACGTAGGAAAACTGCTTCTTGATTTTGCTCACCACAAACCTAGAAGGAAAACATAATATTAGGAAGAGCTCCTTTAATTCTTTCAAGGACACAACCATAATATCCATATCATAGAAGACTGGAAGATTAAAATGTCCATTAATTGTTCTTTGCCTTCCGTTACTAAATTTATTCTAGGTTGTCACCATTGCCATTAATGAAGACAAAGACATGCATTTAAAGAAAGTCAGTAAGTTAATGAAACCTGCCATTTACATAAGATTTTGTGCTACTTACAGCTATAGACTATAAGGCAGTTAACCCTTTTGTGAACTGAATTAATAATGAGAGTATACTACTACTTTCTTGAACAGATCATATTTGTCCAGCATTTTGACTGTTCTGTCATAAAAAGAGCTTAAAACTCATGAGGGCCAGAAAAAAAATGTCTAAGTACTTTAGCTAGTAAACTTAAGTATACATGTGCATTCAACATAATTTAACCTAATTTTACACCTATTGTTTTCAAGTTTAGGAAGATATATAAGCTACTTGAGAAACAAATTATTTAATCAGTAAGAGTAAACAATACCTATCAAAATGTCCTATGTACTATTATGGTATTGTTATAGTTTTGCAAATAAATAATGATAACAAATCCACAGCTTTCTTCATGCTCCCACATCCTTTTTTAAATTTGATTGTCCAAGCCAAAGAATGATAGGGGTTTTTTTTAGGTATTAAGTAATTTTTAACTGTTGGAAATCAGTGAAATATCAGGGAGGGGTGTTTACATATTAATGGAATGTGTTGCTTTTCATTGGGCTGATTATAAAGAATTCCACTACAGGTGAAAAAGCCATAAAGTTTGTTAACAACCAGAAACAGAGAGCATATTATCAACTGGAAATCTAGTAGATTTTTCAGTTTTCAGCACTTTGCAACATATATTGAAAGTGACTCAGCTTGAGAGAATAGTGTGCTTTATCAAAATGGCTAAGTATTTTGTACTTCACTATTCGGTAACAGAGAATATGGCTTGAGTATTAATCAGGCAAGTGTGACAATCATAAACAATTGATTTATATGAGACACTGATTTATCTTCCTAAAAGGTATGTGAGATACAGATGCATGGTAATTATGGAGTTTGGAGTTCCTGGTTATACTTTTCTGTTTCTGCATGTGAAAGACAACACTCAGAAATGGTACAGAAGGTATTTCCTTATGTATTAAAGATAAGCACACGACTTGTAAATTGCCTGTTGTTATTACTGACAAGTACTGTATTACTGACATTATTTTACTAAGAATAAAGTGCATGCTCTACTGCTTTTATTATGACTATTTCTCGTATTCATCCTACTACATAGCCAGATGCCATAGTTAGCCTGGCTCTCCTTATCCTAGCTGACAAGTTCAGAGAAAAAGAAAGGCCTGGGAGTACTATGAATATGGCATGTAGTATCCAGGAGGAGCATAAAGTATAGATTTGCCTTGCCACTCCCTGTAAGTGAGTTACTATTGCTGTCTGGGAGGATGTGGTCTATCCTGTGAGATAGGAAGTGAAATCAGCTCCTGCAAAGCTAGCTTGGCTATAATGGAGCGATTACAAGGAGATGAACTAATAAAATTGAAGTGGGGGATGGGAATAGCTTAAAATGAAGTGGGTAACGGGAAGATATAAGAATACCTGAATCCAAACTATACACTGGTTAACATAGCAGAGTACTACATCAAAACAAGCCTCTAGTCTCTAGTAGTAAATACAAGGCACCCAACTGTTCCGTTTTCTTTCAGCTCCTGTGCTTCAAATTTTAAGTTGGTTTGGGGAACTTTTTTTTTGTTTTTATTGGTTTCTTTTTAAAAGTGAGACAACACTTTTCATAAAAGGAACAGAGTTTTACAAGTGCGGGGTTTTAAAAATTTATACTTAACTTCCTGCCTAGTGGTTAATGTTGAGAGACACACTCACTAATATTACTCTTATATTATTGAGCCATGGCAATGAAGAATCTGAAAGGGTGTCAGAGGAAGAAACATGCATGTGTCCAAAAAAAAAAGAAACTCTGCTACTGAGACTTTTTTTTAAATAAAAATAACAGGCAAATCATTATATTACAAATAAAAACATCCTTGAAGCAGCTGATATTTCATAACAGCATTTCATCCCAGAAGTGGCAAAAAATATTAAACAATAAAAGTTATTTCAAGAAAGAAAAATTGTAGTTTTGTTTTACTTTTAAGTAAGTGTCTACTTCTGATTTTAAGCACTTCAAGTCAGTAAATGTAATGATAAAATTATGATTATTTAGTTTTTCTTAAAACTTCATGCTTCTAATTGCTGAATTTCTACACAAACAGTGTAGGAATTATTCACCATCCTCCTTTTTCTATTTTTCCCTAATAAAAACATACTCAGATTCTGTAAAACATTTTACCTGTAAGAACCTCTTGTTCTAACTGGTTTTCAAAAGTGAGACCAAACCTGCTTAAGCACACTGTTATCTTCCTAAGATAGCAATAATTAAAGCAAAGACTTCATAAAGAATCCATTTGCAATACCAATAATCTAAGTCAAGTATTGCTAACCTTTAAAACATTACTATTTACCACATCAATATTAATGCTTTCATTGCTGAAATTGGAGGGAAATAGATGGCAGGGGCACTATTCAGGAAGAATAGCCCAAGAGAGTAAAAAAAAAGACACTGGGAAACTGAGGAGAAAGGAAGATGAGAAATAAAAAACCAAGAAAAGCAGTAATCAAAGCATGAATACTTTTTTTTTCCCTCAGCAAATCTGAATGATAGTTTTGAAAAAAGGAGATAATTTAAAGGCATGGGGTTATCTAAAAAAAAAATTATTTGCCTCTTGATTACAGTGTACACTTTTTCAGCAGCAGTTGCTCCTAGTTTCATTGTACTTTATAGATCCTCTGGTGAAACATACTCCTTAGTAGAGTATGGTCATCCTTTCTGAGAAAGCTGGAACCAATGCATTTAAGATGAGTGGCAGTAAATTAGATTAACATCCAGAAAGACTGTTTTCTAATTTTCAAGTTTCCTTAAAGACTTGGGTGCATATATAATGCTATTTCATTCTCTCAGAAAACAATTATCATTGTAACATGGCCACCACATCTCTCATCTCTGTTCCTTCAGTCAAGTTTAGTAAACAGTCTCTAAAGAAAGGCAACTCAGCTCTTCATATAGACTGAGCAAACAATACAAAGAAAGAGTAACCTGGCAGAAATCTGACCCTTAGCAGCAGCAATAACCTGCCACAATACACAGCTTTTCAAGAGCATGGAAACGGCATTGGAATGGCCATTTCACTGATGGCCAAACTAAGATCAGCAGCATAGCACCAAAGTTTCTCAGCATAAGGAACATATACAGGTATTCAGACACCCAACTGACATTGCAAAGGAGATTTTTATGAAGCTCAGCCATGGCAAAAATCCAGCAAATGTCCAAGCAATAACATTTTCTTTGTTTTGGTATGGTTTGGTTTAGTTCAGCTCCTATCACTCTAAGAGCAGAGTTGTGCCATTACATCCAGTGGTGTGGTCAGAAATCTTTGAGGAATCAGGCAGATAAATACGGAATTAGAAAATAAGAGACCTAATTGAAATCAATGGAGTACAAGTTTTCTGGCATCTGAGTACTGTCTCACTGTGGAAGTAACTTCATTAATTTTGCTGTTTCCAGCAATAAAATACTAATAATTATTCATTGGCAAAGTATAATAGTAAGACTTTGCTGAATTTGAGAGGTCCAAGAATACCGATAAAGGCCTTGCAAATAACCACGGTACCTTTGATGGCACCTTTCTTAGCACAGAGGATGACAGATTGCAAAGTCTCACTCACAAAGCAGGAATAACAAATGTGCCCTCAAATATTTATAACTAACTATTTTGGCAAACCCTAGGTGGAGTTTCAAGGTGATAGTTTCTCCACTGAAGCTCTTCTTATTTTGGATATTCAAAGCTCGAAATGCTAACATCAAAATCCGAGGAAAAAAAAATCTGCATTGATTTATTAAAAATGCTTTTCTGACAAAACTATTTTAAAAACTCAGGTTCCTTAAGCTTACTGATTTGGGGTTCTTTTTGAGAGTTCTTGAGTTTCTTGACAACAATGATTACTTTTTCTTATTAGCAGTATTTTTAGGCATTAGACAGAAACAAATTGGAACATGAGGCAAATGGTAGAAACTGAGGTGTTAAATACCTGAAAGGTGCAATGACATTGACAGTGAGGGATGTGGATTACAGGCTTTTAATGAGGCAAGTCATTGAGCAACACACTTTTATTTGTTTAAGCTTCTCTAACAATATTTCATTTTATTGACTGCAATAAAAAAAAGTATTTTCCAAATATAACACTGTCACACTTTTTTATGCATGAAAAGATCTTTATTTCATGTCTCAGCCGTGCAATATATAATCACATAAGAAAGAAAAGCATCCTAAAAGACTCACAGGTCTTTCTAAGCAGCTGGTAGCTGCCAAATAAACTTGATTACAAACACTGGTGCCTCAAGCAAATGTTGAGCAAAATCTCATAGGGACTGCTGAAACAAGATAATTATCATCATGACCATCAGTCTTCCATGGTTTTCTGCTGCAGTTTTGATCCAATTTCTATATTTCTTAATTCTCCAAAAAGGAATTAGGATAGGTAGAGAGGCATACAAGACCAATACAGAAACTTACAAGCAATTATAGTCTGGCTACAAATCTGAATTCTGAAAGCTGTTTATCTTTACCAATGTTCATGTAAGAACTGAAAACACACAAAAATTTTACAGCTTGATACTGCTGCTGTTAATCATCCTGAACAATTTTAATTCCTTCATAAGGAGTCAGAAAGTTCTGCACAATTTAGAATATATTCTGTGTGGTTCCTTCTGGGAATTTCTTGGTTAAGATCACACTACGATTTTCAGAGTAACACATGCAAAAGGAGATACTGCTCGATTAAATTAAGGACATGACTCTCCAAGTGCTATGTTTCTATATTACACATTAATACACTGATCCTTCAGAAATGCTGAGCATTTTCTAAACAGCTTTTCAAGGTCCACGTAGGGAAATATGCATGTCCAGATAATCAGAGAGGCTGTATCAATGCATTTGTAATAGGGTTGATAATTTGAAGTCTTTATGGCCAGGAAGTAAGCTCTTGTTCTAAATGGAAGACTAGAAGAATCTATGTCTAATATGGATTGAGAGACAAGGTAGGCTCCAAAACAACAACAAAACCCATTATTTTTAAGCAGAAGTAGAAATATCTCCAGCTTTTACTTTTTTGTTCTCTTTTACCACTGCATTCTCACAAATCGAACTAGGGCTATGAAGATGACTGTTCTCCCCACGTAAACTCTTTTTCCTTCTATAACATTTAATTATGTTTTGATTTGGTCCAAATTAATGGTTATCTTGGTAAAATAACAATTAAAAAAAACAACCCGTCTTTTCCTTTCATATTTGTGAGGTCAGACAAGATTGTTTCATTTCTAGGCCACCATAAAAAATGAAAGGAAACTATGGACTATTGTAATAAAACAGCCTCACATGACAAGGTTATGTTCCCAGTGACTCCACAGCCTAATGACACACGTGCATATGGGTGTAAATAGCTTTCACATGAGCATTACTGGCAAGCTGGACAGTCACCTACAGAAAATGAGAACTTCAGTGAGAAGGCAGGAGAAAACTCAAGTAATTGTACATGACTGATGCAGTCACTGCAAGTAGAAAGCCTACAAGAAAGCAGTTGGTTTCTTGGGATGTTCTCTGTTTTTCCCTCATCTTCAATATTTCACCACATCTGGAAGAAGTTCAGCATCTCCACTGAAGGTAGAAGAGGCTGTACCAGGTCAAAGCTAACTGTTTTTACCAGAATTTCTTCCTGTCTTTCCTGTCATTCTATTTTGAAGAGGAGCTGTCTTTGTTCATGCAGATTTTTTTTTAAGGTAACTATTAAGGGTTATATTCCTAACTTTCCAATACATGGATAGTTAGCTGCTATTTCCTGCCTTACAACTCTTACATTTTATGTCTCTTATTCTCAATTTGTTAACTTTCTTTCAAATGGAAGAAACAGTTGTCTAAATTTACAAGTTAAATCAATCCTAAGCTAGTATTTTTCACTACTGCAATATGTTCTTCTGACATTTCAACAGGATTACATGTCCTTGGAAGGATAAGTTATGTGACAGAAACAAACAAACAAATCCTTATCCCTCTGGAAAACATTTCTTTCCTGAGACCTGAGTAAAAAAATACTACTTTCTGATTCCAGTCTTTCTGAATACTGATGATATTGTTGTTTCTGAATTAACAGCCTGTCTCTGAGGAAACTAGCCACTGTTTGTAGAGGGTTTGTAGCTTTAGAATTTTGTAAGGGAGAAGGAGGTTCTTATTTGGTACTTATTCAAGGTACTCACAAAGTGCCTCAAAATACAAACCCAAATAGCACTTTATTTCCTAGGCGAATATTTTATTCAATGGTGAAATGTTCCCACCAGAAATCTTTTTTCTTGTCTTGAAATAGATTTAATCTTTTTTTCTTTCCTTCCTGCCTTTCCACAGAGACTGAATTCACGATTATCTGACCGGTAATGCCCTGATTTCTTTTAAAGCTCTGTGAAGGAAATATGGCTTTGTGCTAATTATTTTCAGTTCTTAAACAGCCACAATAGAAGAGTCTGGTTAATGTAGTCATTGAAGGAATTATTTAAGCTCCATTTCAGTATCTCATTATAAATGAACAAAAGAAAAAAAGTGATTTGCACTCAAGTATTGCTGCTTCAAACAAAACCACCAGCTACGAACATCTTGGACAGACCTAAGCAATGATGCAGATGAATTTGTAAAGCATACACATGCCTACACTTGACCCCTAGTGTACCAACAAGGGAGAAATCCAATATGGTCCCATTAAATGGAGAGCCAAAAATGCAGAATGCACAATACCACATAATTCTCCCACTAACAACCAACCTTAGCCAAAAAAGAAGGCAGGAGGGAGGAAATAAGGGAGGAATAAGAAGAAAAGGGGGTAAAAAGTAAAAGGTGAAGTCACATAGAAGCAAACAAATTAGAGTTTACAATTCCTTTTAAATCCTCCTGCTTAGAATTCTTCTAGCTGTAGTTAACAAAAAATGCACATATGTTAGAAAGCTTTATGAATAAAAGGTGAAACTATATTTTAGAACATTATCTAATTTCTCATTTATTAGATACACCAGAGATATTCAGAGGAGTATGTCTCAACCTCCTCAAGGAACTTCTTTTTTAAAAGACCAAAAACACCTACTGTGGTTTGAGGAAGATTGTGTCTGAACTCAAGCCAGATTTGCTTTCCAAAACATGCCAAACAAATACTGTTGTTAAAAATGCTTGAAAAGCAGACATACAAAATGCTATGTGACACAAAACTACAGGAAATCAATACATACAGTCTGGAGAATTAATTTTCTATCACTGTTTTATTGCCTTACTTGGTTGACCATAAACAGGGAAGGAAGAGTTCACTGTCATTTTTCATAAGATTAATTGGTTTTAAAACAGTCTGAATCAGTGTGTGCCATGTGAGAAAGAGGACAAATAAACAGCTTCAGAAATCATTCTGCAGTCTTCAGTATGTTCATTAAACAATGTACATTGTTCCTGACCTAAAATATCCTCCAAAAGGCCAGAATAAGTAACAAACTATGACAATAGTGCATGAACAAATAATCATATGGCATAAGCAAGATTGATAATTTCCAAACACTGTCTAATCAAAAATGCTTGTCTTCAAATTATTGTTAGCATGAAAGAAAGAAGACAAGACTTACCATTGCTTTGCAACATATATCCTAATTAGTTGTACTTGGATTATCACGATTTATTGCACTTGGAATTTTTGTGTGTGAGCAAAAATGGTACTAATACAATTTCTCTGCTAATCAAATCCTAACAGTACCTGCAGTAAGCTACACACTTCAAATAGACAGTCTAGACATTAAAATGCAGTAGCAACACTATATTTATGATCTGCAATTAAATCCGTTGGATTTCTACAATATTTACTTTTAGAATAAAGTATCACAAATTCTATTCAGTCCAGGTAAGTATGATTTTGGCTAGGTAGCTAAACTACCATGTCCATCAATACAATGATATGCTTTGTTTATGTTTTGCTAGCAAATTCCTAAGTTTTTGTTATAGCTTTGAAAAGGCTGAAAAGGAAGCTAGGATTTTCTCATACTTCTGAAATATTAAGACATCCAATAAGAAAAACATAAAAATTAATAGCTCCATGGCATAATATTTTGTGTAAACCTTTCCTCTGTGCTTGTACTTGCATTACAAGTCTTGATTCATAAATTGTGGGGAATCTTTTTCTTCACATTGGTTTTATGTCCTGTATTTTAGTTTAAAAATAGATTTGATGAGCTTTGTAATGACTTCTGCCAATAGTAAGACTGTTTTTAATAACTTCAGAGTCCTGTTTAATTCTGTACAGTATGTGGATATAGGATTTTTCCCCCCTTTTTTGGGGGGAAAAAAATAGAAGCTTTGTCTTTATAGGGTTGGAGGTTTCTTTTTTTATCTCTCCAAATTTAGTATACCAAACCTCTGTCACATGTGTTATCAGTCAAGTCAGTTGGGTCAGACTCTTGCAATCAGAATTCCTAACTTCTCTCAGATCTTTTTGCTTTAAATAGGAAGCTGATTGGTTTCTGAAGACAATGATAGCAGGGCTGAGTATTTGAAACAAACTACCAAGTAACAGACCAGATATCCAGCTGGAATAATGATCATAGAATCATAGA
>WAAB01014737.1:8335-64361 GCA_013389865.1 Piaya cayana | reverse complement strand
GATGGAAAGGGTTTTGGCAAGCAAATCCACCAACTCCCTTAACACTCTTGGATGGATCCTATCCAGCCCCATATATTTGTGGGGGTCTAGCTTGGCAAGCAAGTCTCTAACCACCTCCTCTTGTATCATGGGAACTTTGTTCTGCTCCTCTAAGTCCTGGGTATGTACACATAGGGAACAACTTTCCTTTCTATTAAAGACTGAGGCAAAGAAGGCATTAAGTACCTCAGCCTTATTCTCATCCTTTGTCACAGTTGGTGCATTTTCATCCAATAGGGACTGAATATTCTCCTTGGTCCTCCCTTATAGAAAGACATTTTGTTACCTTTTGTTTTTAATGCTATGGTACTGATGATAAGTTATTTTAAGTTTTAAACTAAGTTATCCTAAGTAGTTTAATAAAAAAATTTAGATTATGAAAAAAATTCTCACAAATAAGGAAAAAGTCTACAAAAATCTAAGGCCAAGCTGAAATAAGCAAATTATAGTGAGCCTAATTCTAATTTATATTAGGCAGTTTTACTACCACAGAGAGATTTGGAATTGCTTGTAAAAGTAATTTATGACCACTTCAAAGCCCATTTATGCTGCCATAACAGTGATAACTGAGTCTCTGCACTTCTGAGAGTCACAGCAGTCAACATCAGTCAAAAAATGCTAGGTGTGCATGTGCTAAGTGTCTTAAACTGTTGCTCCTTATTCACATACGGTCAGAAAATCAGTGAGGAGCCACTGTCATGTGAACCAGGTATGTTATTAAAGAGGCTTATACACTGGAATTTTCAGAATGAAAGGCTCATTAACTTTACTGCGAGAAACAGACTGCTGCAGAGTGGTCTTAAACTTTTCATTACCAGAGAGTACAGAACAACTCGAATGAAGTTAATACAACTTGTAAACAGCAAATTATTTGAATGAAATATTCCTACATAGTTTGCAAATGTCAAATATTGAAGCAAATGAGATTCGTAATAGGTGAGTAATCAAATTTGTGTTGGCTTAAGTGGATGTTATTAATAATAAATGGCTGAACTTGTTCCTCAGAGGATTTATCTAGAAACCATAATTAAAAAAACCCGTTATGACTAGCGGTAAAAATTGATGTACTTCTCTGATCAAAATTTCTGCTGCATGGCCATTTTGCAAAAGCGAAAAAAAAGATAAATAATTATTTTAAATCTTAAACTTACAAGAGTGTACTATTTCATAAATAATATTTTTTTCATAGATATTTCTCTTGAATTTATCCTTTCCTTCACCTACTTTATACAGTATTCCAAAAGATTGAGTGCATTGATTTTTTAAGGCATTTCTAGTAGCAAAAATATATAAAATCTTATATAAAACAGCTGGAGAATTGAAAAGTATCCAATCTGTAAATGTCATTCTGCAGTAGACTACTTGTTGAAATTGGGAACACTTCTTAAAAAGCTGTTCATATCCAAGTAAAGATTCACCTTGATCAAATCCCAGATAGTTGTTAAAATTAAGGACTCTACTGAAGAGCAGCTTCAGATAAAGATTTGCAGAGAATAAAGGTTATCACAGACAGAGAAACACATAATACATGTGACGCTAGCTGCAAAGAAATTACCCCTTTTTTCCTCTGAGCTAGTTCCATGAGTAGCTGGCTAATAATCAATAGCCCTTGACATAACCTAGGTAGAAGAATATCTTCTTTGCTTGTCATCTTCAATACTGATGAAAATTCACAATGCTAAAAATGTTTTAACTCCTGCTGCACGTTTGGAACCTAAACAATATTCTTACAGTTAGGTCAATGTGATAGATTAATTTGGATTCACATTTTAAATTTCTGTTATTTCAGATGTCTTGAAATGCATGTTAGGTTTAGTAATAGCATTCTGTCTTGGTGACACTAGGACATACCAGGATGAGTAAAAAACTACTTGTGGTAATCAATCTAGACTGCATATGTGAAATACAATAAATTATCTCATTGTGCATTTTGAAGGGTTTGTTTGCACTTTCCTGCTTACTGGATACAGCAAGAGCCTCCTCTTTCTGCTTGTTCTTTCCCTCTAGAATGAATACTACATATGGGGAGTTTATTAAAAAATACCAGAGTACACTCGATAGAAGCATGCATCTCAGTATCAAAGCAACTGGTTTTGTTATGCCTTCACAAATTCTGCATTCCTTCAGGACTCTCTATTTAACAGATATTAGAAACAGCTGACACAGACATTGAATTCAGGTCTAAGGGAAAGAGATTTCCTGTATTAATGATTATCAAATGGTGGCATTAACTGAGTAGAAGTTGATGAATATTTCAGGTCCTCCTTATGTATATAACATGACCAGGAGAAGACTTCTCTCTGCCTGAGATTACAGGGCTCGAACATCAGTAGGTGTGTAGAAACAAACTGAGAAAGGAAACTTTCCTGTGCTATACTGGGTCAAATCTCAAAATCAAATTTTTGCATATCAAAATATGCACCTTTCATTTCTCAGTTCTCTACACAAAAAACAGACATGAAAGTCAGGAATTCAATATTCAGTTCTTTATTTTCTGAACTCAAGCCCACTGTGCACAGCTAATTTTACTCATAGGCAGAAGATTAGGAGCAGAAATCAGTGGGCAAAAAAATTTTCAGTACCCAAAGACTTTGAAAATATGATATATTAAATATGTGCTAAGATTCATGACTGTGAATCTCAGAAATTCTGAGCACATCTATGACATAACAATGCTTGATACAAGGTCTTGAAATGTCCAAGGGTTTGTAGAATTTAGCTCAAAAAATCTGTTCTTACGCACCTAAGAAAATAAAAAATAATCCATAAACAAATTGTTGTGCAATTCATAACCATTATTCTAAACTACTTTCTTGAACACACCTTTGCTGAATAAATCACTATTAAGACAAATATTGCAAATATTAAGTATACAGAATCTAATCTGTCTACTTCTAAACCCAAATACCATCTTCAGCAAATAAATTCAGCCTCATGATTATCCAGAGAAGTCAGATTAGGTTTCATTTGCTTATACATAAAAATAAAACCAAGGAAAAAATTGAGAAACTTTTTGTAGCCTGACTAATAGAATATGTAGTTGCTGATTCAGGTTCATCAGGGGAAATTATTTACATTGACTGGACATCATTATTAGAATCATGTACAAGGAACCAGACCAGTGGAAATAAACCCAATTTATTCTATAGTATCTGTTGCTAGTATTTTTCCCCTTTCAATCTTAGAGTTGTATTAGCCTTGGTAAATAGCAATCTATTTCTTTAGTTCCCAATTACAAACTGTGGTTCCCTGCTGTTTTGTACAATCTATACCATCCACAGCTTTCCCTATTTCCTCTTCTTTTTCTTCTGATGCAATTGTAAAATGGGGAACTATGAACTACCACTAGATCATGTATAAATACTTCTATATACACGCAAATGTTTTCATGTACCTGCTGATATGAACTTCTATTAGGTCTGTGTTGCTTCAAACCTGAAAAAAATAACAACCACAAATAGGATATGGTTAGTTATGGTTAAACATGAGGTTTCTATAAACAGCATTTCGAAAAGTGATATTACAGTAAAGATAGAGTGATACATTCAACACTTGAAATCTGTTGGAAAATGTAGTTATTCATACACTAAAATTTATTTTCAGTTTTGTTTTGGTTTTTTTTTTTCTTAACAAGTATAAGTTTTCTTGGGGGTTTAATCTAGTTTTCTTCACAAAATCCATCTTCTTCAGTTCAGATAAAGTAGTTCTGGTTTACCATCAGTGCCTGGTAAATGCAAAGGAATTATCTGAAATCTCAGACAAAATTAAGTAAAAATCTATGGAAGTATATTTGAAAAGTAGTTTTTAAAAACTCTAATGCCAACCACTTATTGTGAAGATATGAAGAAAAGTAGAAAAAAAGGAAAAATGTCTATGTAAGAACTCCAGATATTTGAGCTCTTCAGCTAGAAAGAAATCTGAAATGAATATCTAGCATTCTAAAATGAAGATAGACAACCGCTTTCTAAGAAGGTGGTATATATTGCATATAACATTTGTTGCTACATTGCCATTACAAGAAACTCTTACTCTAGATGACAACAACTGAAACCACCAGATGTTTGACTGCCTTGTGTTATCAGATAAGGCTGCAAAATTATGCAGTACTTTTCATCACTGAAATCTCTTATTGTACTATTAAATGAGTTAGAGTTGTGAAAGACACCAGACAAGATATAAAGTTATTAGACATTTAGATGTGAAATTACAGAGCATAGGAAATAAATTCACAATAAAAGGACTAACTGTAAGCAAGATTTTATTCCAGAATGTCATGCCTCAGGAAGATTAAGTAAAAGAATTCAAATGCTTCAGTGGGTCATGCCCACAATTAGCAGGATGGTGTTTCTACCATGTTTGCTACCAAAAATAAAAAAGGTAAAAAAAAATAGGTTCAGGGTACATTGTTGTTTACAAATAAAATGACAAATACCAATAAGAACATGAAAAAAGGATCATTTTGGTCAGATGTGTTTTGCCAAAAGTAAGAAGACAGTACTAATTTAAAGGAAACCAAATGCATATCCACTATGAGAAAATATTCTCTAACAGACTTCAAGAGACTTGAAAAATTTAAAAGATGAAACAACGTCTAAGCTTCGTAAAGTTTCTCAGTCTGTAGAGCTGCCAAATTTTAGCAATAAAATGCAAGATTTCCAAAGATACTTTAAACTGAGCAACAGGTAATAATCTTTCTATGATGAGCATGCTTAGTGCATTGAATCTTTGCCAACACATCCAGTTGTGCTTCCTAAACCTCACATGAAACTTAGAAGTTATATGTAAAAATTAAAAATCCACAGCCTCAGAATACAAAAGAAGATTGCTTGTAAAAAAAGTCAAAGAGGAAATCAAACAGCTGTTGTAAATGTTTCATAAAAATGGAGAAAGCTACTATCCAGCTACCTTAGTCATGTCTGACATCAATGTGTACCATCAAAAAAGCTAAGTATGAGTTTTCACAAACTCAGCCTTGTTTCACAGCTTATTTCTCAAGTACTCATGTATGTATTTAGCACACAGGATTTTGCTGGTAAAACAATCACACCTCATAGAGCATCGGAGCTGTACAGGTTTAGGCAGAATAACAGAACATCTCTGATACACCTAGGAAAACTCTCTGTGGTCAAAATGCCACAGGGACAACTCTGTGGGAACAACTTTACACAGGAACAAATCTAATACCAATCCATAACCCAAAGCCTGACCCTAAGTCTAAACCTAACTATAAGACTAACCTTAACTCTAAAGCCTCCCTGCAGAGAGTTGTCCCACAGAGAGCTGACTGCCAAGAGTTGTCCCTTCCCAGGATTAAAGCACAGTCTCCTATAATTTTTGATCTCAGCAATGAATTCAAACATCTGCTCATTTTTTTAGTTCAGAGAAATATCTACAAATACTCTTCTCCTGTCATTCATACATTTCTTGAAACAGGAAAAAAAAAAAGAGAGAAAACCAGGAAAGGTCTATCTACTTCAGACTTTAAATTGCTATTTTAAAATAAACTTTAAAATTGTAATGTTGATTTACTGACATACCTGAAGGGTAATATTTCTCAACATTTTGGATTTCCACTGTCTATAGATAACATAAAATGATAATAAATTCCAAAGAAGAAAAAGAACATACTGAAAATAATCAAAACTGGGTGAATTACATACCATGAATATTAAATATTAATTATTTCAAGGACTGTCAGTAAATAGGTGATTATTTTGCTTAATTTTTTTGTGAATTGTTGTGTATAATGTTGTTTAAAAACAAAATTGAATGTTTAACATTTTATATTTAGTTTGGATGATGCAATATTTACTGTATATCTACATTGCTTATGTGATTTTTTTTTCAGAATTATGAAGATTATCTTTTAAGACTGTAGGAAATAATTATAATAGCTACTTGTTATGAATGTCCTCCATCAGTTATAATAGGTGGTGCCCCCATTTTTGATTATACAGCAGATGCAAAACATAATCAAAGGATTTTTAAGCTAAACCAAATATTCTTATTAAGTATTTCAGAAATTCTTATTCATTGGTATCAGTCACAATAATAGTGTAGCTTATAAAAACACTGCTTCCAGTGAATTGATGAAAAATTGCATATTTTTATCAGGTAGCACAATGAGAAAAGAAGAGTTTGCTGTTATTGGAAAACTGAATAGTTTAAAAATGAAACATTAAAGTAAATTAAATAATTTAAAAAATGAGGAAGGATTTGGAAATATTGAATTAATATGTAGGAATACAAGCAACCATATGCTTTTCCAAGAAGAGAGAAATGTGAATAATTGTGTAATACTAGAAGGTATTGGAAACAGATTTGAGAACAAATTTGTTTCTGCCATATAGCTTTCAGAACAGCATTTTGATACATTTTCATGCAGTTTTAAAAGTATATGCATATACTTCATCTCTATTTGCATGGTTGATGCTTGGTTCTCACTTAATACCAATAATGTTTCATACCTTAAATAGAAACTCCCATCCCATCATATGTCTGCCTCTAGAGAACAAAAGACACTTCCTCTTGCTCTTCACTAAGTATTTCCTCTTTTGCAGCCTTAATATCAGAGTAGATGACCAAAGCTGAGCAGAAGTATTGTTCATCATTCCCATATATTCCAGATAGATTCAAAGATCTTTAAATGGATTCATACTCAGTATAAGAGGATGATCAGAAAGATAATCTGGATTATAATATGAAACCTAGAGCTAAAACAGTTTTAAGGTCTTCAGCTGCAGTTCAAATTCTTACCCTTTAGTCTAGAAGGAAGTTCTGGCTGTACTTTCTTCAGAGAAGAAACCATTCAGCAGTGAAAATTATTAGAAAGCCCTTTGATTCCACTGTATACATCCAATTCTTTTATTTGTTGTTGTTGTTTATAAAGTCAAGAAGGTGGGGCAGAACTAATGCATACTCTAGCCCAGCTACTCTGTCTACAAGATCTGAAAAAGAGGATACAAATCCCTTTAGACACAATTTGACTATGGAGAATATCCTGTTTGGAAGCACAAATGAAATTATGACCCTGGTGGTGTAACACTAGTAAAAGAAAACTGGCAGAGAGACAAAGAAAACTTCTAGAGTATGCAGCTGTGTTCCAAAAAGTAATGAATACATATTTTTCCAGTGTATGATTAAACAAAACTCTTGCTTTTTGCAATTATTTTTTTTTGTAAAATGTGATTTATTAATATATGTTGAAAAGTATTACACTCCAAATGCATCCAGATATTAAGATGACGTCATGCAATTTCCCATGTCTTAATATGTTCAAGAATAGGTTGACATTTCCCCCCTGTTTTTAAATGCAGGTAAACAACAGTTTCCCAAGTCATTCAAAATCACATTGGACATGGGTAGTTGGATATGAACAAAACCTACTGAATGGTAAAGACATTGACAAAATCAGTTGTAAAATTACAAAGAAAGCTGTTAACACTGAATAAAAGATTGCAGAACTTGCAAGGAAACAGGAAATTTCTAACAGCTGTCTCTATCTCACTTACTAATAATCTATGGATGTACAGGCACAGTGTTTTCTAAAGGAAAGGAAAAGCATTACAATATCTAACTGAATTATCCTAACATTTTCACATAACAGGCAAGATAGTTAGCTTTTAGAATATTATAATACATCTACAGTCATGGTACCTCACATCATATTCATATGTTCAACATTACCCTGCAATTAAAAGATCTAATCATGAGCTCTTTTGTTGGTTGGTAGAATTAGACTGATTTGTGAATAAAAGAAAACAGTCTAGTTAATCATTCATCCTGGGGATATTCTTTCAGGTGTCTGACTTGTAACAGTTCGAATGAACTAGTGTTCTTAAAATTCTAACAGCAAATCCTTATTAAATGCCAGGAAAAACCCTTACCCCTCTGTATTTTGAGCTACTGTTCTTCTCTTTCCTACTATTAAATATCATTTAGTGTAAATTTATGTGATTGAAAAGGGTACTGGGAAGCATTTTGGCAAAACAATTTATTTGTTTTCTCTCCAGCGAATATCCCCAGAGAAAATAGAGTAACATCTTATTTTGTCTAGACACGTATTTCACATTGATGTTTGGGGCTTTCATAGTGTAATATTCCAGGTCCTCCTTATTTTCTAGGATACTGTAAGTAGCAAGGCATTAATTTTCTAAAAGGCACTGCTTTCCTGTTTTTATGTAGAAAAGTATATTTGATGTTCTGAGGAAACCACTGTAAGATTTCAGAGTGTTGCACTGACATCCACCAGAAACAATGATGCTAAGAGCCATTATGCAAGTATAACAATTCACAGCTTCCAGAACTGGGAAAGGGAGATAATGGAAGAAGTGCAACTTTTCAAAAAACTTTCCCACTTTCTTTATTCACATGCAACATTATGAAATCAGTACATAACATGCAAGTGGTGTGATGCACTATTTCTGTCCCACATCTTCTGCTACCCAAATATAAATATGCAACTAAACTCAAACCTGCAAACTGTTTGTTTCTTTGAGCAGTACCTGAACTTCAGACCACTCAGTGTGGATTTGCAGATTCATCAACAGCAGTATCTTGCTTTTTGTTTGTACTTCTAGGCATAGGCAAGGAAATTATACCAGTCTTCAATATAGTGTTTGCATTGATCTGAAAAAGACTTTTCATGAAAAAAAAAACTGATATGGGTGTGATCCAACACAGGAGGCTTCAAACTGATTGTTTTTAATTGGATTTTATATTATTAATAATAATATCAAAATAAGTTATTTATTTAATATTTGTTCCCTGTGGACAGCAGCAATTCATGCTTTAGTAAGTCTTTAGCTTTTGCTCTCTACATGTGTTTCTACCAGAGAGAGAACAGTGGTCTTGTCATCTGCAGCCTTATGAACATGTTATATCAACTCGTTTGGTTTTGTGGGGTTTTTTTTCTTTTTTTTTTTAAACTTAGCAACATTTCCCCGCCTTTCTTAATGATTCTTTTTTAACCATGATCAAGAAAACCAACCTTTCCCATGTTTAAATCTGTGTAACTGGTATTGACACTAGTTTTATTGGCAGAGGTTGGAGCTGCATTATCTTACGTTACCTCAGCATATGTACATGTACATGACAGATCTCAATGCAAAGATAGCAGAGGACAAAGATCTTGAGATAGAAACATACCTAAACACATAATGAAAAACAGGTAAATTCTTAAATCAGCAGGCGATTAAAATTAGTAATTATCCTATAGTGACTGATACTGAACTTCTTTTAGAATACACTTTTAAGAAGAAAAGAGATAAGAAGAATCCAGTCTTGTCCACACTTAAAGAGATAAATTACTAGAACATTAGTTTAAGCTACTTCTTCAACAGGAATTAAACGTATTAGGAAAAGTCCTTTTGTACCAATGCAGATGTGGTAATGTGGGGTGGGGGTGTGTTTTGGGGTTTTTTTCTGTTGGTTGGTTGGTTGGTTGGATTTTTTAGCATTCCATTAGGATAGTCACTTTTTATGCTCTAAATCAAAAGATTTGTGCTGAAAAAAAAACATGCTATAACTTGTTGAAGATCTTTCAGTATATTGTAATTATTTATTTTTTTATAAACACTCTTACTAAAGTTCTAGAAGAAAGGTAAAAATATCACTCAGGGACATTATGTCAGTGTGCTGGTGAACGTGGGAGGAGAATCACAGATTTTCTGTGTTATTAGTGCAAAGAAATCTAAGTAAATTTGACAGAAAATATAAATATTTTTATCTAAGTTTGGAAATTATCCTCTGTTTCCTCTTACTGAAAAAGGGATCAAGTTTTATTAAATACTGCATCTGATTTTCTGTTTTACGTAAAGTAGAAAGGCTTTCTCCATTGACATTACTTGCATTGTAGACTAACTCAGCAGTAATGCAACTCAGAGCAGCTGTTTTGAAGGGAATTCTACCATTTCTTCTTTATTCAGAGTTGAGCATTTATTTCATGTTTCATCATTTGTTCAAACAGTACTCTCATAACTAGGAAAGCTGACCTCAACTGACCAAAGCTAAATTCCATGTCATATGACATAATGCTCAGCAATAAAAAGCTAAGAGAAACAAGTTGTGGGGAAGCATTTACTATTAAGATATTTGTCTTCCAAAGGGACCACTGCATGTACTGAGACCTTACTTTGGAGAATGTATCTGGACATTGCCAGCTAATAAGAAGTAAAGAATAAACTCTTTTGGTTTTTGTTAACATCACTTCTGCATGTGGCCTTTTCCTGTACTGGAAGCTGCGCGTGGCCTTTATTAAACTACCTTTGTCTTGACCCGTGAGATTTTCATTTTATTTTCCCCCTCTGCCTCACTGAGGAGTGGAGTAATAGACTGGCTTAGTGGGCATGTGGCATTCAGTCAGGGTTAACACACTGCACCAGTGCAAACCATTTTATTCAAAACTCTCTTGGACACTGAAATAATGAAAAAATATATCAACACATGGGAAAAGATAAATAAAACAAAGCCAATCATGAAGTTATGAAGGAGATGATTTCTTCTAGTCCTTTTAAAGACTAATGCCCCCCTTGCCCCCCCCCAAACCTAAAACCCCAATCAAAACAAAAATCCCACTTATCTGAAAAACACCCTAGACTCCCCAAACAAATTGACATAAACAAAAAAAATACCCTTATCCCCTAAATGATCTATGGAGCAGAAGAAAGCAAGATTTGTTGAAAGGGCAGGAAGTGATAGATTAGATGGAATGTGGAAGAGAAAGACTCTGGGCTTCATTATTGAATGTAATGTTAGCAGAAAGAGCAAATGTTTGTTTTCTACATTTTAAAGCAGATAGTTTTATATTGTTCACATTTTATTTAATATAATTTGGTCTTAAAGATCAAGTTTTGAATAAACTTCAAAGTTTACTACATATTCAGTATATCTGTTTTTTTCTTTCTTCTCTTTTTTATTTTATTGGATATTTCTACCCCTGGTGCATGAACATGAAAAAAGGTAAAAAAAAAGACATCTATCTCACTGCCTATTTATTTCTTGTAATTCAGCAGTTTCATATCTGCTTGCATCTCAAATGATTACTCTCAAGTACCTCACCTATCCCAAGACACTAATAGAAATATTTTTACCTTCCATCCATAACAGCTGCTGTTCTCCAAATACATACACGAAAGATTTTTTCTGTTATTCATAAGTAATTTCTTTTGTTCTTTTTTTTTTGAGTGGTAAGGATTTACCACCTGTCCCTTCAGGTTTCAGTGTCAACATTTTCATCAGACCTTGATAATGTGTCCACGGTGCAGCACTTTAGTTTTGTAACAGCATTGAGGAAGATAGTCAAATATAAACATTTATGAAGGCTCTTTAAACTTTCTAATCGTGAAAACAGCCATTATGCTAAAGGTGGATAAGTTCTCCAATATAGAAGGAACTGAAGAGGGAAGCTGAGAAGGTGAAAGGGAGAAGCAGGTCAGAAAGAACATATTCCTCAATGGCAAATCAAAAGCCACCTAAACTACAACATGGAGCAACATGGTAACATGATCCACATATTATCCTATGACTAGAGTTTCTAGATTGGCCAGGGAAGCTGTTGATGCCCTCTCCCTGGAAGCATTCAAGGCCAGGTTGAATGGGGCCTTGGGCAGTCTCATCTAGTGCGACATGTCCCTGCCCATGGCAGGGGGATTGGAACTAGATGATCTTTAAGGTCCCTTCCAATCCAAATTATTCTATGATTCTATGATGATTCTGTACTATTCATCTATTTGATGACTTAATAATAGTCTCAAGATTACTTTCAGGAAATTAACATTTGATACTGACAAGATGCACAGAAGAAAGTTCTTGTTGAAATGCCATCCAGATCTTCTTGCAGACAATTAAGAGGAGATTTAGAGCCAGCAATGTGTGTTCACATTTGAAGTACTTTTTTTCCAATAGTTATAGCTCTCTATATACTATCAGTTATTATTTTATGAGTCTGGTAAAGTACAGTTAAATTTTATTAGCAACACTTGGATGACTGTATTCTTGCACTTTGTACTGCATGTTTTCGAAGAACAGACAAATAACTCACAATCTGCTAATCTCTAGAGAGAAAATCTGAGGTAATCTGCTTCAATATTAAAGGAAGGTTATCTCTTTTGGATTTGCTAGTTTATAGGTTAACAATCTTATTAGTAAAAACACTGCTAATATCGTAAAATTTGGAAACAAGCACTGATTAATATCCTTGGTTTGTGTAAGTAAAACTTCAAATTTTGAAGGCATAAGAGTTTGTTTGAACCATACAATTAGATTAATCTTACATATCAAATCTGTATCCTCTTGATGAGCTCCAGTACTGCAAAATTTTTCCAGTGAGCTCTTGAATTATCAAATGCTTTCATTTTGACTTGTTTAACCACACACAGTCCATGAGTGGGTCAAAGAAAGTCAGCAATCAGTCATCAAATTTGTAATATAAGAAGTCATCATGCCCACTAATATGGCCACAGGAAGTTAACAGAGTTCATATGGAATGATATAATGATACCCTGTAAAATATTTGTCATAATAAATATCCTTTCTATTGTATAAGAATTTAGGTCTTATCAAAAGCAGGTAAGGGGAGGAGTTAAAATTAATCCCCTAAACATGTATTGTTAAGTGCTTAATGAAAAAGTATCGCAACTTCGATCAGCCATCTCTGCCAAACTCAGTAATCAAACCAATGTTGTATGGTAAATTTGTGCATGAGACAACCATTTTGTTGAGTACTTATAATGTTTGCAGGTAGATGAGTGACCACAGCTACCAATCAGCTGTAGATGTATTATAACATCCCAACATTTCTTTCTTCTACAGCAAGACTTAATATGTTACAGACAAGAATAAAAAAGATTGCTAGGTTTTCTCTGAATTGTTCAAAAAAGTCTGTTGAAATAGAATGTAAACAGAAAAAATGTCAGTGGAAATACAAGAATGAAGGGTTGCATTTCTCTTTCATATTAGCTAATCTGCCAATCTGTTTTCATCCTATGACAGTCTAATTCAACTGAAAAAAGATTGTAGCAGGCAAATTTGTGAATATAAATTTACCTGTTCTTACTAAGCATGCACTTCTTGGTTCTCCATTTAAAGTCAGTCCACACTACATCTCATGTATACAGACACCACCATACAGAACTGTTCAGCCCTGATAATGACAAGAAGTATTCAACTGACAGATTTTAAAGAACAATACAGGAGAAAAAGACAGTTGCTGAGAGAAGAACTCAGACTTAACATTTACCTCATTAACAAGACATTTCTCTTAGAAATGCAGGATTTTTACATCTCATTGCTGTCAAATTTTAGTTCTTCAGAGTTTTTATTTTATTTTCATTTCAGATAGTCTATTTATATTGATCATTACCACTCTTTTTAGATAGTATTTTCACATTTTGAAAATATTTGTGAGTTTTAAAGTAATGAAAAATAAACTACTTATTTTTTACCTCAGAAATTTCCTACTTGTGGATGATATGCCTAAAATTTTCTTAGAGGGGGAGGAGGATATGTCACATGGCTTGGTTCTGGTTTATTGGATTTTGTTTGTTTGAATATGTTTTTGCTCTTCATGTTGCTGTTTTCCTCACGTTAACTTTCAAAGAGGAAATATTTCAGTACTCAATATGGCAATTCCAATGTGGATTGGCTGCAGATTTGACACTTGACTGGTACCATTTCTATACCCTTTGTAGCTGGCACATCATTCTTGTTTTTTCTTACTGTGCATCTATTACCAAGTTTGTTTGTCCTTTCTCTCCAAACATTTTTATTTATAAACTTGAGATGAAAAAGGTAGAAAGAGCTTTCCCAATCAGATAGATCTTTAAAAAGTTTAACATAGATTTTAACTGGCTTGTTATTTGTAACTTTTGAGTTTTAGAAAGTGTAGTACATATTTCATTTCTTCCATCAGATTGGATTGCTGAGTTTTGATTTGTTTTTTTTTCCTTTTTTTTTTTACAAACTGAGAATATATCCATAGGTTTATGAGAATTTCTTCATAGGTTTATGGTGAAAGGAATCAGAAAAAAGATATCAGAAAGATAAATAATTCTGTTGTGTTTGACAGACTTGGCAACACATGACACACCTTTGTAGATATTTGTCTAGTTTCCTTCAAAATATCTAAGGCCAGAAGCATCAGAAACCCATTATCTATGAAAAAAACATCCTCTGCTTCTCCAGATGAGATCTGGCTGGATGCAATACAGCACAGGAGTCTACCAAAAGCAGTCAGAATGGACAATTATTACAGTAGAAGATGTCATCCAGACTGTCTGTGAGACCACCATGTGATGTTCATATTATCTTGATAAATAAAATTCAAAGAAAGTCATGCCATTATGTTTTAAATAGTACGAGGAGCCTTGACTGAGGTAAATAATATAATTTTCAGTGAAGTCCTCCTAGCTGAAAAGCATGCACAATGCATGTCCAAATACCAAATTTCTTCTTCTTCAGTTATATAATCTGCAGACAGCTAGACAACAAAATTTCCTTTTAGAGTGGTTACTTCTGATCATCTAACAGTTGTGATGAGTTTCAACACTCTTCAAATTTTTATTATCTAGAATAACAGGATTTATAATGGAAACACTGACACTCTTGTGGCTATAGATGTGCCAGCTACTACTGTAATAATCAGTAGATAATTACTTCTAGCTTTCTACTCAGTGAATTAGGACAGATGAAATTTTTCATTAACAATGAGTTTTGCTGTGAGAAAATTCATTTCAGGACATATCCACAATAATAACCTAACTGCAGTTTTCTCTGTGATTTCTTAGTACTTGTTTTTTGTTGGATAGTTTTTAATTCAGGAGAACCAGTATGAATGAAAATATTCATAATGACAAGCCAATAGCTAACTGCAGCATATTCGTCTGTTGAACTCAACCCATCAGTGTTGAAGTGCACAGGCCAATGTGAAGAGCTGAAATGAACTGTGATGTGATGAACCAGCTCATGTGGAGAAGCCTGTAGACGTTATCAAGAAACCCTAAGGACAGCTTAATATCAAATAAGTACATTCCTACTGAACTTCACTATATTTTCCCACTTAAGAAACAAAAATTCCAAGCCACATTGTATGTCTGACAGCATGAAAATCACCTAACCTATTTTATTTTATAGGAATACTGATTTCTAGTCAATGTGTTATAATGGAAATAGCTAACCTACCACCACCACAAATACAGTGATTATCAAGATCACGTTATGGATTCTGACTTTCAAAATATTTCACTATAGTTAAGTAGTCATTATTATGCTAAATTTTATCAGAAGGAGTGGATTTAACAAAATACCTTCTATCACTACCATTTATCACTACTTTCCCTAATCAATCAGTTCTCAGAATATTTTATTCTGAGTGTAAACTTGACCACAGGATTAAAACTGTGTCAGGTGATGATTTCACTTTAAGTTTGCTACATTTGATCATCGTTTCTAACTCAGCTCTTTTACAAATAAAATGAAATAAAACCAAGGCAAGTGTTGCAATCAAGCATTTGGAATCTTAATGGATAAAAATAGCTCTCAAAGGTTAATAAAGACTGCTTGTAATGGAAAGTGATGTTATGCAATTGTTATTCAGCAGTGACTGAAAATGAAACAGATATGAACCAATACCATACAGGCAATGATATTGAATTTTCATAACGCTGTTTAATTTTGCAGTCCTTTGACAATAAAAGTAAGTGATTCAAGTTTAATAGAAAAAAATGGAATCAAAGTGAATGAAATATCTTACTTTTATAGCCATGGGAGCAATTCATAATGTAGCAAATGCAACTGAAATAATAAGTTATGAGAGTGAAAATGACAAGAAAGAAATTATTTTATGGAGTTAAGATTGTACAAAAAATAGAACTTAATTAAATTCATTAGTGAAATAACATCAGCCTGTACTTGAAATCACATTAACAAAACTATTTATATGCTGAATTAGCATTACGAATTATTCTTTTTTTTCCTTCTTTCTCTCGTAAATATAAGTGTATTGGGTTTACATGGCATAGTTTTTATAGCAGGGGGGCTGGAGGAGTGGCTTCTGTGAGAAGATACCAAGAAAGAAACACTTCCATTCAGCTCCAAAATGGACATGTTGCTGCCCAAATCTGAGCCTCTCAGTGAGGCTGGTGGTGCCTCTATTATAACATATTTAAGAAAGGGTTAAAAAATACTGTGCAGCAGCTGAGAAAGTAAGGTGAATGTGAAAGAAACAACCCTGCAGATACCAAGGTCAGTGAGGGAGGAGTATGCAAATCCAGGTGCTAAAGCCAAGGTTTCCCTGCAGCCCACAGTGAAGACCATGATGGGGTAGGCTGTCTACATTTAAATAATTTAAGAACTAGATGATGACACTAATTCCCGTAAGGAATTTTTTTTTTTAAAGTGAGTTAAATAGAGAGAGAGGAAGTGAAGTTATACTAGAATTCTAAACATTTAAACTTTCCTCCTTGAATGTTTTAGCCTTCAAGATTTTCAGGAAACTACTGTTACAAAATGCTTTGAATCTCACTCAAAAACATCCAGTCAAAGTTTTAGTTCACTGTTACTCTAGGTGGATAACTTCTGAGTTTAAGGACCAATCCTAAATTCAAGTTTAAGTCAGAATTTCAAGACTAATTCTTTGATTCTTTGTGTGCCACTTGGTGACTTTTCAACTCTTCAACTCATGCAGTCAGTGGAATCATGCAAGTTTGTTCTGGTGCAACTCATTACATTCTAAATTCCATGAGGAATTTGACACATTATACAAGTAACAAGTCTAAAGATTCTTGCCATTATTAGACATGGGGGAAAATAGACAAGTGCTCTGGACAAAAAAAGTTAATGCTTGTAGTAGAGTTTTGTGCTTAAGTACAATAAACTTATCTTCTGTATACACTTACCTATCTGAATAAAAATATAATAAAATATAAAGAAGGGAAGCAGGGAAATCATGGGCACTGGCTGCCAGTTTAACTGAACTGCTTAATCTTTGCTCCAAGCTCTTATATATACCACTTCAATGATGTGTCTTAATAACAAAACTCAGGCATGATTCTTGGCATGACTGTAGGTCTCTGCAAGTGCTTCCTCCAAAAGGTGGTACTAGTGATGCAGCAGCATATTGGGCTGCTTGAACAGTTTTCTAGCACTCTTTCAACAGGCTTTGTTACTGTTCATATCTTGAATGATGTCACATCTTCAAATTAGGGCTATAAAGCACTAATGTGGCACACTCTTGCAGTCACTTGAAGCGAGAAAATACTCATAAAAATTACTATTTATGTTTTACCTCCACAGGACTCGGAGACAAAACCATTGTTGGGTGACATAATGAGCTTATACCAGGCATAAAAGTGAAATTCAGCTCATGATAGCTGGATTTTGCATTGTATTTACTTGTCAGACCAATTACAAGCACCCTTGTGCTCATTTCACATGCACTCAAAATGTCTGACAGCAGGTAAATGCATTACTGACTGCCAGATATACTACCTTACACATCTTTTGGAAGCCATTGTGGGCATGAATTAAAGCTCTTAGGACCTCATAGGCTTCACTGATCTAGTCCTCCAACCTCTACTCCCTCTGCTGCTTATAGGAATGACAGGCAATGCTGGAATCAAGGGCACCTAGTATCATGGCAAAGGAATTTGTGCGCTCTCAGTTCTTTAGGAAAAGCCTTGAAATTCCTGCAGATCTAAATGTTGCTAATATATGGACTGAAGACAAAAAAAAAATGGTAAAACACTTGTTTCATATGTCAGACATATGGATAACAAGAAGTTTTGTTAATGAAAGGCAGACCAATATGCCACCATTAATATGTAGAACTTTGATGGGGTGCCCTGATGCACTGTACTTTTTTCCCTATAGATATCATTGCAGGGATAAAAAGTTCTGTCAGCCTCTAGAGTTTGGTGCTCTCGTTTTATCTACACTATAATTTCCACTCAGAATATGGGATGGTGGTCTCTGCAGTGAAGTTATTTAGTTATTTAGTCCCAGTTATATTGCTACAGTGAAAGCACAATTGAACATGATTTTATAAACAGCTTTGTAGAATAAAGAAGTATGTGAAATCTTGTCTAATTCCCTTTTCTATTATATTAATCACATAAAGCAAATAATTAAAAATGAAATAACAGTTACCTGGGCCTTAACTTACTTTTACATGAAATCTGTTGTCAATATACATATTGACATAAAGTACAATATATACAATTGAGAATTAATCTCCGTTTAATGTTCTCCAGCTCATCCTTCCCATGACCTGGGTTTGCAGAATCAGAAACCATCTTCCTTTTAATCATTCTCTAGTTTCCTTAGAGATTTCTGAACCTATCACAACATGTCTGGAGTAAACTGTTATTAACTCCTCCTTCGGCAGACGCATTGCTTTATACTGTAGTATTTTTTCCATTCTGATGGAATTTCTGTATTTTAAATAAGCACAAAGATATAGATTGTCATTTTTGTACCACTCACATTCTGGAAAATATTTTTATTTTCTGTGAAGTCACCATTTTTTCCTTCCACTGTAAAGTTATTAACCTCTAACATTATAATATACAGGTATTTGGTGGATGTATTTAAATGAGTTTATAAAATGGGAAATTTAATGTGTTGCTTCAGGTTTTCTCAATATCTTTCAGTATTATGTTATATCAGAATACAACACTATAAAAATGTGCATTCATTATTTCATTCCCTTTCTCATTATTCTAAACACATAGTCTTGCTGCTCTGGTGTTTTCTGATTTAAACTTTTCTGAACTGTGCAAACACGGAGTGGAGATGTATGCAGCTTGCTTACTGTAGAATTTCCCAAATGCACATCTATTGTAGGCATTCTTTGTTAAATTAGATACCAGACCCTCTGTAAAAGGGGAAAAATCCAAAATGGTGGAGAAAGGAACATTGGGTTTGTTCCCTGGGATTACGATTCACTGATGTCTGCACGTGCAAAAAAAATGATGGCCATAAGTTACACTTCAGAGACTGAAAAGATTCCAGGATTTAGACATGCAAGGTTATCAGAGGACTACAAGTAGGGCTGTGACAGAGATGTTTTATCAATTTCAAGTTCCATCATCTTATGCTGCTACAACAGATGAATCTATTACATTTTGTTGTTTGTTTCAATGCTTTAATAAAGGATTTGACAATAATGAATGTAATGGGCAGAATTAGGGGTGGGTATGTGCACGCTATGGGTCTATGAATTTGTTTAAATATTTTGATTTTTAATATGCATGAATAGAAAAGCTACATTTCTACAAAACAGTTACTTCTGTGATATCTTTACTTTGGTATAAATCTGGTAGTCAAATTCTTTCACATACTAAGTACTTCCAGTGGTAACTGATAGTTGCAATTCACTTTCCTCACCTTTGGAAAGTTCTAAGCTTTGCAAAGTCAAGTCTATTCCACACAATAATTTTATTTTGATGAGGAATTTAGTAAATTTACAGTGCTCCCAACAAAATATATTCTTTGTTAATATTCTAATCACACAATGTGCATTCAGAGTGCAGGTCAATGATCTTGGCCTGCTCTAGTCTTCTTGAGGCACAGACATACACAAGTCTTATAATTTTTTAAAAATTTGTAAGGATTTTTATGCATAGCATATTTCAGTCCCTTAGGTTCTCCAACTGCAAAAGGCAATGTTTAGCAATTCTTCAGAAACCTTTTTTTCTGCCTATGCACTAAAATATGCTTGGGGTTTACTTTACTTAGTTACCAGTTTATTTCAGATGTCATGCACAAAGGAATGCTGGTAAGAAACTGGATTTAATTTTCTGGAACTGGAGACACGGCTGCCTCTGAAGGAATGATGTTATACCTTTTTCTCATCATGTAAAGTGGTATTCACTGATTTCAGAAGATACATCTGACATTTGACAGATAGGTCAAACATCCCATCCACTTAGACACGTATGTAGCTAGGCAGGGTGCTTGTTGCTGTTTCATAACAAAGACAAAAGCCTTTCTGAAGTTATCCCANAGAACTTTGATGGGGTGCCCTGATGCACTGTACTTTTTTCCCTATAGATATCATTGCAGGGATAAAAAGTTCTGTCAGCCTCTAGAGTTTGGTGCTCTCGTTTTATCTACACTATAATTTCCACTCAGAATATGGGATGGTGGTCTCTGCAGTGAAGTTATTTAGTTATTTAGTCCCAGTTATATTGCTACAGTGAAAGCACAATTGAACATGATTTTATAAACAGCTTTGTAGAATAAAGAAGTATGTGAAATCTTGTCTAATTCCCTTTTCTATTATATTAATCACATAAAGCAAATAATTAAAAATGAAATAACAGTTACCTGGGCCTTAACTTACTTTTACATGAAATCTGTTGTCAATATACATATTGACATAAAGTACAATATATACAATTGAGCATTAATCTCCGTTTAATGTTCTCCAGCTCATCCTTCCCATGACCTGGGTTTGCAGAATCAGAAACCATCTTCCTTTTAATCATTCTCTAGTTTCCTTAGAGATTTCTGAACCTATCACAACATGTCTGGAGTAAACTGTTATTAACTCCTCCTTCGGCAGACGCATTGCTTTATACTGTAGTATTTTTTCCATTCTGATGGAATTTCTGTATTTTAAATAAGCACAAAGATATAGATTGTCATTTTTGTACCACTCACATTCTGGAAAATATTTTTATTTTCTGTGAAGTCACCATTTTTTCCTTCCACTGTAAAGTTATTAACCTCTAACATTATAATATACAGGTATTTGGTGGATGTATTTAAATGAGTTTATAAAATGGGAAATTTAATGTGTTGCTTCAGGTTTTCTCAATATCTTTCAGTATTATGTTATATCAGAATACAACACTATAAAAATGTGCATTCATTATTTCATTCCCTTTCTCATTATTCTAAACACATAGTCTTGCTGCTCTGGTGTTTTCTGATTTAAACTTTTCTGAACTGTGCAAACACGGAGTGGAGATGTATGCAGCTTGCTTACTGTAGAATTTCCCAAATGCACATCTATTGTAGGCATTCTTTGTTAAATTAGATACCAGACCCTCTGTAAAAGGGGAAAAATCCAAAATGGTGGAGAAAGGAACATTGGGTTTGTTCCCTGGGATTACGATTCACTGATGTCTGCACGTGCAAAAAATGATGGCCATAAGTCACACTTCAGAGACTGAAAAAATTCCAGGATTTAGACATGCAAGGTTATCAGAGGACTACAAGTAGGGCTGTGACAGAGATGTTTTATCAATTTCAAGTTCCATCATCTTATGCTGCTACAACAGATGAATCTATTACATTTTGTTGTTTGTTTCAATGCTTTAATAAAGGATTTGACAATAATGAATGTAATGGCCAGAATTAGGGGTGGGTATGTGCACGCTATGGGTCTATGAATTTGTTTAAATATTTTGATTTTTAATATGCATGAATAGAAAAGCTACATTTCTACAAAACAGTTACTTCTGTGATATCTTTACTTTGGTATAAATCTGGTAGTCAAATTCTTTCACATACTAAGTACTTCCAGTGGTAACTGATAGTTGCAATTCACTTTCCTCACCTTTGGAAAGTTCTAAGCTTTGCAAAGTCAAGTCTATTCCACACAATAGTTTTATTTTGATGAGGAATTTAGTAAATTTACAGTGCTCCCAACAAAATATATTCTTTGTTAATATTCTAATCACACAATGTGCATTCAGAGTGCAGGTCAATGATCTTGGCCTGCTCTAGTCTTCTTGAGGCACAGACATACACAAGTCTTATAATTTTTTAAAAATTTGTAAGGATTTTTATGCATAGCATATTTCAGTCCCTTAGGTTCTCCAACTGCAAAAGGCAATGTTTAGCAATTCTTCAGAAACCTTTTTTTCTGCCTATGCACTAAAATATGCTTGGGGTTTACTTTACTTAGTTACCAGTTTATTTCAGATGTCATGCACAAAGGAATGCTGGTAAGAAACTGGATTTAATTTTCTGGAACTGGAGACACGGCTGCCTCTGAAGGAATGATGTTATACCTTTTTCTCATCATGTAAAGTGGTATTCACTGATTTCAGAAGATACATCTGACATTTGACAGATAGGTCAAACATCCCATCCACTTAGACACGTATGTAGCTAGGCAGGGTGCTTGTTGCTGTTTCATAACAAAGACAAAAGCCTTTCTGAAGTTATCCCATCTCCTTTGTGCCATCAATATTGTTTACTAACACTCATAAAATTCATTCTGCTTTAAAGCCTAGATTATTTTCTTCCTCTTGGATCTCATAAGTAAGGGCAAGTTTCCATCCTATGTAGTAGATCTACAGTTTGCAAAGTAACGAAAACAGCATCATTTTCAAACTATATTCCTACAGCCCGTCATCCTACTTGGAAATACAATTAAATTGCTATTGCACTTATTTATATACTTCCTTTCTTTCTTCATTCTTTTCTTCCTTCATTCCTTCCTTCCTTCATGTTCTTGCTGCTGTGTATGTCAGCAAAGGTAAGTCCAACATAAACCCATGGTATTTTGGAATTAAGGTAAGGAAATTACCATTTAAAGAGCATCAAGTTGTATGCATTTTTCCAGATGTTATAAATTTCCAAATAAATGTTGAAACTTATTTCAAGAATAAATGTAGGGTGGTGAGGCACTGTCACAGGCTGCCCAGGAAAATTGTGGATGCTCCATCCATGAAAGTGTTAAAGGCTAGGCTAGGCTAGGTGGGGCCTTGAGTAGTCTGGTCTAGTGGGAGGTATCCCTGACTATGGTAAGGGATGTGTGGAATTAGATCATAGAACAACCAGGTTGGAAGAGACCCACCGGATCATTGAGTCCAACCATTCCTATCAATCACTAAACCATGCCCCTCAGCACCTCGTCCACCCGTGCCTTAAACACCTCCAGGGAAGGTGAATCAACCACCAACCTGGGCAGCCTGTTCCAGTGCCCAATGACCCTTTCTGTGAAATTTTTTTTCATAATGTCTAGCCTAAATCTCCCCTGGCAGAGCTTGAGGCCATTCCCTCTTGTCCTGTAAAGAGAAGATGATCTTTAAGGTCTTTTCCAACTCAAATCATTCTATGATTGTGCATTTCTATGAAAATACAACTCAGTCTAGTTGAAATACCAAGTAATTTTCAATACTGAATCAGCTTATTCACTTTACATTTCTTATATCATGCAAATTTTTATTTACCCTGGCATAGCATTATGTCTTACACGAAAAAGCAAGACACAAGATGTGACTTCCATGCATGAATTAATACTTTTGTGTGTACTCTTAATGTATTATTATTGCTAATGGTGGACTGTTCCTGACAAGGAAGCAAATATAAATTCAACAAAAGCTGGAAGTAAATGCAAGAATCTGCTTCCATCCAGTTGTATCTGTGAAGAGCAGTTTAAAAATGCCACATGGTTTTGAACACAGGTACAGCTAATATGTTCCCCTCAACATTCAGGAGAGTTATTTCTAGATGACAAAAGGATATTTAGGAACTCATTCTGACTTTATTCAGTGGGCATTTGTAACAGTATTGTATTTTTCAACAGATGAGAATCAGTTATTTAAAATAAGAAATTACTGAAAATTCATTTTCAAATAATACCAAATATAGAAAATTGTTGAATATCTAAAAGTCCATTGTTCTTTTTGGTTAGCCTTTTTATTTTCTTATGTAGCATTAATTGTACCAACAGAGGTCACAAATTCTAGGGACCTGAAGTGTAGTCGTGACAATATTATTCCTATGAGTAATGAAAAATCTCCAGACATAAACTTAATATCTTTTTCAGAATGTATTAAAAAATGACTGAAATGGATAAACGTTTCTTTACTATTTCTTCTGCTGCTTTTCTGATATACCTTTCTTGTTGTAGACAGCAAATGAGGGATCAGCATATTTTCTAAAGATTTGATCTGGAGTGTATCTACTGAGTATATTTGACTTGCTCAGGACAGATCACATGAAGTCCCATGTGTGTATGGGCACGTGTAGAGCAACAACAAACCTATTGCGACCAGAGGATGTTGTGAGTGGAAAAGCTACAGGAAAGAGCAGCAAACAATAGAAAGAGCAGTAAGATCCCTGAGGGAAAAAGATACAGGCAACATGGGACAGGTTACAGGGCAAAACTGGACTATCAGCTATATGGCTAGATAACAGCAACATAAAAAGAGGGAAAGAGTAATTCATAACTGAAAGGAGCACTGGGAGAATAAAAGGCATTGACAAACCTCTCTTGTTGTTTTGTGTTTTTTTTATTGTTTCCTCTGCAATATTTTCTTCTGTCCAGAGAACATAGGAGAATACTTCTGAGATACATGGCCTCAAGATAAAAGAATTAATTGGAGACTTGGGAATCATAAATAGGAGAAATATATGGGATTCCCTGACATATGATAGGCTGACTGGGAATAAATTTCTTTGAGCATAGGTTTTAAACTGTTCTCTAGGTTTTCCAAGCTCATAAACAGACTTGTTTACTGAAATTCAAAGGATCATGTTAAAGTCAGACTGAATAATAATCTGTTCAAATACAGGGAAGGCCAGACTGGGATGGTGCCATTCATCACTACCTCTTGAGGTCATCAGGAAGACTCTTAAGTGCGTAGGGAGTCCCAAGACCATGCAGTGTTGTCTGAGGGAGGCAGCACCTCCCTAACTCTCTATGGGAAAGGCTGTCATAACTCTATGGTTGCCTGTGCCCCATCACTGTCAGTCAGTGAGTTGTCAAAACAGTTTGCATGGAATTACGTAAAAGTATAAACTACTAAGATTTTTGTACTATTTGACCCACTCAGTTGCTAAGGGGATAGTAGAGAATCAAAGTGCAGACAAGCCCAGATAAAAGCACTTCTAAGTTTTAACTAACAAAGAGGCCAAATGTAAATTCAGAAGTTTTTTTTGTTACATGTGCAGATCTCAAATTACTTAAATGTTGCTATTCTAGACAGAGCTCTCACTTGTAGGTGTTTGCACCATGACTTGTTTACATATACACATACACAGTCATGCAGACATGCTCTCTGAAACCAACAAAAAATTTCAGACTTGCACTTCTGTTCCTCTCCCTTCAGCAAGGCATGAAGAAACTAACCCTGTCTCTGACCAAATTAAACTTAGTGCCAAAATTCTCACTCCCTATTTCCAGTGCCTAGGTAGCTCTGCAAAGCCTTGGTGAGAAATTCCGACTGTGCCTGTGGGTGGTGTGGCAACAAAGGCTTCTTTCAGCCCCTGTGACAACCTCAAATGTGCAAACATTTAGTTCACAAAGAGTGTTTTTCCATCCCTAACATTTCTGAATCTGTCATCAGGCTTGAGATCTTGCTTTGGATTTATCTCTCTTGTCCTCAGCTTCACAGGTTCAAAGAACATACTGGTGTCTTCAGAAGGACAGACTACTCAGAAAGACAAAAAGAAATAAGAAATGGAAATGGAGAAAGGGCGGATGGGATATTTTGTTATTCTTTTTTTAACTGCTCCCTATTTCTCAATCTTTTGAAAACCACACCACCACTCCAAGCTGCTGTTTTGAAAACTACATTTTTATGAGCGAAGGATTATTGATTCAGTTTATTTGCATTATAATCATCCTTGCATTTCTGTATCTCCTATCCCTAATTCTTTTAAAAGCATAATATGTCATAATTAATCACAATAATATCTTATGCATGGAGGAAGATTCTGCTTTTTGAAAATCATCTCTGAGCACATGAAAGAGAAAATGGTGTTCGGGAATAACAAACATAGGCTGACTAAGGGTGACTTCTGCCAAATGAACCTGGTCACATTTGATGATGAAATGACTGGATCAGAGAAGAGCAGTGGATATTCCTTATCTCAGCTATAGCAGGATTTTCCTCATGGTCTCACACAACATCCATTTATCCAAGTAGGACATTAAGATCTTATCTAAGGGACTACTACCTGAGTGAAAATCTGGCTGAATTGTTAGACTCAAAGTGTGGTGGTTAACGATTTGTATTTTACCATTTAGCAGAATTCCTCATTGGTCAATTCTTGGACCATTTGATATCTTTTATTCTGTTCAATATCCTTGACCTAGAAGAGGAGATGGAGTGCGACCTCATCAAGTCAGGCACAACACCTAACAAAGGTGTACAGAAGAAACATTCAGAAGGACTTAAATAGGCTGGAGTGCAGGGCTAATATGAGCCTCATGAAATTCAGCATGGAGACATGCAAAATCCTGTATCTGGGGTGAAATAATGCTCTTCAGAAAACTGCAGCCAGTATCTCAAAGGACATGATTATTTTCCTGTAAGAAACATTGACTAGATCACATATTAAATATTGCATTCAATTTTAGGAGCTTAAAGGCAGTAAGAGTTTTGATAAATGGAAGCAAATATGTTGGGTTAGGGGCAGTAGCACTCATCCAGTAAAGAAAGGCTGAAAAAACAGGGCTTAATAAGCCAGTAGAAGAGACAGCTTTGAGTGAACCTAACAGAATCATAGAATCATGGAATCATAGAATAGTTAGAGTTGGAAGGGACCTTACTCTAATTCCATCATTTAGTTCCAAAACCCCTGCCATAGGCAGGGACATACCACTAGATCAGGTTACCCAAGGCCCCATCCAACCTGACCTTGAACACCTCCAGGGATGGGGCAGCCACAATTTCCTTTGGCAACCTCTTCCAGTGTCTCGCCACTCTCATGGTGAAGAAATTCTTACTGATGTCTAGTCTAAATCTGCCCCTCTCCAGTTTCTACCCCTTCCCTCTCTTCCTATCACCACAAGCATTTATGAATAGTCCCGCTCCAGCTCTCTTGTAGCCACTTTCAGGTACTGGAAGGTCACTGTAAGATCTCCTCTGAGCCTTCTGTTCTCCAGGCTGAACAAGCCCAACTCTCTCAGACTTTCCTCATAGGGAAGGTGCTCCAGCCCATGGATCATCTTTGTAGCACTCCTCTAGCGATTCCAGCAGCTCCATATCCTTCTTATGTTGAGGATTCCAGAACTGGACACAGTACTCCAGATGAGGTCTCACAAGAGAGGAATAGAGGGGCAGAATCACTTCCCTCGACCTGTTGGCCAGGCTTCTTTTGATGCAGCCCAGGATATAGGACTCCTATATGGGTAAGTCTTCAAGAAAACGGGAGCAGATTCTATGGTGAAGCACAAATGAGAGTGGAGAGAGAATGAGAGATAATGATCATGAATTACAATAGGGAACATTCCAACTGGATATGAATAAAATTTGTCACCCTGAAGATAAGCATTTAAGTAGGTTGTCCAGAGAGTTTATGGAATGGAGATCCTCGGAGGTTTTTGAGACCTGTGTGGTCAAAGCACTGAGCATCTTAGTCATTGAATCTTGACCCTGCTTGGAATGGGAGGATGGACTAGGGACTCCCTGAAACCCCTTCTGACCAGAATGATTTTATGATTTTGAGGTCCACACAACATTCCTGAGATCTCGGCATTGTTGTAAAGTAGAAGGGAGTCTGTTATTCTCATTTTGTGCATAGTATTGTTGAAGTATATATAATTACTGAAGTTGGTCCTTGAGAATATCTATCTGCCTCTTTTTCTTCATTGCAGTATTTGGGAAATGTCAGTCTCTATCCCATAATCTGGGCTTGTATGTTGAAATCCTTATCTGACTGCAGGACAATTCCATGTGATTTTTCTTCTGCTTGTAGGCATTAATGGCATTATTTTCATGAAATGATGATAGAATGTTCAATCTCAAATTAGATTAATGTTTTGTCTTCTGTTTGTATCTACAAGTCTCTAGTGATTCTAACATCAATTTCTAAGAGTGAAACCATGCTTATTTTTAGCTCTGTTTAACAATATGTTGACAACTGATGGTTCTTAGTTCAGTGATTCTCTTTCTTAGTGTCAGTGTTAAAAATTAATTCGAGCTTAAACCTACAGACCTGTTAGTAAATTCTCTCTCTGATTGAAGTTTCTAATTACATGACAGACCAGGCTTTATGAGTGCTATCAGTTTCGTGCTTAAATTTCTACTTCTCTGAAAATTACATGAACTGATATTTTATGAAGTATGATTTGTGTTAGGAAGTTTCTGTATTTCAGCATGTTGCTTTTTCACAAGATTTTAGCCTTATAGTCTTGGTATACATAAACTTCTCTTTCACTGAAGTATTTTCAAGTGAGACTACCTCAGGGAAGTGAGAATAACAGTGTGACAGTACAAAGCTTTTTTGTTCCCGCTGCCCCAGATCTCGTATAATCTGTATCAGGTTTGTTTAAAGAAGATATTTTTTTCTGTGCTATCAGTATAGTTTCTTTTATTTGACCTAATTTATAACTTCAGTGGGGTTTAATAGATGCTTTAGTTTATATACTAATTTCAGACCAATATAACAAAACTTTGGTCCTCCTCTATTATATTTTTCATTCTACAAGTGACCTACTGGTGTTGCCTCTTTAGTTATTATTTTTTATCTCTCATAGATACTTAAGAGTCATGTTTTCATTTTTTAGAGCAAGACCTGATATTAAAAGAATCTGGAGACTGCTGTGACATACTCGAAAGTGCAGACCACCTTGTGATAACATTCTCTGTTGTTTTCTGCCAGTTCTCATTCCTCTTTATAACCAAATGAATCTCTACCCATGCCTGCTAAGAAATGGACTGCTATTTACACTAAGATGGAGACACATTATTTGAAACTTTTTAACACTGAGATACACCGTAAACTGGAAAGACCTTCACAATATAGGAAGGCAGCAGAGTAAAAAGCAAAATCAAGAGCATTTTTTTTGTTGCTCACTTCTAATTAGGGGAAATACAGCAAGAAATCCCCCTTTATGTAGCATTTATGAGATTTCTTAGAAGTTTTTCCTTTAACTCCAGTTCACTGTTCAGTTTCTTGGTTTTCTTCATTTTATTCTACCCTTAATTTATTTCCTATTTTGATTGAAAATGCTCTGTCAGTGTGTAATTCTTGATGGGGCAACTCTTGATGCTTGATGTCAGAGGGACAGTCTACCTCCAGGCATGCTTGAAACACCATCTAATGGCAGCCCTAATGGTTCTACCCCTTGATCATAACTTTATCTAAAGATACACTTAACCATTCTTTTCCCATAATAAGCATTACACTACTTACTTCGTATAATTCTCGTCCAGGTTTTGGCTATTGTTTTTCTTTTGCATTAAATGGGTGACTCAGAAAGAGAAAAATTAAATCTAAAAAGGCAAGGTCCTGACACTGCCAAAATTGTTTTACATAGTTTTAGTATAATCTGTGAGTGTTTTGTCGTTGATGATATTGGGAGAAGAATTGGACTCTACAGGCTCATTGTAATTCAGTGACTCAGTTGAAGAGAGCACAGTGTCACTAATAAGGTCCCATCAGAGAACAGTAGAGGGAAACTGGTTTCCTGGCACCAGCTGTGTACCTTGCTGTGCCCTGTTACTGATGAAAATGAGAATGACATATGAAGTCTACTGATCAGAACATATTAGGACAAGGCACAGAAAGAAGCAAGTTTCATTTTCCACCACAGAAAGGAAGATACACAGTAAAGGCTAAATGTTCCAAAGGACAGGTATCCTAGGTATACTCTGAGTAAAGGATAGGTGTCCTGGGACCAGTTTATATTAAAGAGAGTTGAATGTCTGACAGCAAAGCAGGAACAATCAGATGAGTGAAGCTGCCTGAAGCATTAAAGAAAAAAAGCCAATTACTCGTTTAGCTGCATCAATGATAAACATGGGATTGTTAAGGTTTCCCAATTGTTGTTTTGGGTTTTGTTTTGCTTTCTTGTTGTTGTTGTTGTTTAGGCTTTGGTTTTACTTTTTGAACTGATTGATAGGCAGCGTCTTGGTCTTGAAAGAAGAATCTTATTATTCATCTCAATATGTACCTATCACAGATGATGAAATCTCAGGGGTGTGCATAGCTGTTAGCACTCTTCAGTGCCTCTGTAAGTTGCCTTTAAAGGTCAGGTGAGCACCAAAATGTTACCTTTTGTTTTCATTTTTTATTTTCTCTGTGTACCATGAGATTGTTTTTTTTTTTTTGAAGCTTATGTTGTCTGTTGCTTCTGTGTTGCATGTACCCTTTCTAGTCCCCCTTGTTTTGCTATCTCTCTTTTAGTTCTCCTCTGCTCTTCAAGCTTTATCTGTGTATTTCCTTGGAGCTTCATGTTGAAGAGATGTGACTTGACTGCAAGTTTTCAAGATCACATATGAAATGAGTTTAGAATCTCTGTGTCTCTTGGTGCAAAAAGCAAAATCTTTCCTAAATGCTGTAGTTTTGCCAGGTAGTTACTGAAGCCCCTTGAAAAAAGCATGGAGTAATAAAATTATAGACAGGTACAGCAGAAAATAGAAAGTGTCTTGATTTAAAGGAAAGAAACATTATTGATTCCTGCCCTCTACAATAGACTTTAAAAAGAAATAAAATCTATTATTTTAAATGGCAGGCATTTTAAAAGCTACTGCCTTCATAATATTTCAAAACATACTGCATTGAAGTTGCACCATGTCTATATCCTTGTACATTTCTGATGTATGATGAGCTAAGTTTTGCAATTACATCTTTACAAGAATTAATTCCCTAATGACTACAGTTCGTGCCTCCATAGAACCAGTTGTACCTGGGATACCAGCTTGTCAAGCAAACAGGATCCAGCACTTCAAAGTAAAATCTTGAACAAATTCCTAGAGCTTGGAGGAAATTATTTTGGACACTTGGAGATCCCTGAGTTTGATCCAGCATCACTTTCATCCCCCAATGTGTAACCATTGAAGTGTCTCTGTTTCAGTGAAATAAGATAAGATCACCTGAGTTCTTTCAAAAGCTGTGTTTTACTTGGGGTCTCTATGTTGTCAGTTCTGTTTTTCTGTCTTTCTTCCCCTTATCCACTGCATTTTCAGCCACGAAATTTCCTTGCTAAATCCAATCTCTAAAACCTGATGCACATTGCCTTCACCCATTCTTCACCTTCATTTTTAAAAGATGCAGTAGAAGCCATTGCAGAAAAATGCCAGTCGAATTTCACCCCCACATTTCTAAGCTGAAAAGAAATTACTACCTTTGACTTCCTATAGGTTTCTCTTAGGTAGAAGAATTTATACCATAGAATATTATCTTCCAGTTGTCTTTCTTCTTGTCTTCTCTTTTCTCTCTTTTATTGTTTTTTTTTGTTTGATCAGGGTTTGGGTTTTGGGGTTTTTTTTTTAATTTTCTGTGTCTGCCTGTTTGTTTTTCTCCTCTACATCTTGGAGCACTATTCATACTGTACTCATTTTTAATGGTGGAAAAAAAAAATAACAATACAATTCAAACTTTCAATGTAAAACTGAATATATAATACAAACTGGTCTGCCTTGCTGCTTTGGATTGTTGTAGCAAAGAATTGCTTGTATTTACCAGAAAATCCAGGCTACTTTTATTCCTGCATTAATCTGTTAGCATGGTATGAGTGTTGCCAATCATTTGACAGTGAGATGGCTGTGCAGCTGCAGTGTGTTATCTGCATTTTGCATACATATATCTGGAGATATACTTCCTTCTGTACTCCCATATGGTACTATTTTCAGATCTGTTATTGTCAACTATAGCAGATATTTTCATGTATTTTTGAAAGATGTCATGCAAGGAGAAATGCTATTTTGCCTGACAAAAGGAGAAATAAAATTTCTCTCTGCCCTCTCACTGGAATTTCCATAAGTGAGAGGAACTGGTAATACTGTCTGAAGGATCAGTACCAGAAACAGCTGTTCAAAAAGCAAATTAAATCTGTGCAGTACTTTCCTGGTGCAGCCCTTCCTCAACTTTCTTGAACCTTCCTCACCTTTGAGGACCAATGATAGATCTCAGAGACTTCTATTAGAACAGGTCTGTGACTAATTTTGCATATCATTAGCTGCTCCTACAGGCTTTCTGCAGGGAATTACCAAACAAGCTGAATAAGCTGCACTACATACTTCTTCCTCTATAGTAGATTACAAATTCATGGGAAACCACTGTTTAAAAAATTTACTGGAAATCCTCTTTGCAGACCCTAGCTCCATTTTCTCCCACTGGCCTATTCATTTTATTCTTATTCATTCTCTTTTTTTTTCTGTTTTTCTTTCTTTTTTTTCTGAAATGAAGAATCTCTACCTATCACAAATATTGCTTTTGAAACAGGGCATAACACTTTGTGACATCAACTGATTTCATTAATAGTTATTAGTTATTCATGTAGGTGCTTGTTAGTGGTAATTCTTTGTAGAAAAAGAATTAATCCATGGAAAGACTTTATAGACTACTGACATTAACTTTCTCTAAGCACAACTGTTCTTGTTTATAGAAATCCAAGGGAGTGTCTAGGCTGCATAAGTCTTTTAGAAATGTCACTTATCCCTATGGTCATTTGTATAAAGCAGTAGTCTCCTCAGGTTGTATCCACTACGCCTCAAGCCATCTCCTCCAGGTCTTTGTCAAGAGATTTTCATAAAAGCTGCTAGTTTTTCTATTTCTAATTTTATTATTTTTTTGATCAGTGCTTTTTCCAAGTTCTTTAAAAGTCAAACTTTCAAAAATATGAAGTCTTTCCTTTTGTAAACTCTCTTCTTAGCAAGTTTGCAGATGACACTAGGCTGGGTGGAAGTGTCAATCTGCTGGAAGGTAGGGAGGCTCTGCAAAGGGATCTGAACAGGCTGGACCGCTGACCTGAGTCTAACGGCATGAGGTTTAACACGGCCAAATGCCAGGTCCTGCACTTGGGGCACAACAACCCTATGCAGAGCGACAGACTGAGAGAAGTCTGTCTAGAAAACTGCCTGGAGTAGAAGGACTTGGGGATGTTGGTTGACAGCCGACTGAACATGAGCCAGCAGTGTGCCCAGGTGACCAAGAAGGCCAAAGGCATCTTGGCTTGTATCAGAAATGGTGTGACCAGCAGGTCCAGGGAGGTTATTCTCCCTCTGTACTTGGCACTGGTGAGACCGCTCCTTGAATCCTGTGTTGAGTTCTGGACCCCTCACCACAAGAAGGATGTTGAGGCTCTGGAGCATGTACAGAGAAGAGCAACAAAGCTGGTGAAGGGGCTGGAGAACAGGCCCTGTGAGGAATGGCTGAGAGAGCTGGGTGTGTTTAGCCTAGAGAAGAGGAGTCTGAGAGGAGACCTCATTGCTCTGTATAACTACCTGAGAGGAGGTTGTAGAGATGAGGGCGATGGCCTCTTCTCCCAAGTGACAGGGGACAGGACGAGGGGGAATGGCCTCAAGCTCCACCAGGGGAGATTTAGGCTAGTGATTAGGAGGAAGTTTTTCACAGAAAGGGTCATTGGACATTGGAACAGGCTGCCCAGGGAGGTGGTTGATTCACCTTCACTGGAGGTGTTTAAGGCACGGGTGGACCCGGTCCTGAGGGACATGGTTTAGTGTTTGATAGGAATGTTTGAACTCAATGATCCGATGGGTCTCTTCCAACCTGGTGATTCTATGATTCTATGATTATGGTTCAGATGAAAGCATAATGATAACAACTTGGGAGTGACATACATGGGTGACCTGCAGAAAACAATGACTCTCAGTGTGAGGTTTCTGATGATTGTAGTTCAGTGGGCAATCAACAGCTGGTCCCTTCTTAGAGTCTCAGAACTGGAAAGAGCTGACTCATTGTTTTTAACTTCTAACATTAATCAAATATTCACAAGATTTTCTAATTAACAGTAAACACTAGTTTGAAGGATTTCGAGTGACCTTTCAAACATTTTGTTCTGCAGAAATTAGGAATGTTTTTTTCTTATATATTTGTGTGAAGTAGTAACCATTCATATAAATGAAGAATAAAAACAGTTATTATTATTGTGAATGAGAAAATGTATAAATCTATCTGCATGTAAACACATACATACTCCTTTATACACACACACACACACACACACATATATATGTGCATAGAATCTAAATGTGCATTCTTCCTCCTAGCTCTCTGCTTAGCATGCTAATTTATCAGGGATAACAAAAATCCACTCTTTTAATTGAAGCATCACCCCCTCTACCACTGTGGTGCAGCTGTGCATTTATAAAAGTTACCCTTTTTGTTTTGAAGTAAAAGAGACATAAGCAAACTCAGCAGATGAATTTCAGAATAGATCTCTCATAGACCTGGCTTAAACTAAAACCTGAAATATTATAACAAACCAAAAAATTATGGAAATTCTCCAATATCAGCACAAGTTCTGTCCATTTTGCTCCCTAAAGTTACTGGAATTTCTAACCAGGTTTAACGTTCACTAGTGACAATGCATATCTTCTGTTTAAAATGTCCCTAATTCAGGCTTTTCCTCTGTACAGAACAGATCTCTTACTTTTATCCTCCATGTAGGAAACAGTGGCTGTTCTTGGAGATACTTTCAGGACTTCCACACTGTGATGTGTCTAGCATAACTTGAAAATGTAACTGATGAGCATCAGCAAAGGCCTCTAGTCAATCACACTCAAGATCACTAAGCAAGAAGCTTAATGGCCCTGATTAAAATATTCATCTTCCAAGTGTTCTTGACAGCAGAACTTGAAAAATGTGCTAGACAAAAGATGACATTAGGAACACTTTAAATGGACCTCCACTTCTAATCAATTTGTCAGTTACAGAACAATATAGAGGCATAGTTTAATGTTTATATACAATTGTCTTGCTGGAGTCATACTGGATGGGTACAGTACAGGCATGAGAGTCGTGATAACGTATATACACAGTGTTTTTAATGAGCTTTGCAGTCATTGTGCTCAAAAATATCCTTTACCTCATTTCCTGTGATAGTTGTTCATGTTTTCTCTCTTTTCATTCTTAAATGCACTTTCTAGCAATATTTTTATAATCTGTGCACAATTAATGAGATATACTTCTCTGTAACTATTTAATTGTGACAACTCTTTGCACAGCAGGCCAAAATAGGAGGATTTAAGCTTCAAAATCCACAAGGGATTTGAAGTTGCATTGAATATTTCTGGCTTTGTTCCACAGGGTGTGATGACACAAAAGCTTATTTATAAAATCTCACCTTATGCAGCAATTTCACCTCTTTATTCATTGCTACTAGCTCATTTCTGTAGGTTTCTTCCAGAAATTAATCATCTAGAAAAGATTAGTTCAGGCTGTGAGCAAAATATCCAAAAAACTTTCTACAGTCCACTGTACCCCAAAATATTAACAGTTAATGAGGCTAGTACCAGTGATACCAAACTTTATCTTATCAATAAATCTATGTATTTGTGTGTTTTTAATGAGAGATTTCAAAGGATTTTTCATAGGTTTTGATGGTCTAATAGTTTTCTCTTTTCTTGCTGTTCAAATAAATTTGATCTTTTCTTCTGTTTCAGTAACATGTTGTACAAGTTATCATTTTTACTTGCAATTAATTTGTTTTGCTATTCATTTTACTTGCAGTCAAGTTGTTCTAACTGTAAAAAAAACCTTTTACAGTTATTTCACACATTTGAAAAGTAGCATTGATCTTGGAGAGCTTTAATTCATTTTTGCATGGCTTATTCCTTTTATCAAATAGCTGGACAGTAGGTAACTCTCTTGTAACTCCACAACGATGCATTTTGAAACCCATTATGACAAGGAGTTGTCACTCTCAAATGACAGTGTATGTGTATTTTTTAGACGTGTTGACTTGTACGGGTCTTTCCAGCATAAGACAACAAGCCATCTGTTTATATTTGTAAAATCTTGACAATGTAAATTGATCTAATTTCACATTCCATATTCCACAAAATTCAAATTGGTTATAAACACAAATTTAGAAGCAATAATAAAGTGATAGATATATCATAGCAAAAATAGATTAGCAAGATCAAATCTTTATCTCCTAGTTTCAGCACCATAGACCTATATGTGAACAATGCTTAGAGGGTGGCTGCTGCTGACTGTAGTCACTGCAATGAATTCCTTATTCTCATGCTTTCTTTAAATAAATAACTTTATGAAAACCCTCAGTGTCTCCTGGTGTTGATAATGAAGTTAATAGTAAATGTTGTAATTAGAAATATGTTATGTTTAGGATTTGGGTGTTTGGATTTTTTTTAATATTATTTCAGATCTGTTTAAAAAAAAGCATTGTCTTCTAGAGAATCATTTCTCAGTGCTGTTGCTAAATCAAGACCTGTACTTGATGAAAAAGAAAAAGAATCTTCAGCGGCTTAGAAAAAATAAAAGTATTTTCCTTGCAGATGTTGATACTAATGAAGGGGGAAAAAAAAGCTAATAAAAATATATTTTATAAAGTTCACAGCATATAATAAATAAACAAACAGCTTAAGGCTTTTGGGATTCGAATGTTAGTTTGCTAACATTCACGGTGTGTTAGAGGTGCATTCATACCATAGAATACAGTCAAAACTAGTTATATATTTTGTCACGAACTTCGAATTGGCGGCATATGCATTACATAGGACTGTTGTTATTACACTGCCTTAAAATAAAAATTACTTTGTGAGATACTGCTCTAATTCAAACCAAAAAGCCCCAAGGAAATACTTACATATTCCCTCTGAGTGATCCCATGAGGAAAAATAAGAGAAACGTATATTAACAGCTGGACAAATTTTAACTTCTAAAAAAATATTTTTACCAGCTCTCTGTAGTAAAATCTATGAGGCTGTAGACTAAAGTGTTCTACCTGGCTTAACTATCTTAATATATAAAGATGATGTAGGGAAGTGAGAAAGCAGTTTAGCATTAAACAATATGGGCAATGGCACTTGGAAATTTCCACAGTGCAAGAACACAAATTTTATTTTGACTCAGTAAAGCAAAATAAACAAATTTTGTTTATTTGCAACTATTTATAGCTCTAAAAAAGTGAGAAAAGATCTGCTCAGTAGCCCCCTATTCAGTCATACAGGGAACAAGCAAAAGCATATAAATAGTTCCGATTTGCAAGATTCTTCAAGTACTATTCTTGAAACTTACTTCCTCTGGTATGCAGATCAAGTCTGATTAACAAGTTGATGATTAAAAAAAAGGCAAAAAAAGTCTAATAAATGTTTTATCAGAAAGTAAGCAAATATTGATATGTGGTTTTAAGAATCTTAATTTAATCTCCAGTTATTGAAAATACTTCTTGAGATAGTGAGAGATGGTAGAGAGTTTGTATTTACTTAAATTGCCGCTGGTTTGTTTAAAATGTTCCCTAGTGAACCTCTTTCATGCAAGGCAGTCAAAATGTGAATTTTAGGAAAGATCACAGAGCAAACTGAGGGAATTGAAGAAATAATGAAGTGAAGGGGTAGTGCCTTGCTGTATTTTAGCACAATAGCTAAATCCTAAACATCGGAGCAAAATGAGGACCGTTCAAGAGTAAATATATGTCTATATCCTCCCCTGCCCACCAAAATAATGCATTTCCATATTGAGGTGCCTGTTTAAAAATCATAGCACAAAAGCTACAGACTGTGAATAAATCATGAAGCTTTCTCGTGTTTCTCTTTCTGTTAGATTTTTTACTACATTTATGAAGTGGGTGTTTACATGCATGCTTTAACTGTGTATTTTCAGAACCAAATAGAGGCCAGTAAGACGACATCTGTAAAATAAGCAGACATGAAACTTTCAAGTTGTATCAAATTTTTGTCAAACCAGTATTTATAGATGGCTTAAGAGTTTTTCTAAATAGTTCCAAGAGTCACAGGATGTAAGAAAACCCACAGAAATAACACATTCTTTCTTTTGACATTGATTTTCAAAATACAATACCAAGCAATTTGGACTGTGTACTGTACAAATGTCAGCCAGAGGCAGAAAGATGGCTACAAGGGGTGATATTGTTAAAAAGTTACATAATATCAAAATCCTAGCTTTGGTGGAAAAAAAAGATCATCAACAGAAAAGCTAGGATTCTAGTAAGAGTCAAATAAGCCACAATTAAAGGAGGTAAATTTGACACTTTCTCCTCCCTACCTCAGCTCATACTCCCCCACAAAGTCTTTGAAATACAGATATGGTGACAATATTTAGTTGACAGCCTCTAGCAGTCTCCTAAGTCTCATCTATTCATCCTTTATATGTTTCTGCATATGGCAAGATGTAAAACCACCAGATGGATCTTCCGCCATTGTCAATATGAGGGAAACTTGCCACTGAGGATTATGATCTTACAAAATAACAATGTCTGTTTTCAGAAGGTAATCAAGATCAAGGTCTTTGGAGACAGTGGCATATGAAAGTTCATTTGGTGAAACTATGGCTCTTAGTCAAGAACAAATTAAAACTAGGAAATTACAAATTTATATGGAAAACTAAAGAAAAATTATATGGCGTAATTTTTGTTTTCTTTAATTTTAATTATTTTTAACCTGTGTCATGTTAAGTCTTAGGCAGAACTTCCAGTGTCCCAGATCTGCACTTCAGTGAATTCCTGTTTCAATGGAAAACAGAAATCAAAAATTTCAGGTTCTTTAAACTTGAATAACATCATTAGATATAGCCTTGGAGTGCTGAGGTTCAATAAAAAAAAAGGCAATAATTTCCAGTCATGCAGTTATTGCATTTCTAAGGTACACAAAGGAATTATTTCAAAGACATGCACACACATATACTATATGTAGAGAGATTTTATAAAAAGAAAATATGCACCTATTTTTAAATATTCTTTACGTCTTTTTCAGACACATCATCTATTCATAAATATGCATATTTTTTAATGTTTACATAAAAAAATATATAAATAGAAAAGAGGACACAAGTAGAAAGATACCCATGCATGCTTAAACATAAATACAATTTCCTTGTAGTGACAGGGCAATTCTTTTATCTGTGTGTTTTTTTAAAAATATTTTACGAATATGGAATGATAACCTTAAATGGAAAGTTACCCATGACTGTCCAGGTATTAGACATATGAAAAAATTGATTTAATGAACAATAAAATATCATTGAATCCTCCTTCTCATTTATTTTGATATAGTAAGCTTTCTAATATTTTATTGAAGTAAGTAAACACAGTTTTGCCAGATATTGATTTTATTGTTATTACTTTCTATGTTCATCATTTAACTCTTTTGTTAGTGCTAAAATTGCATCCTGGTCTTGTAAGAGGAATACAAATATAGTCTGTGGATTTGAAATAACAGTCTAATCTGTGCTACAATATTTGAATAGCCTTAAGATTTGGTTTGTGCTTAAATGCAAGAACCATTTACACTTTTTGATAAATTCGTAACATATTGGAGAAGATCGCACAGAAAACTGCTGGAATATATGCTGCCCTAAATCTTGGATAGAGCATTTATCAATGCACTCTGACTGTCCAAACTATTTCTATCTGTCCTTAATGTGGCATCATAATGTGAATGCTGGACAGAAAAGGCAGCCTAGGGTCATTGCTAGAAAATCTCTGAAGCCATCTGCCCAGGACAGGTGGAAACTGGAGGCAGCCGTAGTCAAGGTTGCACAGAAGGGTAATGTTCAGCCCTACTGTGGAGTCACCTAGGCTTTTTATTCTTTCTGAAATGGCTTACATATAGCTGAGTATAGAAACTGTGACTGCACAGACACCTTGCTTTTAGCACAGAGATTGTGAGATAAAGATTTATGAACATCTAATGGGTTCATAAGAACAACTTGCTTTGAAGAATGGCAAATCCCATTTTCTTCTCAAAAACTGCATGGAAATACATTTCTTCCCCTCATGCAGCCATCTATCATTTACAAATATACATATTTAAAAAATTGTTGCAATCACTAAAATAATGCAATAAATTGATACAAATCTTTCATATTAGTTTACAAAGCAAGTGCAAGTGTATATATAATGTATATCATTTTATGCATACATATACTCAAAAGGTTGCCTTTGTTCTGCATTACACAATATATACTGTGGTGATATTTTCCAAAGTCAAACACGTTAGTAAAGCCATCCCTTGCATATGAATCAGAGTCACTTCTAAATACTTATCTCAGTCTTATACGAGTTGAAATCCATTCATTTAAGTTGATTTACATTAGTATAAGACTGGTAGAATATGAGCTAGAAAGAATCAGGTCAACATTTTTTAATCAGAATTTTAATATTCACACAGTCAGTGTGGTATGTAGGTTAACTTCATAACAGCTCCATAAAGTGAATTGATATGCAATACTGCATCATGCCAACATACCATTACAATCTATAATTTAAAACTTTTCCTTTGAAACTATCTAAATACAGATTGAGAAGATAGATGGAAAGAGCCTCATATCTATCAAGTAAATAAAACTATATATCAGTGAAATTGCATACACATTCTTTTTTGTCATGTCCTGTGCTTGTATCAGTAATATGTCCTTGATTAGCTGTGAAATTTCTGTAGACTTTTACATTTTTATGTATTTAAGACATTCCGTGGAATAACATGAATTGATGTTTAATTATACTGACTGTATGCCATAAGAATCATCATTGATGATTTCTTCATGGAACAATGAAATGGTGCTATAATTCTGAAATACCTGGTAATCAAATATCTGTTCTTCTCAGCAGGAAAACAAAGTACTAAATGCACTAGATATAGAAATGATATTTTCAAAGCAAAGGGTTACTGCTAATATTTTTTTCATTTTTCTTGTTTGTTCTGAAAACAAAAATTATTCTAGACACTGGAATTTATCAACATTTGATTTTTTTTTAAGGAAGTCAGGAAAGGTTGAACACTTTGGTCTGGTTTTGATCAGATATGACAGATATGATATGTTAAAAACAAACAAACAAACAAAAACCCCAAAAAACCACCAACAAAAACCCCTTACATTTTATCTGTTATCTACTGATGTAATTGGTATTTCCTGAAACTGGGAAACTGGAAATGGACACATAGGTAGTAGGGTGCTCATAAGAATCCATTAGATGATAAAGAAAAACATGTGCAAATTCTTTATCTTCCATATAGTTTTTTCGCTTCTCTTGCTTATGTCCCCTGTTAGCATTTACATGCTCACCTTCTCCAAAAGAGTTACTCCACATTAAAAAATGACCATTCAAATACAGTATCCATATTTCCAAGGCATTTCTTTCTTTCTTCTTTCACTGTACTTTCTCTCCCATCCTGAAAAAATAGTTGTGGTTTGAGTTGTGTTTTTTCATGACTCATCTCATATTTCAGTGTTGTGTAGCTATCATCTCCACCTCTGCTCCCAGTGGGCTTGGTACAGCATGTCTTCCTATTTCATCAGTAGCAGTGAGCATGTGCATGAGAAATTATACTGATTAACCAGTAAGGAAAGCAGCCTGGTTATTTGACTAGCATTTTCTCTTAGATGGTGAAATAAAGCATTCGAAAAGAAGGAAAAATAACTTTCTGTGGTTTACCAGGAATGCTTTCTCTGTCTTTGTGATGAATATGTGAAGAACAAAATGCATGAGGGCTGCAGCTAACTATTTTATCAACCTTCCTTTCACAATGTGAGAAGTCTTCTAAGAAGGAGACTAGCTGATCTATTTGATGCTTTTTGCAGGGAACTGTAAATTTCATGTACTATTCTGGACAGTGCTGCAGAGATCTAAAGGAGAATGTCTGGATATGTTGACAGTTATAGCTATCCTTTCCTTTCAGTTTAAAAATATACTAATGCATGGGGAGATCTGCAGGGATGGCCTCTCTGGGAGGAGGTCAGGGGATACCCCATGCCAGCAGCAAACAGGCAGTTCCAAGTGACTCCAAAATGGATTCACTATGGGCCACAGCCAATCCCACCAGAAAAGCTGGTGACACTTCTATAACACAGTTAAGGAAACACAAGTAAAGAAGACAAGCAGGGAACAAAATACTGAATAAAAATAGAGTTGCCTGTGATAGTAACTAGTAAGTGATCACCCTGCCTTTATTTTGATCCATGAATTTTATCTTTCCTGTTCTTCTTGTTTTCTCCCCATCCCACTGCAGGCAAAAGTGACCAAATGGCTGTGTGGGTCTTTGGTTGATGGGGTCAACCCACCACAGTTGGATAGCCAAGTGGTTACCAAGATCCTTCTAAGTAAGTATCCTAGCAGTTTTATCAAATTAAGGACTTCTGCCCATTGTGCACCATATTGTAGAATCGTAGAATTGTAGAATCATATAATGGTTTGGTTTGGAAGGGACCTCAAAATCATCTAGCTCCAACCCCCCTGCTATGGGCAGGGAGTCCTCCCACAGGGCTAGGCTGCACAAGACCTCATTCAGCCTGACCCTGAACACTTCCAGGGAGGGGTCATCCACCACTACCCTGGGAAACATGTTCCAAGGCCTCACCACCCTCATCATGAGGAATTTCTTCCTAATGTCTAATCTAAATCTTCTCTGTTTTAGTTTAAAGCCATTCCTCCTTTTATTATCACTACAAGCCCTTGTGAAAAGTCCTTCCCTAGCTTTCTTCTAGGCTCCTTTGTGGTACTGGAAGGTCGATATAAGGTGTCCCCGGAGCCTTCTCTTCTCCAGGCTGAACAACCCCAACTCTCTCAGCCTGTTCTCATAGCAGAGGTGCTCCAGCCCCCTGATCATCTTCATGGCCCTATTCTGGACCCATTCCAAGAGTTCTGTAATCTTCTTATACAGGGGATTCCAGTACTGGACACAATGCTTTTTATCTTAATGCAGGTTTAACAGCAGAATGGCCATTAGAAGTTTCATAATATCAATTTAATTGGAGAAGGAGTTAAATCACAGACTGACTTGACTTATTAGACTAAAAAGGTACATAATTCAAGATAGTGACAGATAAAATATAAGCTGCAGTCAATATTGCCATCAAATAATCAAAAGCTTCTGAAGAGACAAACAGCATCAGATGAGAAATAGTTCTCTAATGAAAATCAAATGTCAAAACCATATGACATTTCATCACATTCTTTTAAAAAATCTGCTAGAAAAAGCTGCAGCAGAATTCACCATCTGTTGAAACATCCATGACATCAAAATTCAGCCTTTTTATAAAGATTTGTCTATACCATTTTTTGAAAAGCAATTTGATCATTATCGTACTTTAAAGTCAATTGAGCACCATGCTATTCTTTAGTGTCCTATCTAGTTTTATGCAGCAGAAGTTGTTCTATATCTCTCGTTTATAAAAATTAAGTAAAAAAGATAACCTCCTACATTATTTTGCTAAACTAAATACTGCCTTTGGGGGTATTACCCCTTAAACATTTATTTAAATAAACACAAACAATGATACAAAGGTAAGCAAATCTTCACTAATGCCTACATCCTTGAAACAGTTGTGTTTCAAGAAGTGGAGTTACAGTCTTAATTGAATTATAGCATTTAGTTTCCATTTTTTTCAGAATGATGCATTTTATCTTCTTAAGGGGAATTCTTTTTTTTTTTTTTTAGTTGTCCAGTACTGCAATCAGACTTTTCTCTCCAAAATTTTTAGAAAAAACTCAGTAAGTATTATTGTATGCCTTTGTGTCTTTTGAGTTCCAAGAGAGAGTTACAATAGTCTCAAATTCTTTCCTTTGATTCTATTTTTTTGAGGCTACACTTTTCTGTACAAAAAAGAAACTGCCTTAATCAACGCCACATTTGCCTCTCAGACATATTCCATTTCTCCTGCTGTCATTTGAAGAAGATCAATTGTTGATTTATGCTTTTCCTCTCCATTCTGCACCACACATCATCTGTTCATTTGCTGTTGCAATTCTGACTTTAATAGAATTGATCTTCTGCTCTACAGTTGTAAAGTGAGTAGCAGGTTTTAGGTTGCTTTCTGGTTTTTTGTGGGTTTTTATATTCTTAGTTTGATAAGGGAGGAGAATTTATTGTAAAAATTTCTTCTGCTCTGCTACATTAATAGCAACATGAAATTCAGGCTTCTTCACACATTCCTTCCTATGAGGAAATTACAAACCTTTATTTCATACACATTTTTATAAGGATGTCATGGTTTGATTTTGGTCCCTTTAAGAATAGCCAGATTGTGGTTGAGGAAAAAAACTACAAATCCCAGGTATTCCATGCAACATTTTCTACGTAAATAAGGGTGTAATTGGGGGTGGGACACACTTCCTTTTCCGGATCAGGCTCCATCTTGTCTCTCTCTCTGGTCTCCTGGGTGTGTGTTGGAAGGTCTGGTGCTGATGTCAGTCTGTCTGTCTATGTGTGGGGGGTCAAGCTCGGTGGAGCTTTGTGGACTCCAGAGCGGCATGGAATGCCGAGTGAGATTCTGCTATCTGAGGACAGCAGTGGTGATTTATTTTCTCTTGTAACTTAATCTGTTTTCTGGATTCTCAATTTTCCTCCATGACAGGGGAGTTTCTTTCTTTCGGGGATATCTGGTTGCTTCCCTACGGGACAGAGGATGTTCTGGGGGGCTCTTATTCTCTGATTATTGTATATGTAGTATTTTTAGTTGCATATTAGTGTTAATACATTATATATAATCACTTAGTTTCAGCCTGCTTTGTTTTTTTTTATATTCTCAGCCTTTCTTTCCTCCTACCTTTTCTCCCCAGGGGGGTGAGGGGTGGAAGGAAGCAGGGGCTGCATACGCTGTGGGGGTTTGGGGGAGAGTTTTGACTCAAATCATCACAGTAATTTTGGTGGAGAATGCGGGCAACGAACCCATCACAAGGGAGGAGACCTTTAAGTGAAACATTTTTACTGAAATGCTCAAATGAATCTTGAGTATAGTTAGCATTCTTATTGTGTGTTCATACATGCCCCCAAACCTGGCTAATTATACATGAACTCTGTACTTGTCTATTGCAGCCATATTCAGCTACAGTTCAACTACTATTTCTGGTTAAGAAGCTAAAAATAAAGTTGACTGCCACTTTTCCTGCTTCTAAAGAGTGACACTGACCACAGCCATTGCTTAAGATGACCTTAGCAGCAGCAGGAATGGGAATAAGAAATAAGCAAACTAATCTCTGCTGAAATTTCTTCCTAGTGTCATTTAATTTCCTCATATCAGCCTCTTGCAAGTGTGTCCTATCTTGAGCGTTTGGGATAAGTGAAATCAGTTTATTCTTGGGACAAAAAAAGTACAAGCCCCGAGATAGTTCTGTGCAAATATGAATGCGTATAGTTCACTGATTATTTTGAGAAGAAAAATTCTGCTATTCTGTAAGCACTGGAAAGCAGAGATTCCTACAATCATTGTCCTAGTTAGAGTCACTGTGGTACAGTATGTTCCTACTGCTCTGCTAGTGTGTTTCTGGACCACACATCACACAAAGATTAGCTGTATTAGGTAACTTTGCTAGAGTTACAGAATTTCTACATATGTAACATGACTTTTTAAGCATGATACCCTTTGCAGAGTTAAAAAAAATCAGTATATTCTGATCAACAGTACTGAAAGCATTACATTCATTTAATACAAATACTAGAAAGAGATACAGATTGTAGAATGCAGTTAAACGTATTTATATGCATCCATTAAAAGAAAATAGCTTGAAGAAAATGGTGGTGTTACATATTCACATGAACCTAAAGATAACTATAGCATCATTCAATGGTATTGTGTCATACACTACAAAGACTGGAACAACTGAATTATTTGAAATAATAAAAAGAATCAAAGTAATGTAGGATATTCTTTAATTTTTATTAATTTATGTTGATATTTAGAAAAGACTGAATCAAAACTGACCCAATTTCAAATACAATAACCAATATAATTATTTATTTTCTTGGTGAAACTATCTGTTGTCAAGCACTCTCAAGATTAGCATTCCACAAAAACATGTTGCATTCTTCTGAAATTCACCAATTCTATCCTAAAATGACTGTCTATTTAAGAGTAAGAAGAAAACATATCTGTTTTAGTCTCAGACTAGACTAGATATTCAACATATCCTATGAAACATTGACCTGAGTAATACATTATCATATGTCTCAAGATCCTCTGTTCAGAGAGCCCTGAGAATTATATGTGCTACATTTAGTTTCATCCTTTATCTATAAAATCTTAGCTTGATTTGCAAGTACAGAGAGTGGAACATAGGGGATATGTTACATAAATGAAATTTTGTGATTTAATGGAGATATATGGATTTGGATTGCTAAATTGTCATATCATATGACCTCAAAGATTTGTAATGTGAATAATGGATCTTGACTTAATGCATGAGAAGAAAAGAAAATCTGTCTGTGATTATTTGAAAAAAAAAGTCTTTGCAATTTATTTCTGCCCAGAGAACTATATTTAGAAGATATTTTAGTGTGTTCTCAGATGCATGAAATAAATAGCCAAATTCTGTGGCAGAGATCAGACACTAGGACATTATTCTATTCCAGTGTAAAGTATGATTACACTCAAGGGAGTAATTGGCTGATGTAGATAAAGTAGACCAGTATGAGTTCTCCAGGCGGTATCTGTTTTTCTTGGTGGCAGCCTAGTCCCCACTCTGGGCACAAGAAGTAAAGTTTTGCAAACTCTCTTCTGGATTCCTGACAAGTGACTCCACTGTCTGCTAAATAAAAGCTGATAACTAGTTTCTCTGCTGTCCTAGTAATGCATTTAGGCTTTACATTATTCCGTTCCAATTGCTATTGTATGTGCCTTCTCACCAGACAGATAGAAAAAGCCTTGTTTGCTGAGCTATAGATTTCTGGGTTTACATATTAATGGAAAAAAAACTTTCCTCCTCCAAAAAATGCAGGGGTCGTATTTGACCTGCAGTTCACGATGCCTTTTTTTTTATAAAATATGTTAGAAAACCTGCCTCTGAGGCGAGGCAAGGCAAGAAATCTGCAATTACATATATGTTATAAAAATAACATTTTTTTGGTATATATAGCTTCCTCAGGCACAGAGGAGGCTTTTATCTGCAGTCGTAATCAACAAGCAGTCCTAATGTCCTTGTTTTTTTAATTATTGTGTAGACCATGATAATCTTTAAGGTCCCTTCTGACCCAAACCATCCCATGATTCTATGACTCTATGGTACAAGTTGATATCCTAAATATTGAGTCTTGTACTTCTCAATTTATCCACATATACAAAGTCATAAAATGTGTATAAACATGAACACGTATATAGCTCATTGTTATTGTCATTCTTTTTAATACAAAGAAACCACTATGGAAACATTTCTTTCTACCCTATTCACCAAGTCCTCCTGCCTGGCAATTGTTCCATATTTTACTTATTCATACACTCATTTTTGTACTAACCCCCTCAGGAAAAGCTTCAGAGGGCAGGTAAGTTTTAGAGCATAACATGTAGGTCAATCAGTATAAACTCCAGAAGAGGAGACCTGGGACACTATTTCAGCAGTTACAACTGAAAAAAACCCAAATTTTCACTAGAATATAGGGTATTAGTGAAAACTCTTTCCATGGACAACTTTATTTTTCAAATTCCAGTCATCTTAGATACAGATTTTAAGAAATATGAGATTATTTTTTCTGCTTTAAATAATCCACTTTTTACTTTTGACCAGAAACAGCAGAACTGCTCTTCCTTCCAAAGTGAAAAGAATTCATTCTGAGGCAGTGATTCAACTCAGAAAATAAAAGCCCCAAACCTTCAACAACTACACCATGAGTGATGGAAAAGGGAGATGAGAACAGAAAAAGTTGTGCAAGCCGTATAAGCATGTATAACCTATGAAATTTGAAGTAATATTTAAATTAATTTTATTTTTAAATTAATATTCCAAAGCAAAGGACAACTTACTATAACTTTCTGTGAATTATTCTATTAGTGAATGTTCCTATATTCAGGAAAACTTACAAATGATATTTCAAGGTCAGCAATATATTCAATAAAGTCAAATTATTATTATTAATATTATTTTCATTTTGGGTGTTGGGGAAAAAGTGCTGGGGAAATAAAACTTATTTATTTAAAATTTCAGCCTTCACAAATTTTGAACTTCCCTGTAGAAAACAATTTGTCACAGCTTTTCTTGGTAAACTGTAAAAAATTCTCCTGAAGTTCAGTTGTCTCAGAGAGAGTGTAATTGCTACTTGCTTTCGTGGACCCAAACCGGAATTCTTTGAGCTGTTAGTGCCTCAGAATGCCTGCTTTGAATAAAACCTTTGTAGTATAAAAGTAGCAACAACATAAAATTTCCTACTTTATAACTATCTGAGATATGTATAAATTCATCAGAACAGAACAATATACTTAATTGTCCTGTAGTTACCCCTTAATCAAAGGTAAAAACTATGATGATCTGAGTGTCTTACTCAACCACAGGACAGTGCTTTTTTCAAGGTTTTCAAACCCAATTATGCATCAAGGAGGTGGGCATGACACAGGAAAGAAACACTGAAAATTGATCTTTTGGAAATTCAAAACTCATGTTTTTTTCCTTAAAGTCAAGGTGTTAAATACATAATGTCTTTCAAATGAATATGCTTTATTTATCTTTCTGTCCATATTTTTTCTGTTATAATTCATCTAAGCTCCATAATATGAAAATTAATAACTACCTATTTCATTAAGCTAAACACAGGAATAGAGATGTCTCTCCAACCTTTCCTCCCACACCACCATGACCTACCCTAACTAGAATGTAGGGAAGACTTTTTTTATGGAGTTCTCTTGCAATTGTCTAGTCAATTGATGTAATAAGGGATCTTTGTAAAACACCACAAAAGTCTGAAAAATCTGAAGAAAAAACAGCTCAGAAGATCTAGGATATATTTGCTCCTAACTCAATGCAATTTCTCCCTGGTTCAGAAGTTATTGAAGAGCTAAATGTTCCTTGTATATTTGAAGATGTATCTCCTCCAATGCATGTTGACGATCTTTGCAGACAGGCAAGCAGACATAGGGAAGGGATGTAGTGAAGGAAGTATGTAAAAAATGAAGGAGTATTTCCAAAACATATTTTTCCTGGTTTACCTAAAGCCAGGTTTAGCAATTTTACCTTCTTTCTTCCACTTAGCTGGATATTTAATGGGGATAGGAAAGGACCAACTATGTGGAGAAGGATGGGAAATGACATAGCCTAAGGGTGATTCTTACCGGATTGACAACAGCTATAATAATAATTTCTTTAGCCGTTTGTATCCTCAGTTATTGGCAAGGAATGTCTAGCATTTCATAAGAAGGAAGCATATTCTGAACATGACAATAAACAGCTGATCCTTGCAGCTGACTTCAGTAAGCCTATTCATGTGATAACAGATCAATAGTTTGCATAAGGTTTGTATAACGGGCTCACATGCTCTTTGTTAGGGGGTGTAGGTATAGGAATGAGTACTGCTAATGAGGAGGAAGGAAGACTAAACTCATACATTTTACAAATAGTTCCCCAGATGATCGTCATGATAATGAGTGCCACTGAAAAAATATGTAACACTGGTACAGCAAAAGAAATAAATCTGTATTTCTGTTTTGCAAGGCTGCTAGTCTAGCAACTTTAGTGAGAACTAAATTTAAAAAGAAAAAAATACATTTTATTACTTCACTTATCTTCTCCCTGTGGCATAAATTACCAAAAAGTCACCTGGAGTTTCAGCTGCCTGGTTTCTATTGACTTCAATGACAAAAGCATGGCTAAACCCCTATGCATCTGTATAAAAATTTACCCCATGTGTTGTCCTAATCATATCTGTTTAGTTTACTGACAAAGAAAAGTTGTTATTACTGTCAGTTCAGCATAGCCAATATAACTGCTAAAGAGCAAACTGAATAGCACTCTGCCTTGCATATTATTGAAAAAAATATCAGACGTCTTTTGATTCCAAAGATTTTACTGCCACCAAAGATTAATATTGTGCACAGCTAAATGACCAGGCAGCTTAGTTTATTCTGGATGAAGCCCCAAAAGTTCAAATGGTTCTCTGAACCTATTCCAGATCCCATAGTTTTGCAAAACTGAGATGGCATTCATTTGAGCACTGTGTGTCCAGATACCTTACAAGTTCACTGGTACTTCATGTTGCAGGTCAGTTGGAAAATACCATGTGAATCACTGTTACCAGAGTTATTCTGCTTCTGCTGTAAGCATTGTTTGCAGCAAAGATGTGAGGAGTTTCACAGGTATCGATTTAATCTCAGAACATGCATAGGAAAACTTAATTTTATTTGATCTGGACTTGCTAATATGCCACATGTTGTTAAAATGGAGGTGTTTAAAGTGTGGGTGGATGAGGTACTGAGGGGCATTGTTTAGAGACTGGTGGGAATGGTTGGACTCAATGATTTGGTGGGTCTCTTCCAACCTGGTGATTCCATGATTCTATGAAAAGCAAAACAAAATTTAAAAACCACTTCAAAGGAGTTTGCCTGCACATGTGAAATCTCAAAGTGTTTACATAGATACATTTCATAAAGGCATGATGAAAAAACCCTAGTATTAACCTAATTTTACTGACACAGACTTCAATCTAGAATCAAAAGTTAACTGCAATACATTGTATAGGCAGTTAGCTTCCCTATCTCATTCTGAAATTTTTACTTCTTGTTCTTATACATTGCAACTAGTTGGTGTGATAGAAATATCTGGAACTGGAAGATGACCTTAAAACAAACAACCTTAAAGATGAGACTGCACTTTAAACTGTTGTCTGTCATAAGTCTTGTAATGCCTAACAAGGAAATGCAGATCTGGTAACACATCTACATCTAAAAGAAATTAGGACTGTCACCTTTTGTGTTTGCTTTTATGATGTTATTTGTGTGTTTGTGCAGTAAGGGCAGAGAGGTGGTTTAAAACAAGCTACAGAAAAAAACCCCAACCTTCCTTTTTCTTCCTAAAATCTCATCATTATGAAACAGAAAAATACGACAAATAAGAGATTGATGAAGAATGAGAAAAGAAAAAGTAATGTGCTCAAATGCTGTGATGCACATTGCTACATGCATGTTTACTCAGTTATTTGCTTATATTTTAATCAGAATTTTTTTTTTGTAAAATGTTCTGTCGTCACAGGAGATGAAAATCATGGGTGCTGTCAGGAGACAACAGAGAAGTCAAGAAAGGAAGGAGCTCATCTCTTCCTGAGAGTGGTATCAGTAGGGTGGCTCACAATAAAAAGCTCGGAGAAGTCCCCCTGACTTTACTATTTCTTTCACACATACTTTTTTTTTTTTTTTTCAGTGTTTCATGCCAAATTCCCTACTACTTTTTTTCAGGCATTTTTATGTCTAAACCAGACATACTCTGAACCAGCTTTTCTCTAGCTTTTTTGGAAGTTAACAACAGCAGAGATAGGAAATCCAGAGGCACATCGGACAAAATTGTATTCTCTGGATGTGACACAGAGAGCTGTGTCCTTGTTCTTCTTGCAGCTCATGCAACCAGGTTTCAAGATGATCTCTGGGACAACATCCAGCCCACATGACTGAGTGTACAGTGAGCTGGGATGAGTCTTCTAAATGGGAAGATTCTAAGGAAATTATTTGCTGTCTTTCCAAGTGAATTGCAACTTCCTTTAGGTTTTTTTTTTTTCAAGTGACATCATCCACCCCTCCCTCCAGCAAGAGTGTTTGTCCATATTTATTCCTTAGCTACTAGCAATTCAGATCACATCTGTCATTTTATACTAATTATATCAGCTCTCATCAGGAAAATCTGGCCTTCTGCTCCTTTCTCCTGTAAAAATAGATAAATACATAAATATATATTGGAAAATGTTCCATAAAGATGGACTTGAGTTAACAGGGGATGGAGTTCTTGAAAATGCAGGTCTATAACATAAAGTAGATTATCAAAATCTATTTCTTGAGCTAGAGCTTCAATTTAATGAGCATGCTAACATTTCACTGAAAAAAAGTCATTATACACTGAAAAAAGTTTCCAATAATTAAGGATAATTGGCAATGGAAATAAAATGAACAGATGATAATGGCTCTGCAGCAGACTTCATCTACTTGCTCTTTCAGCTTGTGTTGGGTAAGTCAGCAGAGCAAAGGTTTTTAAGTGGCAATCCAAACTGGTCAGCCATGTCGTTATTCAACTAAATGTTCATACTCTGCCTCTGCCTTTATTTTTCAGTGATTTTGCAAGGTCTTGTTCTTTCTTTGTTTGCTTTTTTGTTTGTTTTTGTCACCCCTGGGCTGCCCAAAAAATAATAGTCCAGAGTAAATTAACAGCCAGATTAGGTCTATATTTAATGATTATACAACAGCATAATCTAAGCTTCTGTTAGCTTTCCCTCTAATGTCGTCACACATAAAACAAGTCACTTTCAACACACTGACTAACCTGTAGTACCAGCTTTTATTAGGTTTTCAGATTATATAGCTTTAATATACAATGATATTGTTGAATACATAGGGATTTTAATAGTCTGCACAGTATTTTCCAAGGTTTACTGGCTCTTTTTTATGATGGAGAGTGGGAAGAACAGGTGCACTCTTCATAAGACTAGAATAAATGCTTTTTGTAACATGGCTGAGTTTACTGCCTCCACTGTGGTTAAAGTATTTCCACAGTATTTCCTTCTGTTTTCATTAATTTAAACCTTGGTGGTTAAAAGTTTGTGGTAGAATACAAAAGAAATACAAAAGTGACAAATTTAAGGACTAGAGTCCTGTCCTTTACAGTGTTTGTTTTGAAACTAAGATATTCCCTCACATTTAAATCTCCCTTATGGTAACATGTTGCCTTTATTAAAAAAGAAGATGCATCCTTTTTGCTTCAACCTCAGAAACTGGGTATTTGGACATGATTTTCTGTCCTATTCTAATGTGAATTGAAATATCTCCAAAGAAATCCCACAATTAGACATGCATACAGAAAAAATAGTGAATGATCATATTTGTTTATAACACCATGATGTCACCAGTCTGAATAGCACAGAGGTCTCTGCCTAATTTCAGGGGGAATGTAAAAGATGGTGATTTGGGAATATCACTTTGTTGTTAAATAAGGAAGCTTCAAATTATGCAGGTCATTAAAAAAATGTCGAGAGAGATTTTCAATTGCAAGACATTATTATGTGTTTGAATGTATTATGTGTGTTAAAAAAAAAGAATTTAGAAATTCTAGATAGAGTTTTCCATCTTTTAATTGAAGTCTTTTTTTTTAGTTGCATGAATTTGTGGAGCCATGAACTTCACTTGCTTTAAGACACCTGCACTTGGTTTTGGTGTTAGTGAGCACAAATCATCATTTAGATTGCAACAGGGCATTGTGAAGTCCCTCACCTTGAGCAGGTGGCAAACTCGAAGACAAAGTTCCTCCAAATTTATTTTACTGGTGTAGTAGACAGATGAACGTAAACACAAGGATCTGATTTTATACACTGAAAAAAATGTGGATAGTATTTTATTTAATTGGTGACATCACCTTCTGTGAATTATGTTACCCATTGTATGAATACGGACCTTTTTACTGTTCAGTATTCTGTATTAGGTTTTAAAATAACTTTTAATGTTGATTTTTAATACATGTAGCTTCCTATAATTTTATAAGATAATTCAAGTTGGAAGAGACCTCAGGATCCCTAGTCCAATTCCTAGTTCAAAGCAAGGTTAGCTATAGGATCAAGTGAGGTTATTCAGGGGATCCAAACAGGTTACTCAGGCATTTTTCCAGTTTAATCTTGAAAACCCTGGGCTGCCTGTACCACTACTACTTTATTGTCTGTTAGTGAAAATGTTCCTCCTTATACCCAACCAGCAACTCTTTTTTACAACTTGTGAGTTTTTCCTCTTTGTCTCCAGCCTTGTGCTACTATGAAGAGGCCAACACTGTCTTCTCCCCATAGTTATTGGGAAGGCAACTGTTAGGTGCACCCAAAACCATCTTGTCCTCAGGCTGAACAAGCCCCATTACCTCAGTTTCTCCTCCCGTGGTAAATGCTACACTTCTTTTACATCTTAGTGGGTTCATTGAACTCTGTGCATGGTAATAAAGTACTCTGTGAATTGCTTACACCTAGCAATAGAAAGAAACAAATTAATTGAAGCTGTGTGCATTGTGTTTCAGGAAAAAGGCCACCCAATTAGAGCTTTACAGAGACTTACACTGAGGATGTAAAAGGAAAGGTAATATTTACAGCTGTCTTATACTCTTGTCTTTGCATGCTTTATATTCCATGAAATATAGAATGAACCAATACTGGCTTCAGAGGTTGTACAATGTGAATTTTCACTTATTGTTTTCTTTTTTAATCTTCCTAGAGGTATGCCATCTTGTTTACTTGAATAGATATACTATGGTAAATTGCTTTCCAGCAATGGACTTCTTTCATTAACAAGCCCATTTTATAATGCTATAATCAGATTATGTCATACAGAAAGTCATACAAACGAAATGTCTTTCATCCTTGTATTCTCCTGAAAGAAGCATGAAAAAGTTATGACTAAAGAGACTGGATAGACCTTCCTTTTTTTTTTGTTCACAGTATCTGAAAATCCATTTGAGAAAGAAAAGATATAGCTGATTTACCGATCCAATCTGCTTAACTTCTCCTGTTTTATGGTTTTTCCAGTTATTTTTTCTACCAGACCCTCATGTTAATGTAATTGGGTGAGAGTACATCTTGCATTAGCTTATGCCACAAAGATTTTGCCCTCGAATCTTGTCAAAACTTAGTCTTCTCATAGAACTCACTTTTCCTCTTTCTATGCCTGTTCCAACTGTACTAAATCATCTGACTGGGACTGCTTGATTAGTGTTTTTTTAATGTTTTTCATGGGACAGCCAGTATGCCCATTACAATAATATATTCCTATCCTATAGTAATCTTTGAATAGGGAAAAAAATATGCTATTGCACGAGTAATATTTTATTCTCTAATCTCTTTCTTTCAATTTTATTCAGTCATTGGCCATCAAATAGGAGTGTTTATCTAACTGCCACTTATAAATTTATGTCTCTCACTACTTCGTTATTATCACATTCAAAGTGTACTTTCATTTCAGGACAGTTGACTTTGTACCTTGGCTATACTTAGGTGAATAATTACAGAGGTTTGGGTGTGATATTCAGAAGAAGGCTCAAATATAAGAGGAATTGATGGTTATCTTGTATTTAANACTACTTCGTTATTATCACATTCAAAGTGTACTTTCATTTCAGGACAGTTGACTTTGTACCTTGGCTATACTTAGGTGAATAATTACAGAGGTTTGGGTGTGATATTCAGAAGAAGGTTCAAATATAAGAGGAATTGATGGTTATCTTGTATTTAACATCATGGAAGATGAATGTCTATGAACTTTGGAAGAAGGGACATGCATCTTGAGTGGACTACAGGGAAGAAATGAGATCATGCAGAGGAAAAATCATGAGGGCTAAAGCCCAACTAGAGCTCAGATTGGCTAAGTTGGTGAAAGATAATAAAAAAATCTTCCTATAAAGACATTAACAATAAAAGGAGGACTAGGGAGAATATTTAGTCCTTACTGGATGCAAAGGGAACAACTGTGACAAAAGATGAGGACAAAGCTGAGGTACTTAGTGCCTTCTTTAATAGCAAGGAGAGCTGTTCCCTGTGTGTACATACTAAGAACTTAGAGGAGCAGAACAAAGCTCCCATGATTCAAGAGGAGGTGGTTAGAGACTTACTTGTGCAGCTAGACACCTTCAAGACTATGGGGCCAGATGGGATTTTCCTGAGGGTATTGAGAGAGATGATGGACATGATTGCCAAACCCCTTTCCATCATCTTCCAACAGTCCTGGCTGACTGGAGTAGTTCCACTGGTCTAGAGGTTGGCTGATGTTATACCCATCTATAAGATGGGTCGCAAGGAGGATCCAGGAAGCTACAGGCCTGTCAGTCTGACCTCAGTGCCACAGAAAGTCAGGGAACAGGTGATCATGAGTGCTATCATGAAGCACATGCAAGAGAACCAGGTATGAGGCCCAGCCAACATGGGTTCACAAAAGGCAGGTCTTGCCAAACTGACCTGATGGCCTTGTATGACAAAGTGACTCGACTACTGGATGAGGGAAAGGCTGTGGATGTGGTCTTGCTGGACTTCAGCAAAGCCTTTGACACAGTTTCTCACAGCATTCTCCTTAGGAAGCTATCAGCCTTTGGTCTGGAGAGATGAAAGCTCTCCTGGGCTGAAAATTAGTTGGATGACCGGGCCCAGAGAGTGGTGGTAAATGGAGTTATCTCCAGTTGGAGGCCAGTCACAAGGTTCCCCAGGGTTCAGTGCTGGGTCCA